>JBAJFG010000049.1:0-365000 GCA_037903475.1 Ancylostoma caninum
TGTTCTCCTCTGACTGTCACTAAGTTAGTGCAATCAATGCGTTCTGGTATCGCTGACATTGCAGTGTTGCGCCGTTTAAAGGACGAGCGCGAATTCACTCGCTGCCTCCTAAAGGACGGCCGCGGGTCCACTCGAGGCACCCGCCGCGCCGCGCACGCCTGCGCAGCCGCTTGAGTAGGAATAGATGTGGCCCAGCTGGTAGAACCTTGTGGAAACGTGAACGAACGCGTAAACACCTTGCAAGCACGGGTGACGTCCTTTGCTAGCACTATACGCGACTGCACGCCTTTCGCTATTTTGCCGTTTCAATGGGGTAAACACGGGGTGAACGCACCCCTCGGTGTAAACGTGTGATGAATGCTTCATCTGCGTTTACCCCCAACTTTACCACGGGGTTCCATACCCCGAGATAAACGTTTACCTCCAATTTCAATGATGAATACCACCATCCCAAGGAAATGCGGATTTTTCCTTTTTCCGTTCACCTGCCACTTTTGACCTTCGTTTCACGTTTTCCGGGATTTGAAATTTCATTTCCGCACACCCCTGATGCGGATCGAATGTACGACATGCACAGCATACACAAGTATGAAAGTTCAATGCAATAAAAGCGTACTTATTTTCTATTATTCTTCCCAATTAAGGTGTGGAATTTTTACTAATCTACCACATCCACATAAATTGGTTGCACATGAGCGGCAAAATGTTAAGCCGATTTTAATGAGCTGTGCAAGATTATGTCCTATACACATACATTTCAGAACTCAAAGAATGACCAGCCATTCTTGATCCTGTCCTATTTTCGAGTGCGGATCGCTCAGTAAGCAATAGAATTCTATTGTGGTGATCAATTAACGGTTAATTTTTTGTAATGGAAAAACGGGCGAACTGGCGAACTTTGTGTACACTTCCATTGCCTACATGCATCAGAAGGAAGATCAATAAACTAGGGCAAATGTTAAAGGCAGCACGAAATAATTTGTCACTCAGATTCTGCGCGATTTTGGGTTTCTGACCATGAGGACCATGAATGAAGCGGTCAATTTTGTCTAAACTCACGCTAAAATGGTTCTCGTATGCTTCCAAATTGCTGCTTATAGCAAGGTGGCCGAGTAACGTGGGTAGAGTAAATCAAGAAAGTCGATAACGCTGACTTTATTGCCAATGAATTCCTTTGCGCAGCTAGATATTCGACCAATTTTTCAGTTTTTGAAGGAGAAAAAGCAGAAACGGAAAGGAGATAGAATGTTGACTACAGAGACAAAGGAAACAAAACCTGTGGTTAGATGTCAACAGCTAATCAAAATCACGTAACTGGGGAAGAACATTATCACAATGTAAGAATCCTCGAAATGAGCATGAAGCCTAAGGTTCTCTTGGGAAACTGACTGATTGTGACAGAAAACAGCTGGTTCGAATATCGCGCCACATCTCATCCGCAGCTATCGGGATACCAAGTCTAACTTGTTATATCGTGGGATTTCTGATGCCTTCAGCAGTGCAACTTGCGCAGAATTACTAGCACTATAGTCCAGACTCCAAAACATTCAAAATTTCGGTGATGAAAACAATTGTGGATGCTGCCTTTAATTATGAGATCCGGCAGCACTTTTTGGTCTCTTCAGTCGGTGATGATATATTAAGAACGATGTGAGCAGCTCATCATCTGAATATTGCGTAAGCATCGCAAGAGTGCAGCCAATCAATAAAGTTGTTGAACAGTCCGTTATTGGATGCTAGCATACCCTTCTGCGCTTTTAATCGGCTGGAATGTTTCTGCCTATTAAGTTACAGTCCTCGGAAAAACAGGCGGATTCCGTGCCTGCAGAAACAAGGCGGGACCTCTACGATAGATGCGGATAGGGCACGCTCCAAGTGAGAGGGTCAAGTCTGTCGAACCGCGATTCTGTGGCCACAGCGCTATAACACCTCACGTGCAATCAGTCGATCTTTTCGACAAGGACTATATAGTGCGTCCTGCGACCACTAGAAAAAAAGAAATTGTGTGGTTGTTTCCTTAAACAGTTCCAGTGGCCCGAAATGATTAGTTCAACAGTGACAACACTTGTCATTACGATGCATCGTAATTACACTTGTAAGATACCCTGCGCTTATCGCAGAGAATTTCCGATTTGCTATTTTATGCACAAATGCTCAGTCGGGTAGTGTCGCGTACGGGACGCACTATACCTTTTATTCAATTTAGTCATATGCTGTATAATATTAGAAGGCGTTGTTCTTACTCTACAGCTGTTTCGTATCTTATTTTCGAAAACGTTCTTGAGTTTCGAAGCTGGTTGGAGTGTTGAGATGAGAGTGCAATAGGCATTAGAACTGACACCTGATTTTCTCAGCACTCAATCAAGGCTCTAAAGGCCATTTGGACTCCTCAAGCAATGTATGACTTTCACAAGGAAGACGCTATACCTGAACGAACCACTCTACATAATGTGATCATCCGATTTCACAAGGAACACACCACATTTGCTCTTGAACACATCAGTCACTTCAAGCGTTTACTTTTGTGAGAGTTTGAGAGTTGATCGAGAGCGAACGGTAGCTGATGAGGATTCGTTTCACAGTCGGATTTTCATTTTGCGTTTCCTTCTTTACGCTGAGAGGATAGAACTCCATTGCAACTCACCGGTTTTACTTCAAATGGCAAAATCGTATTGGCACACATTTGTCGGATTGTGTACGCACCTCATATATTGCAGAAAGCAATCTTGGTCTATGGAGTCGTTACAGTGCTAGAAGACATTTTATATTGCTCATACGTTCGCTTTTGATTAGTAGCTGTATATTTCGACCACTCACCTCCATTAAGTAGGACATTTTGTAATAGCTTTAAATGTTCAAATGTTGGATAACTCCCTGAAGATCGTTGATAAACTGTAGACTTTTAGCCGGGTGGGAATAAACAAAGCGGTGACGGAAACAGCACATGCCTTTTCGGTCGGGAGATTGTCAAGGAGGTGATTTACCTTTGGATGTGATGATCTCATCCGAGAATTCATGTAAGCTGCTCGTCACCCTTGTGGGAGGCCTCGTAGTCCTGGTGAGCGCAGTTAGGTAATTAAAATAACTCCCATTCAAACTCTCGGAGACTCCCTTCCTGCACATAAGAGGAGCTTCCAGCATAGTCTTACTCAGCGTTCGTCCACTCCTTTGCAAGGAGGGATTACATCATGAAGGAACTTGCACTTGACCGCCATTTGCGCAAGAAAGCAGGCGACATGGACGTCCAAGCAGGGAAAATGCTGTGCGCTCTTCGGGATTTGGACGACGTGAGGTGAAGACTCCTCGCAACTTGCCGAAACGCCCGCTTGCTGCTGTTACTTTTAATGGTGTTTCTAACGGCCCTAAGCCTAAGTCTCACAAGTCAGAGGTCAAGATTTCCCTTATCGCTCCACCTCCCAAGCCATGCTTCCTCCAACAACACAGTGTTGGAGGCGTCGGCGGTGCCGCTGCGGCAAAAGTATGCAAGCCCCCTAAGCTAGTCGTCAAGATAGGGAGTAGAGATTTCGTGCAGAAAAACCGCGGTTATGCTTCTTAGCTCATACCACCTTTTACCTTGAGGAGCCACAAATTCCACCACCTGTTCGGGACCTTGGGATATAAGATTTAGACAAAGTGAATAAATAAACAGTAGAGATTACAGTTATCAGCGTCTGTGGAACAGTGAACTTCAATGGGGGAGGCAGGCAGCCAAATCATTTATGTATAAAATAAAGGATAGCAGATCAGTCCCTTGAGCAAGCCTTGCTTGCAGTGGAATAAGACGTACAGAAAGCATTATTCACGTGGACTTGTTGTTCGCGCGCACTCAAGAATGCTTAAACCACCATTAATTCCATATGAAGTAATTTTTGCAAATAGGAGATTCAGTGGAACCAAAGTCAAACGCTTTACGATAGTCGATAAAACAAGCACTGGTTGGTTTTGAGGTAATGATATAATACAACCGTTTACACACCATTCTTTCAGTGACTTTGTCTGTATGCTGTTAAACAAATAGGCTTGTAGTTAGTCACACTCATTCGACATATGCTTCTTCAAGAAATACGTAAGGTCTGTGGTCTGTAGTGTACGAGTTACGTGCTGGAGAGGAGGATAGAGCTCTGTATACGAGTTTGTTTTTTAAGTCCACGAAATCAGTCGCTGAGGCGGTGAAATACTGACAGCTCACACTGTCGTGCCTAGCCGTATTATAAACAGATTTGAAAAAGGAAGCGAATTCGTTTGCTTTTTCTTTCTCCGTTCTGCATAGTTCTCCACTTGAGTTCTGTGTATTCCAATCTGCAGCGTGACCAAACGGCGCGCGCTGGAATCGCTGCTCTTTGCTCACAGCCAGTCGTAGCAAAATGCATTGAAAAAACACTGAATATCGCTACCACATGTTAGAGTATCCCCAGACTTCGCCAGCAATCGTGGCGACGGCCGCGACAGCCGGCTGTCGTCGCGATCGCCACGACCGCCAGCGATCGCCACATGGATAAAGTGAATGAGGAGACTCCAGACATAAGAGAGATGATAATAAATGGGGCGTGGCGATCGATAGGCATCGTTTCACCACTGCTATCATTCACATCGCCAGTTCATTTTGAGCACATCTTCGAGAGTACGGGCGATGAGCTCCGTTTAGCAGCGATCCGTGGCGATGTAACGTGCAATCGATACGTATCATTCCCACGATCCTTATCTCTTATATCGCCTGTTCATTTCTATTCATTTTGAAGTGGCGAAGTCTGGCGATACTCTTAGCCATCGTGATAGCGGCGCGGTCGAGCTGGTGCTCACGCTCAAGTACGCAAATTTGTCAGTTTAATCGACGATCACTGGACATAGCGAGCAAAAAGATCAGAGTTCAATTTGGTCTTGGTATTCCATCCATATTTTCTCCCGCAGCAGAGATTAGAAGTTCAAACTCCTATCAGAGCTGTTGTTGTCTATTTTGGATGGAAACAACATTCAATCTTCTCGATTTTCTTCATGACTTTTGAGGCAATGTTTTATTCATCAGGATCGGAAGCTGTGTCCACCTAGCTCAAGTAAAATTTATTTGTTGTGGAATGACCAGCATCGATGGCCAACAGGAGTGCGTGGATCCACTTGTTCCATGCGACGATTCCCTCTTCACTCAAAGTCTTCCATCTTGTGGGCGAGTAATTCGGTTCAATCCATCAAACTCGAACAGAATTAGTTTGTCTTTCTAAAATCAGTGAATGCTGTTCTGTTAGTGCTCAGGTTCTGCCATAGAATCGATTCCATATCGCTATAACAATTTGAAGAGATGCTGAAGTCTCGCTTATAGAAGTGATTCCATTAGTGTTTGTGAAGGACAACAATTCCCACACTCCCAGGAGTAATTTATTCTTAATAGATCTTTTTCTCTTACACCAAATTTTGTACCCACGTCATTTGTACAAAACATTGCACATGTCATAGCTGCTCCTCTTATGTATATTTTTAATTCTTTTCTTTGTTCTTTCTTATTCTTTGCTTATTCTGAAGTTCCACACAGATGGAAGCATTCCTTTATCACACCTTTATTGAAAAAGGAGCCCGCATTTGAAGTTGACAATTACAGACCTGTAAGTATCACTTCCTTCTTTTGCAGAGTTTTTGAGAAAGTCCTGAAAACTGATTTGGTGAGTCATTTAGAAAAAAACGGAATAATA
Source organism: Ancylostoma caninum (assembly GCA_037903475.1). Lineage (NCBI taxonomy): Eukaryota > Metazoa > Nematoda > Chromadorea > Rhabditida > Ancylostomatidae > Ancylostoma > Ancylostoma caninum. The sequence continues at coordinate 5,682 of JBAJFG010000049.1, forward strand.
CCGGACAACCAACATGGTTTTGTCGATGCGAAATCTGTAGAGACGAATTTACTAGAATGTCTGAATGACTGGAGCAGCTATATCGATGAAAGAAAAGCCTGTGATATAATGTACTTCGATTTCTCCAAAGCGTTCGATCGAGTCAGTCACAAGATGCTACTCTATAAGGTCTCTCAGTTGAAAATACACCCTCAGGTATGCAGTTGGCTGTCAAATTATTTAAGTGGTAGAACATTCCAAGTAAAAATTAATTCCTGTTACTCCTCATGTAGAATTGTTTCGAGTGGTGTTCCTCAAGTTAGTGTTCTATCACCAATTTTATTTGCTCTTTATACTGCAGACCTGCCGCAGTCCTTGGAAGAAAAAGGTGTAAAGTGTAAACAGTTTGCCGATGACATAAAGATCTATAACAAATTGACTCCCAAAATCAGCTTTGTGAAGTTCAGACCGCTATAAATCAGATATCACAGTGGTCAGAAAAGTGAAGGTTACCCTTAGCCCCTGAAAAAACAGTTCATATGCGTCTATTCGGCTTTATACCCCTTTGTGCAAACAATATTCAGAATCATGCAATAAAAACTGTAGATAAGTTGTTGATCTAGCTTTTCGTTACGACAACAAAATGAATTTTTCAGACCCTTATCAAAATCTCGCCAGGAAGGCGCTGACTCGCACCTATCAGATATTCAAATGACTGTGCCTAAAAGATAAGAACATGCTGTTGAAGGCTTATAAGACATATGTCAGACCCATAGTTGAATTCGGCTCTGTAGTTTTTTGTCCACATAAGAAAAAGGACATAAATATGCTGGAAAAAGTTCAGAATAATTTTACTAGGAAATTGATGATAAAGTGTGAAGGACCCCTCTACTCAAGCATACCACCTGCTAAGATCAGGAATACGCGTTATAAAATTCATACTCTTGAGTCGCGAAAGAAAGTGAGGGATGTCTGCACTCTTTACAAAATGTTATGCGGCATAATGAAAATCGATTTGAATAGATCTTATAGCATAATACCGTCGAAAACAAGAGGTGCCTCGGAGAAAATATCCTATGCAAGCCCAAGAACAACTCTCAGGCGTGTATGTTTTACGTGCCGAGCGGGAGCGGCGTCACGTTTATGTTTCCCTAGAGCAGAGGCCAAGCTCCCCAGTCGCTTACTTGCCAAGTGTTCTTTCATGCTTACACTGAGTACTCGTCTGGTCTTGCCAATGTACAAGGCATCACAGTTCGAACATTTTATTTGGTATATCACACCCGTTTGCGAGCAGTCCCCAGAGGCTTCATTGTGATGTACACGATCTTAGCATACGAGCCTGGAAGCCTCAGCAAGGGAGATCCTGGAGGCGTTTTGGATTTCAGCTCGGAATCCAACGATGAACAGTCGAAATGAGTGCTTGTCGGTAACAAATGACTTCCTGCCCCTTCATGACTTTCTGTGAGCAGTTGGTCATTATTTTATCCCTCGCATAAATACCATCCTGGGTGCATAGTGGCACCACTCGTCTAGCGACAGTCGGCGACAAACGGCGCGGACCAAAAACCAGCTAAGTCGAAGGACAATGAGGTACGTTGTGTGGCTCCTTGCTAGGGGTTTCCAGATGCCGTTCCCGTCGAAACGTCAGGCCGTTGAAAATAAAAGTTCCACCTTACAACCTAGTAGGCGCAGAAGCAATGTATCAACTAGTACAACAGTGCCCAGGTTCAAACAGCAAAGAACATATAAGTTATTGCACTATGTTGTATATTGCTAATAAATGCCCATGTGGACGGGACCTATTGCCTGAGATGAGTGTTGCCGCCGAGGTGCGGAACGGATCGCCACTATAGGAGAATCCTGATCGATTCCGTACCTCTAATAAACAGTGCCGCGCACGATATAAGAGAATGGGGCGGGGTCGAGCATGGTGGGCGCACTTGAACATGCGTACGTGTTTTATCACTCAAGTAACTGTAGGATTAGGAGTGATTCCTTTTACAATTACACTCCTATTGATGAAACAATTAAAATGAGCACAAATGCTAGGAACCTTCTCTCAGGGTAGTGCTGCTTTTAATGTAATTCCAGATATTGACGGAGAATCACTGCGAATCCGTCGTATTACAGGACTTTGAAGCAAACCACTGGAATGACCGTTCATGAAGTCCTTCATAGAAAACTTTACGGTACTGAGACAGTTCAGAGCTGCGAGAATAATGATGAGAGCGCTCATTTCAGTACATTTAATGTATGACCTGAAAGCCGTTATATTTAAAACAGAGTAGCTGACATTGGTAGAATTCGCTGTTAAAACCACAGACAATCAATTGATGTGGATTTTGAAAATGTTGCCTCTTCAGTTGAAAATTCCATAAGCAGTGCAGATTAGTTCTAATTCTATTCCATCATTCCGAAAATAATCATCATACCGTAAGTAAAGTAGATTAGTAGATGTTTCAAATCATTAATGAGAATAATCAATAATGCACTGTAAACAAGAGATTACAGACTAGCGAAATTCTGTCACTTCAGTAGTTGGGAATGATGGGCAATAAATATACATATCAACACCATCCCTACACACCTGTCAATAAGTCAATCACTGCGAATGTGTCCATCTGTCGCAAGATGACTTGTGGCAGGGAAGGCCCGAACACTGGTTTTCTCGTTTCAGAATAGAACATTCATTCTACTATGTTGAATATACGAAAGAGGGGAAATAATCGGAGGTTTCCTCCACTGAATTGCCACCAGAATTTTGGATATCACCAGAATTCACATGGCACCCTGAATGCATATATATATTATATATATATATATATATAAACTAATAAATAAATATAATCTCGTTGAATCTCGAAGAGAGAGCGTTTGCATATTCGTATTTTCCGCTTTGAATGGAACTATTTTGAAGCCTAGACGAGCTGAATTTGTGAAATGAAAAGAGTTGTTGTGAGAAGGAGTTCATTCCTTATATCTTCAGTATGGTTATGAACTCTTTTTCCAAGAACATTTCGTATCCAACAACAGGGTTTACGCAGCGTCTATCTAACAACTCATGCCCAAATTGAGAACTCATTCAGATTTCATGAATCTTTCCAATTTTAGAAGATATGAAAAAAGGCGAGGTTCCGCGGTTTCGAGTCTCCAGTCGTACATATGGAGGAACGTTACCGACACTACTCTCTGCTTTAGAAGATCCAGTGTTATAGGGAGGTCTACAGGGTAGGCTCATGACGACGTAGAACGGGGCTAGGGCGTGGAAACTTGAACGTAAACACATGAATTCGGGAGAAAAAGAGCTTTTGGTTTAGGTGGACTCCACACCTTTCGCGAAATTCCACGACACATTTAAAATAAGTCTCGAGGCCTTGCGATGTTTGTGTTTTAAGCAAGTTGCAAGTTCACATGAACAAAACCCTGACGTAAACATCTTTTCGCGCTCATCTACGGATCAAATCCTATTTAGTGGACGTATTTTCATCCAAGACTGTTCGAACTCTAAACTAGCAGTGGAACCTGTGCCAAAAAATTACTCAAATAGCGAAAATTGACAACAGTCGTCCGCCACGAAGGGTATTGAGCAAGGCTCTCATTCGATTTTGTGGTCATTATATGTACCCCTCTAGGTACGCCGAACTGAAGAAAATTACTGTCGTCGCGTGAAGGAGCTTTTTTCGAAAATTCGAGAGAGTGGAACCTACTGTTCTTTTCTGAAGCAAGAAAAACACTCTTTCGGCGTTCCGACAGCGACGAGTCAAACAGCAACACACACACAGACATTCTACTATTTTGCCGTTCACTGTATAGAGGAGACTCAGAGGGGTTGATTATACATACTTTAATAACGTTCTATGACGCTAAACTGAGAGAGCTTTACTAATCTATGTGTATTGATCCCAGTGTTTTATTAATTTCCCTCATTAAATACTTGTAACTTCTACTAATCCATACCGCTTACCATGTGTTGGATATTTTCAACGAACGAGGCAAATTTCCACTAATCTGCGTAGCTTATTATGTATATAACGATAATCTGCGCAGATTATTGTGTAAACCCGAGCCAGAGCGCCGCTTCGCGGCGCTCTGACTCGGACCCGTGTGCCACGTTACCTTCGGGCTAGGTAAACTCTGAAAAAAAAAACTACCCCGAGCCAGAGCGCCGCTTCGCGGCGCTCTGACTCGGACCCGTGTGCCACGTTACCTCCGGGCTAGGTAAACTCAAGAAAATCACTGTCATCCACACGAAGCGCAGCTTCGCCGCGCTTCGCGGATGACAGTGATTTTCTGCGAAGCTGCGTAGCTCCTAAACGGTTTGGAGGTTAACTCTTATTATGTTCAATATAAAGAGCTTCTACATGGTCCTTTATATGAGTAGCAACACAGGTCTTCACGTGGTCGAGTCGTTTTCATTTGGGATAGCGCTGAAAGTCGAAATTGTTATGGTTCGGGCACAATTAGCTTTTAACAGGAATAAACTGCGTAAACGTTCTATTCCTCACAATATTAAGCTCATGGAGTGCACCATTTGTTCCCCTGACCGTTAATTTCTAATTGCTATTACTAATTAATGCTTTACAATGAGTGCAGCGAAAATTTCCGTACAACTCTGCTGTATTTGGATGATTCACGGCTCTGATTGCGAAATCACACTCGCTTCATCAGTGGTTCTCCCATTCTGCTTTAAAGATCCAAGATATTCCGTTTTCGTTGCAAATTAGATGTCCTAATTGAAGATTTCCATGTTGTACACATACATATACATGGGCGTGTCATTGGGCGTGTCAATTTTCGCAATTGAGCCCGTGGCGGCGGGCAAAAGAGGTGGGGCGAGGCGAGTGGATCAATGACAGCGTGACCTGTCATCCCTCGCGCGGCGATGGGGGGGTCTGCGCTTATATAGAGTAAGATGTATGAGGATTACTGGGGGAGGATGTTCGCTATCTACATTGATTGACTACATGCGGGTTAATACACAGCTAGGCATGTTTGAAGAGCTTTAATTAGCGCCCAAAATGATACATAAAGGTAGGAGGCCAGCATACACCCATCCATTCACTGCCGCCTTCATACATGCGTGCTCCGGCCAGCAGTGTCTTCTCTTGGTTCCTCTCATTTCCTGAAGCGCCTTTGCCTTAATTTGTTTCCTTTCATACGAAGATCTTTGTTTTCCTTTTCATCTCTAATTAATGGGATTGTCAGGTTATGGGTGTATACGGTCCCATTCCTGAAGTGTTCGGGGAATTCTACATATCTTTATAAGGATAAAGGATAAAGTGGTCGGCGTTAATCAATCCCGTCACGAGGGATGCGCCACGCATTCGACTTCATCTGAGCATCGTAGAGGCGTTGAATGCGTATGTGCCCTGTACAATGACTTGCGGGGGGCACCCGATGTACCAAGTCAGTGCTTCATCCTCCCAGACTCCTCTGGTACCAATTTACCGACCCCGGAGGGATGGAAGGCTTGGTTGGCCTCGGGCGGGATCGAACCATCGGTCGTGTGCGTGCGCAGACATATCTTTATATAATATTTATTGTTTAATATAAGTTATACAAAAGAGGGGGAGGGGGAAACGCAGCTGGGAGTGGCAGCCGGGTGGCGCCAGAGCGCTGCCACTCCCAGCTGCGTTTCCCCCTCCCCCTCTTTTGTATAACTTATATTAGACAATAAATATTATATAAAGATATGTAGAACTCCCCGAACACTTCAGGAATGGGACCGTTAACACCCATTACCTGACAGGATCACCAAACCAACTGTCATACAATAAAATCACTAAATTGCAAGTCTCCACCGGTGTTGGTGAAAGAACGATTCATGGAAAGCCACTAGAGGTTGCTTCAAGTTTCACTTCATTCCATAGTCCACTTACTCAGAATGGAAATATGTGCATGTGGTTCTTCGTTTGAGAAGCCATCGCCCTGCTGAGCGATGCATGCGAGTCATTCGGACCGAAATAAACTCAAGACATTTTGACGCATGTCTTCACTTATCTATCACCTGACATACCGAATAATGAGGACAATAACCATAGAGCCTCTGATGGAAACTTCCGTATAGTAGTTCTTGTAATAGAAAGAATATGACATTTAATGGAATAAATGTGATAGATAAAAAACCACTAATGAAACCAGAAATGAGATAAGAAAACCAACTATTGCTTTTACGGAGTTTTTTTTTTCTTGCGGATGGTATCTCCCGACTCCAAGACTGTGATGCCACTACAAAATTTTTCGACAACCCCATAGATATAAACGAGCGAACGAGCACTCAAACTTGTCTGTGATTAAATGTGAGCTGTGCTCATGTCAATGCTAAGCTGCAAGCTGGAACATGTCTATTAATCTGTCTCGACATATCGACATGTCATAGTGTTGAGAGTGTGGATAATTTTTTAGAGTCTCAATGGGTTCCGCCGATTCTTTGTACATGAGGAAAGAATTGGAAGAATCAACTAGGATCGCCCTGCTCCTATTTTCGGAGCATCTTCTGCCTTGAAGTGATGTTCATTTGGGAGAACGTCTCCGGACGTTTCACTCCGTCTGGTTCGAAATTGGGGAACCAATAAATTTTAAGACATACTGATTTTGTTAAGTTGCCACTCGATTGCACAGAACTAAGTTTAATGTGTTACTAGGTTTTCATGGCACCGGAGAAGAAGGCTTGCTAAAAACCACTTAGGAGTTGGGAATCTCTAGAAAGGAACATCAGAAAGGGGATATAAATTTTCGCCCAGCCAATTGCGCGCCGAGGCCTGCGACTTCATTTGATGTCTCAGGGTCTGATTTCTAGCAGATGGAAGACATTTCTAAATGTTTTGTTGTAGTATATCCATTGGGAGTTAGTGAACAAAAATCGTGTAACAGTGTTCCTAAATGCTTCGAAAATCTTCCTTTGGTTGCTTTTTTCTTTGTCACCGCATTTTTGGCCCGTCTTGCACATGAACTCGTTTGCAGACTAATACTTTTTAAGAAATCAAACACTCCATTACTTGCTGTTCCCTAACAATTTTACTCTACCTAGGTTTGAAGTCAACATTTATGGAAACCTTCTTCTCGGAGAATTGCCATATTCCGGGATTTTAAAGTTTGTAGAACCCACATCCAATGATGAAATATAATATATACTCTTCGAGGAGTATAGCACCCTGCGGGAGCGGCGGCACCTGATCGCCAATATTGGCGAAGGCGACGGCTGATCGTCAAAGTTGGCGATCGATCACAACCGATAGGCGCCGACGTCATAGTCTCCAACGTTGGCGTTTGGCGATTGCTATCGCCGGCGGGCGCCGCGAAGCCCCGCCCAAAATCTATGCGCACCGCTATCACAGTTCCCAGCGACGACGACACAGGGTGGTACAGTCCTCGGAGACTACAGGGTGCGGCTTAAATACTGTGCCAAACGTTGTCGCAAATTCCATCCTCATTGCGAAAAAGCTCTTTGCCCTAAATTTCATATCTGAAATTGTTATCACTTTTTCTGCATCACATTCCACCTTATAACAAGTCCAAATTTGAAAAGAACCAAGATCGAGCTATGAAGCATCACCTTACAATCTTTTTTCTTGACCGCCTATTTTTTACAGCAATATAACTGCACCGTCCAATTTGCAGTACGATGCTCTGCTGTTGAAGGGCTGTTCCCATACACATGCCACACGGATGTCGCAGTTCTAATTTTCGAGAAAATTCACGAGAAACGAAATCGTTGCAAAAGTGGGAGGTAGAAGAGTTAGGTCACACAGAGCCGTGATCTTTGCGGAGGGCGATTAATTCACCTGCTAATGAGGAAGTCCAGACGGAACACTATAAGCACTAGGAGCAGCATGTTCACAACCGAGCGCATCAGCACGAGAGAAGGCAGAATTTTGTTACGCTACCTTGGAGGGCCGCAAAAATTGGGCCCCTTAGGACGATGATCTTCTTTCGACGTGGAACAGAGCTTCATCGGCGAAAATCGCGTATTCAAGTGCAGTTCTCCAAGACATCAGATCGAGCAGGAAAGGCCTCTCTTGCAGATCACATCTGACCTATGTCATCACTGAAAATGATGTTTCTGAAAGTGACCGTAAGCCTCAGGTCAACGTTGAATTAAAATTGGAAAGACAGCTTTTTGCTAGGTAAAGAGGTAGTTTTGTAAAGTAGGTGTAGCTGCTAGTTCACCTATTAAAAATGGGTCCGCTAGGGCAGCAGTGCTTCAAAAAACGAGGCGCAGAAGAAAAAGTGGCCGTTGGTGCACCAACTCCACGAACTCATACCGGCAGAGGAATCGTGTGCAAACTTCCTTGACATCGATCATAGGGATGTGGACATGCGCTCACTAACCCACTGCTGCTGCGAATCTGGGATCGCTCACAGGAAAGAAGGAGGAAGAAAACCTCCGCAATTTTTTCTCGGGCCTCAGTGGTCAGACATGCTTTAGGTGTAACCTCCGTCGCGAAAGCAGAAGGAGACCACGTTAGATGTATTTCCCAGTGTGTTTAATTCCAAGAGTTTAGGTAAATAATACAGAAGAGGTGTTAGAGTTTCAGCCTCTGTGACAAAAGTTATTAACAAATATTTTTGACACAGTATTTATGTCGCACCCTGTATTGCAGCAATGTTTGCGAACACCAAGAATCTCAGATTGACATCAACGTCCACGACAACGTTTTCGTAAGTAGGTGTCAATTCTTTGCGTTCTACTTAATTTCTTGATCCTTTAACAACTGCTTTCACAGTAAGAGAGTTACTTGAGATGTGAAACATTTGCCTTTCCATAATTTCCTCGATATTATGAACTAAAGCTTCCACAAGGAATATTATATATATATATATATATATATATATATATATATATATATATATATATATATATATATGCTAGCGCCCCTTCGGGACGCTAGAAAGTGGGGTGGGGCAGCCAGTTGAGGTACGTAGAAAAGCTTCACACATGTGAAATGCTTAGAGAATTAACAAAAAAGCACCCAACTCTGCACAGGAGTATCTTACAGTTGGCCTTAGAACCTGTATACAACTCAGCATAACCAACGTAGTGCGAATAATCACTTTTTTCCGCACTACTGAGCCACTGCAGACCATTATCCTTGTGTTTTCCCTACTATTGGCCACGGCGGACCCGATCCATCTGTGGGACCGTATCCCGACGTTTTCCCCACTGCTGGCCACAGGCAGACCCATTCTCCATCAGAGGACCCGTATGCTGACGTTTTCCCCACCACTGGGTCATGGCAGACCCATCCTCCATCTGTGGGCCCTTATCCTGGTGTTTTCTATAAAATTGGTCACGGCAGACCCATCTTCCACCCGTGGACCCATATACTGGCGTTTTTCCCACTACTGGGCCATGGCAGACCCGATCTCCATCCGTGGACCCGTATGTTTCCGTTTTTCCCACTGCTGGGCCACGGCGTACCTATTCTCCATCCGTGGACCCTTATCCTGGCGTTTTCCTTACTATTGGCCACGACGGGTTCTTTCTCCATCCGTGCGCCCATATCCTGGCGTTTCCCCGACTATTAGCCACAGCAGACCAATTCTCCATCCGTGGACCCGTATACTGGCGTCACCCGGAGGGCTCGAGACCTCTAGAGTAGGGTCCCGCCGCGAAACCCTGAAAGCACTGTCTGAACCTCTCGCCTTCATCATTGGAGACTGTATCCATTTTTTCGTCAGTGCCGCCCTTACGGTGCTTTGTTAAGAGGATATATATAAATAATATATATAAGGTATGTGAAAAAGTTTCCGCCCTTTTTTAAGCGAAATCGAGTTTTTTTTTTCAAAATAGAAAAGAAACAGATAGATCAATCAAAGTACTGGCCATCGTTAGCTATAACCTTTGCCCATCTTTCTGGGAGGAGACGGATGCCGCTTTGTGCTGCCTTGTCTCGTGTTCCAGCCGTTTCTGGTGCAATGCTCTGCTCAAACGAATCATTTGCTCTTTATAGAGATCGCCCGTGATCGTCTGGCCTGGTTTAAGCAGCTCATGATAGATGACTTCCTTCTGGTCCCACCAGATACACAGCATTGCCTTCTTCCCATGGATATTGCGCTTTGGCGTCGATTGTGATGGTTGGCCACGGTCGCAAATGGCTTTTCCGGCGCTTCGGATTATCGAAATAGATCCACTTTTCGTCTCCAGTAACGAAACGATGCAGAAATCCCTTCCTTTTTTGTTTGTCAAGCAATATTCCACAGACGGTTTTTCTTCGTTCCATGTCGCGTTCTGTCAAGTCGTATGGTACCCATCTGCCTTCCTTATAAACCTTTCCCATGGCTTTGAGACCCTTTGAAATGTTGGATTTATCAACATTTAGAGAGTTGGCAATCTCTTCTTGTGTTTGGCGTGGATCTTCATCAATTAATGATCGAAGTTCTTTGTCTTTAAAAACTTTTGGCCTTCCACTGCGTTGCTTGTCTCCAACATCGAAATCACCACTACTAAAGCGTCGGAAACATTCTTTGCATGTTGTTTCTGATGGAGCATGGTCCCCATAAGCTTCCATGAGCATTCGGCAGGATTCGGCAGCAGTTTTCTTCAAATTGAAGCAGAAAAGAAGTGCTCCGCGCAAATGACGGTTACTTGGCTAAAATATCGGCATGATTATCGCCATAAAACACAATGATGTTGATATAAATCGAAACAAATATGTACTAAATATTATTGACAGATGTCAAAGCAACAAAATGAAGTAGGATTTACAGAGTATTTGTAAGGATAGCTAACGATATAACCACTCATCGCTAGAGGGCGGAAACTTTTTCACATACCTTACATATATATATATAATATATATAATATATATATGATGAAATCCCGAAGTTAGCTATTGGCCGATTGGGATTTCTTTCGCAGTGTCTAGGCTGAGAACCGAGAATATTCCTTTCTTCCGCCATCTTACTCTTCTTTAATTATGAAGGTTTTCAGTTTCAAACGTCAAGTATTCAAAAATGGAGAAGAATTTCGTTGTTATTTTGGTTTGTTTGGGAATCGCTGCCGCTTCGAATTGCCCTATAACCACCCATTTACCCAAGCCGAAAGAATACAACAGAGACCACTGCGGTGGGTTGCTTCAAAATATTGTTGCGGTACAGATTTGCAATGAATCAAACTCGTGTCTCATATCACTGCGAGCTAGGGCATCAGAATGCGAGAAAGTGGAACTTGCATGAGTCGGATAACGTCTCCTCTATTCGAAAGGGACACAAGTCGTTGTGGGTGCTATTTTGATCAACGAGCGAGCAAAAACATCGCAACTTTCGTTTTCCCGCCCAAAACTTCTGACAGTGAAAAGTGATTAGCGACAGTGAATAAAAACTTGAAATTTTCAGATGATCCATAGCTATCATTGCCGAAGGAAAATAGTTTAAAATGTTTAAACTTGTTCTGAGTTAAAATCTTCGAGTTCGTTAGTTTGCCTCATAAACCTCCACGGAGTGACTCCTGCAAGCGTGATCTCAGCACGTCTCGGAATTATTGCAGTGGAATCGACGCAGTTATGCTATAAACTGAGCACTAACAAAATAATGTACACCGATTTCTCGAAAACACGCGAATTCTACCGGTGTTCGATGGACTGAACTGAACAACTCGTCTATTAAATGGAAGGCCCTGAACGAAGATGATGTCGCATGGAGCGAGCAGACACATACAATTGTGCTACGTACCGCTCATTCCAAGTCGTCCTACCTCACAAAATCCTGCGAGGTAGAGGTGGTCATGTACCACCGATATTTAACCCATTGACGACTGCGAGCTTACTTCACCTACGTTCTGATTCTATTCTCTGCGAAAAATAATTTATACAAATTCCAGTATGGATTTTTATAATCATACTTGCCTCTGAAATTATTGCAGCCAAGCACAACCATCTATGAAATCCGCTGAGATCATAAAGGTGTAATGATCCCTCAAACTGAATCATGTGAGAAAGGGGGTCCTCACCGCCGAGCTGGCGCAACGCTGACTATGACACAGCGAGCTATAAGTTGGCTGGAATGACAGACTTACCCACAGAGGCATGCTGCTGAAATGATCAATTAGGGCTGGTTGGAACCACTCAGTGACAGTGTGAAGTGAGCATTCTACGCGAAATTGGTCGGATGTCGCGCAAAAAGTTTCGCTTTAGTGAGATCTCAATTGTAAATTCAGTTCTATGAATCTCCGTGAAGAATAACAATTTCAAAGTTCCGATCACTGTGAGCACATTCATCTCCTGAAAAAAATTAGAGAAAAACTAGAATCGGGCAATTTTAAATAATGTTTCCATCCGACATACAGTGGGCTCGCTTGCCGAGTGGCAATTGCCTCAGGCCGCCTCACGCCGCCTCACGCAATGCCGGTCCTCAGACAAAAAGTAGGTTAACTGACAAGAGGAGCTTAAAATCGTCGGAATCATAGCATTCATGGAACATATTCATTTTCATTCACGCAATGAAGTAAAATTTGTTTCCATCCATGCACTTCAATTTTTACTGAAATTTTAAAAATCAGAAGTTTAGAGAGACACGCGTTGTTCATGCGTGATCTTTTGCTACATTTTGGTTTAAGGTTTTGGTTTTCAGTAACTGTAACTTTCTCAGAAATTTGGACATGGTAATCTCCGGGAAAAGTAGCTGAAACGCCAAAACCAAAAAATAATAACATGATCTTTTTGCTCGCTAGTGTCCAGTGAGCGTCAATGGAACCGAGAGCTGACGACTTGAGCTGAGTTGATCGTGTATAGGGGCGTAACCCCGACGGAATCGCTATTTTTCGCTACCGCAATGTCCAGCAGTAGCAACACATGGTGTCCTTTTCCCCATATATATCGCCACGACGGTAACGAAAAGTTGCGATTCCAGAGCACGCGGTGATCACGTTGTTGAACACGCTCAATCAAGCAAATTCAACAACCCAGCGAACACGCAATAGTACTCTACATAAGGTCTGTAAGCGACAGGATGGTGCATTGAGCCTGATTGTGGAAACATGGATCAGATCAATAGTTCTGCTTGTTCATAGCAAATCATCAAATAATGTGGTACATGTTGTTGCCCATATGAAGTGAGAACTATTAAATTAGCTCTCTTTCTCGTTACGAGCCCAGTTATAGGAATTACATGTCCTTGCGACACTTGCAAATGAGATCTGTATTTTTTAGTGGCGAGAGTTAAGGTGAAGTCACAATATCAGAGCGGGGGCTATGATTACTACAACGTGGATGTTGAAAAACACATTAGAACTCCCAGGCTTGGCTCTCTATGGGTGAGTACATTCCTTCTATGTGGAGATGACAAAATTTCATTGTTACCTTCAACTCGGGCACAGTCAGAGTTTTCTATAGCTATCAGTGGCGGACCTTGGGAGGGGAAACGGCGTGCTCCCCCCTCCCCCTTATGAGAGTCGTCATATTTGAAATTACTTTATAAAACAAAAAGAACTTTTGTACTAGTTCCTCACTGTTCACTTTCGATATTACCTTTCTAAACATTCATTTTTCATCATTCAAATTATTATTTGAAGTGTTTTTATTACTCCATCTGGGTCCCGAAGCCAAAGTGGAGGAATTACCGCTCTTTTCCACGCTTCCCCCCCCCCACCCCTCCCCCGGGTCTTGCCACTCCTGCATACCGATCTGATAGGTAGATATATTCCAGCTCCGCCTTGCACATGAGAAATATTTATTTAGGGAACCACTTATTACTGCGCTTATAGTGGATCGATCAGGATACCGAAAGAATGTAATGCCAAGCTTTTAGCTGGAGCAAGTTACATTGTGATAGGTAAGTACAGCGAGTAATCTGAATTAACACAACATTCTCAAAATTTCATTCAGATGATGGGGCATTCGTGAAAAAATTCAGCGAACTTACAATGCCGGAGAAAGGTTTTCTGCAAGCTCTGAAAAAAACGCAGGGATGATTCCCACGCTATCATCGAGCCTGTCGTTTCTCGCAGACAAATAAATTCTCTTTGTATGTTCTCGTACGTGAGGCATAAGATACAATTAACACACGGAATTGCAAGCAGGTAGCCGGTACCCTAGAAAATTTCTTTCTCACCATATCTGCCGCACATTACAATCTCATTGCTATTTATTAGAACACTAGACGGCATACCCGGCTTCGCTCGGGTGTTTTACAGCCCCGGTATGAGGACAATTGATATTGCTGATAAAATCACTGCAAGTATCCATAATTCTGGTGAAGGGCACGTAAGGCCTGCCCAACTAACCCTTCCTCTCAAATAACCCCGTAAACGAAATGTCAGTAAACTAATTTTGATGACAAATTTGTGGAAAACAGTTGCTATATTCGTATTTAGGTGTCTAGCGTGTTCGACTGATCCAGTACGCACATTTTGCCCCTTTTTAGAAGTAGGAAAAGAACAGAAAACATTAGTAAATCGATATATTCGTGCAAAACAGTTGTCGTATTCGTGTTCAACATATTGAAAAATCCCTGTAGGCACTTCTCCACCGACCCATGGGCGAAAACAGCGAAAAATCAACAAAACCGATAAATCGATTATTTCTGCAGAATTATTGTCATATTCGTGTTGAGCGCATTGAGAGACCCCAGTAGGCAAATCCTCATCGACTCCTAGGGAAAAATAGAGAAAATTCAATACAATCGTTAAATCGTTATTTTCGTGCAGAGGGGTTATCATTTCGTGTTCAGGGCATTAAGAAACCCCTGTGGGGCACATCCTCATCGACCCCTGGGGGAAAACAGCGAGAAATCAATAAAATCGATGTAATCGATAAACCAATCGATATTTGCTGGAGGAAAGTAGCCTAAAACCTCCGCCGGCCTTTGCTGGGTATGTCTGCAAAGCTTGGTTCCGATCGGTTTACCCTTACCACAATTTCCATAAGGAACATACATACATACATACATACATACATACATACATACATACATACATACATACATACATACATACATACATACATACATACATACATACATACATACATACATACATACATACATACATACATACATACATACATACATACATACATACATACATACATACATACATACATACATACATACATACATACATACATACATACATACATACATACATACATACATACATACATACATACATACATACATACATACATACATACATACATACATACATACATACATACATACATACATACATACATACATACATACATACATACATACATACATACATACATACATACATACATACATACATACATACATACATACATACATACATACATACATACATACATACATACATACATACATACATACATACATACATACATACATACATACATACATACATACATACATACATACATACATACATACATACATACATACATACATACATACATACATACATACATACATACATACATACATACATACATACATACATACATACATACATACATACATACATACATACATACATACATACATACATACATACATACATACATACATACATACATACATACATACATACATACATACATACATACATACATACATACATACATACATACATACATACATACATACATACATACATACATACATACATACATACATACATACATACATACATACATACATACATACATACATACATACATACATACATACATACATACATACATACATACATACATACATACATACATACATACATACATACATACATACATACATACATACATACATACATACATACATACATACATACATACATACATACATACATACATACATACATACATACATACATACATACATACATACATACATACATACATACATACATACATACATACATACATACATACATACATACATACATACATACATACATACATACATACATACATACATACATACATACATACATACATACATACATACATACATACATACATACATACATACATACATACATACATACATACATACATACATACATACATACATACATACATACATACATACATACATACATACATACATACATACATACATACATACATACATACATACATACATACATACATACATACATACATACATACATACATACATACATACATACATACATACATACATACATACATACATACATACATACATACATACATACATACATACATACATACATACATACATACATACATACATACATACATACATACATACATACATACATACATACATACATACATACATACATACATACATACATACATACATACATACATACATACATACATACATACATACATACATACATACATACATACATACATACATACATACATACATACATACATACATACATACATACATACATACATACATACATACATACATACATACATACATACATACATACATACATACATACATACATACATACATACATACATACATACATACATACATACATACATACATACATACATACATACATACATACATACATACATACATACATACATACATACATACATACATACATACATACATACATACATACATACATACATACATACATACATACATACATACATACATACATACATACATACATACATACATACATACATACATACATACATACATACATACATACATACATACATACATACATACATACATACATACATACATACATACATACATACATACATACATACATACATACATACATACATACATACATACATACATACATACATACATACATACATACATACATACATACATACATACATACATACATACATACATACATACATACATACATACATACATACATACATACATACATACATACATACATACATACATACATACATACATACATACATACATACATACATACATACATACATACATACATACATACATACATACATACATACATACATACATACATACATACATACATACATACATACATACATACATACATACATACATACATACATACATACATACATACATACATACATACATACATACATACATACATACATACATACATACATACATACATACATACATACATACATACATACATACATACATACATACATACATACATGGGTGTGTATCATCGTGAGGGAAAACGGGGCGTGGTACAGTTCTGCGATTGGTTTGTTCAAATCCTCCTCCCGCCCCAAACGATTGACTCGTTCTCTTCGCGCGCGATTCCACTATACATGACAATGCAAAATTTGAATGCTATAGAGGACAAGTTGATCTTGAAGGGCGGGAAGGCTCCTCCTCGTTTTCCCTCACGATGATACACACCCATCAAAACTGCGTCATGGAAACATTCGATGTAACATCGCTCTACTACAATAATACTAAATCGCAACTATTTTCCGGATTTTTTTCTCCTCACATTTCTCTTGTGTCAAACAGGAAAATTTCGCTAGCATTTAGATTCTGGACCATTCTGCATGCGGGTGTTCTGGGAGAATCAGTGAAAAATTTTTAGGCTATTCTTTCGAGGATAACAGTTGAGAACCGGCTTGAAAAAAATAGCAGTGATTTTCCAAATGTTTTAGTCCTCACATTCTCTCGCTGCCGAACATTAAAATTTCCCCAGCATGCAAATCGTGGACCATTCTGCATGTCGGTGCCCCTGGATAATAAGGTACAAGTTTTTGGGCCGTTTTTTCGAAGAACATTCTCTCGTGGCCGAATAGGAAAAACCAGGAACCTCTTAAAACGTGATACCATGGTATTAAAAGGGACCAGTGCACATCAATTTCAGGACTGGAAGAAACTTGGTTACATCAGGTTCACTATACACCTTGCATTGACCGACATGACAAGTCTTTTTATAATACTGTGATCGTGATAAGGGTTAACCTCCCAAGCAGTCAAGGGCCATGTGACTTCGCAGGAAATCCCTGTCATCCCCGAAGTGCGGCGACGCTGCGCTTTGTGACGATTACCTGACCCAATTTTTTATTATCTGGCCGAAAAGTGATGTGGCACACGCGTCCGAGACAAAGCGTCGCGAAGCGGTGCTTTGGCTCGGTTATTATTACGAGAGGAGAAAAAAATTCGGAAATTAGTTGCGACCCTTCTTCAAGCCAGTTTCCAACTATTTTCCTCGAAGGAACAACCTAAAAACGTTCTATTAATTTCCTGGGGACACCGATATGAAGAAGTCTTGGTTATTCCCTCTCTTCGGCAGGCATTTCATCTCGCAAACGCGATAGGACTGGAGCTATTTTCATTTGGGAACTGTGTACCACTTTACCTGTGGGCCCTTCAAACTCGAAAAAAAAACCTTGCCAAAGCGACGCTTGGTAGAAAGTCATTGTCATACACATGATGCGCAACGATGGGGAATTTTTCTTGTTCGGCAGCGAGAAAATGTGAGGAGAAAAAGTCCGAAGAATGGTCGCGACCTTGTTTAAGCCAGTTTCCAACTGTTAACCTCGGAGGAACGGCCTAAAAACGTTGTCCTGATTTTCCAGGAACACCCACACCTGCAGAAAACTTAAAGGCAGCACTCACGGAAATTTTCACTTCTGAAATGAGTCGCTTACCATGTAGCCGGCCGCTGCACAATCGCAACAGTAAGTTGAACACCTTGAATGGCCACCTACCTGCGAAGATACTGCCGTGGACACGTATGCCGCTCTGGACATTAGGGTTCCCTCGCGCCAACTAACGCCTTTGACAGAGTGTGTGCATGTGGTTCACCGGGGGCGTGTCTATGAAATTCGTACCATTTGCAGGGTTCTGTGCCGGGACCCATCACGGAACACTCGTCCACGCTGTGGATACACATGAAATACCGCCATCTTTTTCTGTGTTTTTCGCGTGTTTCACGCTATGTCATCGTTATCAATGAGTTCATCGTCCCTAAAAACCCCGATATACCGCGGAATCTTCAACACAAAAATTTCCGTGAGCGCTGCCTTTACGTGTTGGGGAATTTTTGCCGTTCGGCACCGACAGAATTTGACTAGAAAAGAAATCCAGAGAACAATTATGACCTTCTTCGAGCCAGTTTTCAACTCTTCCCTCCAAAGGAACAGCCTAAAAACCTTTTACTGATTTTAAAGGGACACCAAGATGCAGAAATCTCGGATAACTCCTGCACGGCAGACAGTCCGTTTCGCAATCGCGCTGGGATGAAACGATATTCCTGGCGTTCAGCTCCTTACGGCGCTTTGTTCAATGGATTTGTACAACTTGATGTCATCCGCAAACATTTTGCAATTGACACCAAGTCCTGAGAAGAAATTAGGTATGTCTTATATGTGAATGTTAAATAAAATTGGAGAAATAATCGAGTCCTGAAGAGCATTACTATGTAGTAATCGTTCGCTCTGCAAAAACTTTTGTTTAATTGGACTCGGATTATACGACCCTCTCTTATCCATCTGATTATTCTGCTATACATCCCAAAAATTAGTTTGTGTGGGACGTTGTCGAATGCTTTCTCAAAATCCTCCTATGTAAATCCTGGTAGTGCAACAAAATTATCTAAAGCGCAGACGTGGAGGGGGGCAGCACGTGCATGCTTTCAGCAGGGGGCTTAGTTATAGTGCTCGCGAGGATGCGAAGCTGATGGGACATTCGGCTCATGCTTCGTCATAAGTGCATAGACGTAGTGGAAGTCGGGTGCAGGTGCATTCAGGATTTCGCGGTGGGACCAGCGTCCTCGGCTGGCAATTCCGCAGCCTACGGGCGAGACAGTGTTTACGAGGTTTTTAGGCTGCATAATATACGGAGCAGGATTGCAACTCATCTCCGTTCCTTTGCGAAAATTCAGGGATGTGTAACAAATAAATGCGTTGTTCTTCTCACAACATGCATAGCTCCGTGAGAGATTCCACTGTATCGAGGCTGCAGAGTATCGGTGATACCAAGTCAGCCCTCTCACTTCGAACATACCAAGGGCGCGTCCTCCGCCCAGGTTCACACTCAATGCTGCAGGCACAGAATCCCATCATCCTTCTGAGGCGAACGGTACTCACGTACATACGTAGCATAAACGCGTTAGCACACTATCACCATTGCACTTCCCCCATTGATATTGTTGGTAACCAACTTTGTGATTATCCCAACTTTCTCAATATTTTCTACCTTTTTGTCCTCGAAATTTACAGAGGTGCGATGCACCGATGGAAGACAGGTGATGCTGGGGCCCGATAGTGTTAGAAACGCCTGTACATATACTTGTCCTTCGATGGAGTAGGCTGCGCCAGTACTGCGGCAATGGCTGATATAGAGGTCCACCGATGGGAACATCATGATAATGGTCCACCGATGAAGAAGGGATCTTCTGTAACCCAAAAGTGGGAGAAACGCAGGATATGGGTTCACCGCTGGAGGAGGGGTGCGCTGGGGCTCAAACTATGGAAAACGCCCAGATGCGGTACACCTGTAGAGCACAGATACGCCGGCGCGCAATAGTGTGGCAATGCCAGGATATGAGTTCGCCAATTGAGAAGGGTGCGTCTGCGGAAAAATGTCTTATAACGGGTCTGTATAGCCGAGAAGGCAGACTGGTAGAGTATACGCAAGTCATAAGACGGATTTCGTATCTGAGCGCGCTTAGATTAGATTCTTCTCAATTTTTTGAAGACTTCGAACGTTTGAAGTTTTAGGACATGCCTCAAGTTGCTGCTCCATCCCACTTTTTAGCGTATCATAGGGGCGCTAGTCAAAGTATTTGACGTCAACGTTGCTTTTTTGATTTCGTGCTATCGTCCAATCATTGAGTACCTCCAAGATTTGAGTACTGAAGATTCGCTCCAACAGAATTCATAGTGGTTCGAAGGGATAATGGGAGAGTTTCTCAGGATGCCCGACTATACATTCCCTTCGGATATTTTCAAACCGGCGACAAAAGATGGATGTGATACTAACTTGTCGGAAATTGCCAGGATCATACAAAGGAGGTTTCTTTCATAGTGGTACAGTGGTACTACAGTGGTATTAATTGAGTCTCTTTCTATGTTTGGGGAATTTCTGCCCTCACAAAGCTCAGATTGAATACGAATTCCAAAGATGTGGAAATCTCGATAGCAAGTCTTCTTGTAAATCACGGTGGGACTTCATCAGGGGTTAGGGTATGTGAGGTAGGCAATTTTGTCAAGAGACTTGAAATTTTATCTCTCTGAAATCATAAGCTGCACTCCATTGGTGGGAAAGCATTGACGTCAATTTCAGTGTCGTTGATAACGGTTTGCTGAAAAACATTCGAGAAGTGGTTAGCCAAAAGTTCTGTTTTTTTTTTCATATTGTTGAAGTGCTTGGCACCAGTTCACATTTGCCGACTAGCACGTGAAGAAAGCTTTTCGCGAAAGGAGGCACTCATAATCCTATATGGGGTCGGCATGTTACCAGTCAACAAAATCTTTTTCTCTATTCTTTCTTTGTATTTCTTCAGCTTCTTGCTAAATTTGGATACCACCGTAAATATTTTTTGCGTGAGTTTGGACGTAACTGAGTCTCAGCCCAAGCTTTGGTTCGAATTTCAGAGGAAGCGATAAGGTTTTCCAGAGCTGTTGGCTTGTGGGGATGTTAACGAGTAGGAATAAATAAGTATAGTAGGTTGGTAAGAAAGTCTTGAGCCCTTTGAATTTTTTCTTTACTTTTTTATTCAGCATATGATGGAATTTACTGAACACCATAGGTAGGTACAGAGTAGAGGAGAATTGGGGTCAAAAGAATTGATGACCGCCGTTTCAACATGTTCAGATTTGGTAAATTCTTTCTTGCCTAAGAAGGTCTTAAGTGGAGGGGGGGGGGAATAAGTGGTCATCAGAGGAGGCTATTCCAGAGGAATGGGGGAACAGTGTCCCAGCCCAGCTGCTCCAATTTTTCAAGGGTCTCTTTAGTTATGTGGGACCAAGTATTGTCGTGGAGTTGGTGGACAGAAGCTCGTCTCAGCCGCTCTTCTCGAATAGCGTCCACTACAGGGCTGTGCATTAGAAAAATTTCAGATTTCGTTAATCCGTTAATTCGTTACGTTAGGCCAGAAATGGGGGTTACGCGTTGATGCGTTAATCCGTTAATTCGTTAGAAGACGGACTTCTGAATATTTTGATAAGTTTCATCAGCTGTAACAAGCTGATGAGACCCGTGACTGATATTCAGAGCAAATGTAGATTCAACAAAAAGTTGAGGCAAATGCTAACATTGTTTACTTCTGGCTCTGAGAAACGGTATAGCAAGATGAACAGATTTAAAAATGATTGTTCCTCTTCAACGCATACAGAAAAACAAAAATAGGCAATGGTCAGATGGCTGTAAAAAGACAAATGATGAAGATGCCTTTGGTTAGAAGTTGCGTTATTTTGCCTCATAATTTTTGCAATAAATCCTTGGCAAAAGGAACGGATGAGAACTCATAAGATTTTGGGCTTCATAGAGAAAATGAGAGACTCAAGGCACAAGGCACGTTCTTCTACGTCAGAATCTTTGCATATGTATGTCATGGTGCAAAAAGAGCAGCTTCTTTTTCAAATTTTTAAAGTCAAGCTGGTTCCTAAATCAGACACAATCGAACCCGAAGTTGAGAAGAGATGCTCGCTCCCAGTTGCCGGTGCGGAAAAGTAATCATATCCCAACATTTTGATATGAGGGAATTTCGAGAGCTCCCCAATACCCAGGTTACACGGCACGATGCATGTTAGAATCGAAGGGGACATAACTCTTATACAGTAGTCAGGCGTTCCAGAAACACCGTTCGATGTGGGCACAGAAGGAAAAACTAATTGTGGCTCAGAGATGCTCTTTTGGAATTGACATCGTGATTAAAGTTAAAGAAGGTAACCAACCCTATTATGCACACTTATTATGGAAAAATTCCGAGAGTGGTCCACACTACAACTACCACATGGTACGTAAATCACGGGTGCCCATCGATAATCGAAAGTTCTAGAACTTTTGAAAAATCGACTCATGACTTTCTTAACACTCTAATAAAACTATATCGTGTTTGACTATGGTGATAAACATCTCAAATAATTTCGTAATCTCTAACCAGAATATATTGAGATTTTTTATTTTGTCTTTTGATGTAAATCTGATTACGGAATAATCACTACTACCTACTGATAAGAGTACGGAGAAATCACCAAGCAGATCAACTCTGTACTACTCGATATGAAGTTCAAAGGTTGTATTCGCGAGTAGAAGAACGAACTATTTGCTCCATAGAACGTGTTCTGCAGAAATCAAGAAAATCTTTGCATAGCCGAGATCTTGCCTTGATGTGGTCGCTGACCCATAGAAGGACTTGATATTTAAAATCACAGGCCCGAA
This sequence comes from Ancylostoma caninum, assembly GCA_037903475.1. Taxonomy (NCBI): domain Eukaryota; kingdom Metazoa; phylum Nematoda; class Chromadorea; order Rhabditida; family Ancylostomatidae; genus Ancylostoma; species Ancylostoma caninum. The sequence goes on from JBAJFG010000049.1 coordinate 28,986, forward strand.
AACATGAGTGCTAATCATATGCGAACACTTTTTGTTTTTCTTTTTCTTTTCTCACCATCACTCGTGAATAAGTTTTCATGAAAATCTTCAGTCGTCTTAATCACAAGATTTCGAAGTAAAATCGTATCTCATGTGGCATTTCTATGGAATGGTGCAAGAAGAATTTATTTGCCTGCAAAAAGCAATGGTGTCAAGAGGAAGATAGTGTTTCACTGTCTGAGTTTTTTCAAAAACTCTTTCTCTTTCTCATCAAGTTTTCTGGAATTTCTCACGAGTAAGTAGTCATCCCCTTCACCTGAAAATTATTTTTATAAGGCTTGTTGACTACCATTCGTTGCACCTACCTATTGCAATGTAAGTTTGTCCAACTCGAAGAGCTTGTAGAGCGGGTGTACAGCTTTTCGGTATCGTGACCTTGTCAGGAGTGTACAAATCAGTAGTCCCCTGAATAAAAAGTTGCTATACGCACCACATAGCACGAAAATATGTAACTGTGGAAAATCCTAGTTGTGCAGAAATTGAAAACAATAGTCGTCTTCAGTGGATAGGAATATACTCACCCAGAGACTGCCAACAAAGGGAGCCCTGATACGATCCTTAAGCTCCACTTTGAAGACAAACTTGTCACCGTTTGTTTCTTTTGATTTCACTTCAACTTCCACCACTAAAAAGTAGATTTTAATTAGAATTTTTGCAAGGGCGTGATAGTAGCTACAATTGAGCTATTAGGAATTATGGGCACAAACACAGGGGTTGCAATCCTTATGCTCGCTTGTTAGTCAATATAGCGTCCAAAACGATTTGTGGCTCTTCTTTATCAGTGAGGAGTTATCAGATACATACAAGTTCAATTTTCACGCATTCTAATTTTCACGCTCGCAGTAATTCCAGACATCGGTTCTATCCATTGCAAATCTGCCGCGTTGAAATACTTTAAAGAGACTCACCGTAACGACCCTTCGTGCTAATCCCTGCAGTTAATTTGGCGGGTCTTGGACAATTCAAAGCTGCTACTATGCCAGAGCAAGCCAAAATAGCAATGAAAGCTCTCATTTAAGTACTCTTAACGTTCAAATCTGAAAACATTCACATTCGAGCCAGAGTTGAATAGTCAGAGAAGAGAGGATTATTTCCGGTTTTGAATCTCGACACTTTCTTGAGCCTACTTGTTACAGGCTTTGGAAATTCAATGAATTCCCGAAGCCTTTTACAGGTGGGCTCAAGAATTTAACGTATACGTCTCTGATTTTCGCGACTGCATCTTCAAGCAAAACATTAAGGATTTGTATAGAATTAAGATCACCAGGTACAGGAACGTTAGGAAAGAGAAACAGACACATGAGATGAAAGGCAACACTCACGGAAATTTTTTACTGCTGATGTAAGTCGTTCGTCGTACAATCGGTTGCTAGAGAAAGAGTTAGCAAGAAGAAGACGTAAGAAGGAATCGACACCAATCTATGGAGAGAGACATTGTCGTGGACGTTAAAACTAATGTGGCCTTTTACTGTCCACCGCGACAGCTTATTCAGGATCAGTCACTTGCACATGCGCGCCTAACATTAACATAACTGAATAATTGTACACGTCAAATGGCCGCAATTAAATGAACACATGGGAAACAATGCCCCGTTTCCTGTTTTTTGATAGCGCGAAACATTTTGGATATGGGTTCCATGTCCTCTGAAGGCGTCAAGTCTCAGAAAAGAGAATTTCCAGTCCAATCTCAGAAGGTGAGTGCTACCTTAAGACTGGGTACAGAAAACTTACTGGAGCAGAGCAAGTGCTGGAGCTTGCGAGAGAGAGAGAGAGAGAGAGAGAGAGAGAGAGAGAGAGAGAGAGAGAGGATAGTGTTGACTGGCGATTATTGTACGGCCGCAGCTGGGTGTATCGTACACTTCACATGTGGTGGCATTTTGATTCAAAGTCTATGGAATTCTAGATCCTAAAAGATATCTTCGTGCAAAACTTCCGGACCGACCTAATATACATAATATAATATACATATATTAGGTCGGTCCGGAAGTTTTGCACGAAGATATCTTTTAGGATCTAGAATTCCAAAGACTTTGAATCAAAATGCCACCACATGTGAAGTGTACGATACACCCAGCTGCGGCCGTACAATAATCGCCAGTCATCTCGAAGCACTGGTTACAGAATACTGATGACGGGTTGGGTCCCCCACTAACTGGGTGCCTTGCAAGACTGTGTGCCAGTCTTAGCTGCTGCATCCACACAGGAGAAACGATCTCCGCCAACTCATCACTGGAGATGAGAGTTGTGTGCCGTGTGCTAACCATACACTAGAGAAAAGTTGATCCACGCGTGGCGAACCATCTCCAAAACAGGCGGAAGACAAAGGGCACGAAAGGTTTTTCTGTTATTGGTGGCATTCCGAGGGAATACTGTATCGAGAAGTGCTGACACCTGGCGACCGTGACTGTCTAGTTCTACTCTTCTTAATTACAGAAAGTGGCGGACGTAACTCGCCTCGAGCAGGGAAGAATTGACCATGTTGCTTCTCTTCATGACAACGCCCGACCTCACTTGGCAAAGCTTACCCGCCAAAAAATTGCCAAACTAGGTTGAGAAATTCTACCACACCATGCTTATTCTCCTGACTTATCTACGTCTGAATACCACTTATTCGGAGCCCTGAAGCAACGTCTACCAGAAAAAAATTGATGATCGGACCAAACCAAAAAGTGAGACTTCAAGCTGCTTGGACTCGCAGCTGCCAGAGTTCTTGACTTCTGGCGCTGATGCTCTAGTGAAGCGTTGGCCATGGAGATGGTTATTTTGTAGATTGGTATCTATTCACAATGAAATTAGCATTCTTTGAGAAAAGTATGAAATTAGGTGCAACAGCGCTAGGGCCCATTTCGTAACACTGTCTGTTCGTGGCCGGTGACTCATCGCCTGAGAGAGTCGAGAGAATGCCGATTTTTTGCGTTCTCGAATAGAATTCTCGGTGATTAAGGTAGAGATTCGCAGTAAAAAGACAGTGGAAGATTAAAGAGGGTTCCCCACACCCGTTGGAAAGGGTATTTGGGATTCATCGAGGATGAAAACTCGAGAGTAAAGCGATTGCATGCCTCTGGTTACTAAGCCTTAACTGCAAGCAAGTTTGGAGCCCAAGTGAACATAGCTGAAGAACAAAGCTCAAGCAACTAATCTCTTTGGTTTCTTTATCAGCTATCTTTCCAAGCACCTTATCTGACGCAGCATCACTCGTGCAGAATCTAGGATCTCACCACTAGTTCTTTAATGGGACTTTTTGGAATGTCTAAGAAAGGACCTAGGAAATATGGCGTTTTTTAACCCCGTTTTATTTCCTGCACATTTTTTCCCTCTGGATACCAGTGAAGATAGAAAGGAGGGGTCGGAAAAAGGGTTTCATGCCCACACCCTTTCTCAATAAACCCACAAAACAGCGAATAGAGCAACTACTTTACTTCTCCATGGAGGAGAATGAGGAAAACTGAAGATTTAAGATGGAGAGCCATAAAAAACGCTCCCTTCAACCAACGGAGCCATCTAAGAAGGCGAATCATTTGGAAGTAGCAAGTCAGCTGGCCTCGATGAAAGATTCATCGGTAGGCTAAAGCTTAACAATCCAAGGTGTTCTATATTTTACAGTCTTCTAAAGACCCAGGCAAGTACTCAGTGTACGCATGGAAGAACACTTGCCGAGTAAGCGACATGGCAGCGTGGTCTCGGCTGTAGGGTCACTTCGATATGATATTAGGTTGGTATGATATTAGGTTGTCCCATAAATAATGGCCGTTTCAGAAGTGCACATTCCAAGGTGCGTAACTCAGCTCACTCTTGAGATCTGCCCTTGAAATAAAAAGTATTATGATCAGCATTTCCTGCACATTTTAGCAGTACAGTTAAACTTATGTGGAGAAGAAAGCCGAAATCACAGGATTCAACGAAGTGCGAAAGGTCAATTTTCAGTACACATTGATTCGCATGAATTTTCTAGCCGAAAACTGGACTTACCGCAAGCTATAAAAGATACCCTATTAGGCAAAAGTCTGTCCAATACAAAATTACAAGGAGAGATACAATGTCTCACTCAGTGAAATTTTTCTTGGTAGGATGTGAACCTGTGTGGATTTGCCCGCCCGCCAGTGGACATACCCTTCTTCGGCTCACTAGAACTAAGGCATTTTCAACCGAATCTCGAAGCCAAGCCCAAAATGATAACAGGCGAGGCATTAAGTAAATTCTACTCGTGGCCTGGTCTAGCTACTGTTGAAGGAGCATTCTCTAGCAACCGATTGTACGGCGAACGACTTACATCAGCAGTAAAAAATTTCCGTGAGTGTTGCCTTTCATCTCATGTGTCTGTTTCTCTTTCCTAACGTTCCTGTACCTGGTGATCTTAATTCTATACAAGTCCTTAATCTTTTGCTGGAAGATGCAGTCGCGAAAATCAGAGACGTATACGTTAAATTCTCGAGCCCACCTGTAAGAGGCTTTGGGAATTCATTGAATTTCCAAAGCCTGTAACAAGTAGGCTCAAGAAAGTGTCTAGATTCAAAACTTCAAAACCGGAAATAACCGGAAAATGATGTTGATATTTGTTATCAGCGTTGTTATCAACTCCTTTACTCAAAATTCGAGAGCAATCTGTGAGATTCCGTGTCTACACTATGTCCACAGTGAGCCAGTGAAAATGAGGATACGGTACAAAACGGATACGATATTGGTGTTCAGCACCTCAAATAACCCCTTTACGCAAGATTGGGTGTAAATGAAATTCTCAAAAACTAGTACCCGGATAGTGCCCGTTGTCCGCAATTCTGAAGCCACTCTTCCTCAGGCTTGGTTCCGTCACCAACACCATGTTGCAACCGTTCAGCAAGACTTCCGCGGTGTCTCTGAGGTGAGTCGTTCACTCCCATCTATCCTAACCAGGATCATTCTTGTCCGAACATGTCTTAACGATCCTCCTTTCCTTGTTAACTCTTTGCCTAGTACGAAGTACTTGTCAATAAGTGACAGAACCAGTGTGCAAGCGTTGCAAGACCACGCTGCTAATAAGCAGTTAGTTGGTAATCAAATGTCGGTTTCAGGCAAGAAAGTCTAAAGTGGCTTTCATACATTTGCCGCGGCGGCAGTCGCCCATGGTTAAGCATAGGCCGGCGACGTCGCGGCGGCGGCGCCGCGACAAGAGCTTGTTTACTTTTTTGCCGCGGCGCCGCCCGGCGACGTCACCCAGCGACAAGCGGCAAGGAATGGTCGAGGGGGTATTTTGTCGCTGGGCGACGTTTGTATGAAAGCGCGGCATGCCGCTCGGCGGCAACTTTTGCCGCGCACGCACTTTTGCCGCGGCGGCGGCGGCGCCGCCGCGGCAAATGTATGAAAGCCCCTTAAGTTCTCCGATACATGGATTGAGGATATAGGAAGAATTTAGGAAGACCTTTGAAGCGTTTCACTCGATAACCCTAGTAATTACAGTGTAGCTACACCAGCGACCAACTTCCTATCTTACTCTATATAAAGCGCAGACCCCCCCCCCCCCATCGCCACGCGAGGGATGACAGGTCACGGTTACGCAGTTTATTCCTGTTAAAAGCTAATTGTGCCCGAACCATAACAATTTCGACTTTCAGCGCTATCCCAAATGAAAACGACTTGACCACGTGAAGACCTGTGTTGCTACTCATATAAAGGACTATGTAAAAGCAATTCATATTGAACATAATAAGAGTTAACCTCCAAACCGTTTGGGAGCTACGCAGCTTCGCAGAAAATCACTGTCATCCGCGAAGCGCGGCGAAGCTTCTTGAGTTTACCTAGCCCGGAGGTAACGTGGCACACGGGCCCGAGTCAGAGCGCCGCGAAGCGGCGCTCTGGCTCAGGGTAGTTTTTTTTTTCAGAGTTTACCTAGCCCGGAGGTAACGTGGCACACGGGTCCGAGTCAGAGCGCCGCGAAGCGGCGCTCTGGCTCGGTAAGGTATATATTAACAAGCGCTTGAATGTGAAGGGCTTAGTCGTGGTTCCGCTTTTGCTGCAGACTAGACGAGCCCTAGAGAGCTCACCTGGCTTGATGAGGCCCGGCTAAAGGCTGGAGCCCGCGCAAAAAGAGCATGTATCTTCAAACATCCGGGGGGTAAGCTTGTTTAGGCATGTTTACCACAGTCCATGGTGGAAACATGACTATTTTTGTCTCATTTCAAGATAGTGTTGCCAGGATTGTTCCTTTTTAAAGTGATCGAGGAGCGAAATAGGCTGGGAGGCAGAGGTGTAACCACTGTAGCGACGCTTTTATCCCGTATTTACCGTCTTGGAAGCTCGAAAATCTGATGAGTACCAGACATGTTGAAACCCAACAGCGGTAACCCATGCTACTCGGATAATGAATGTGTTACTACAAGTCAGCAACTGAATAGCAACTGAATAGCAACCGAATAGCAACCGAATATCAACAGAATAGCACCGTAGGGCGCCCGGATCCCGCCCATTTTACGGGCGGGAGGACATGCTGCTCTAATCCCCATCGGGTTCGGCCCCGATCCGGAGAATGTCTGAGTTGTTGTCAATGTGGTTTTCTTAGTGTCCACCGATACAGCATATGCAAACTCGATCACTTGTACATGTTTGCTCGGCATCCACTTGGCTGTGCCTACCCAAAGGCGTCAAGAGGCGCGCAATGGAGTAAGTGGGAAACAACATCCCATTTTTACGGAATTATTACGCGTTCATTCATTTCACTATTTCATGGTTGGATATGGGTTCTCCCTTAAAAGTTCTCCCCTCCCTTAAAAGCTTGGGATTCAGCCAAATCTCAGAAACGATGATTTCCGTGAGTGCTGCCCTTTGATATAATTCAAGATTAATCAAAGGAAACTCATTGGGATGGAAGAATTGGTGGACTGATTGATGTTTTCAAAACCATTAGATGCAAAAGATATTAGAACAACGAGGAAAGTGAGAGAGAGAGTGAGAGGGAGAGGCAGAGAGAGAGGATTCTGTCAATTCTTCGAAGTCTCGCCTCATTTAACAATAATCTAGAGGGACCCGGTTCGAAATCGAGAAGATTCATCTCATTTACAACACTTACGTGTATACTATCGAAGTGGGTTGATGAAAATACCCCTCTTTAGTCGCCCGGCTCATATGGGAATATCAGACTTGTTAGAGTGCTCGTTCGCTCGCCTGATGGAAAAAAAATTCTACGACACGAAAAAATTCTTAGAAGTGAATTTCTGCGCCAAAACGAGACCTGAATCGGTGCCGTTGTCCATTATTTTTGCACCTTTCTTCTTTCGTGCAGCTTCTCTATTACTTTCTATCAGAACTCTGGCTTGAGGAACCGGACAAGGTTGATATTCAGAAAAGCATAAGCTCTAGTGAATTTGCTGAGTATTGTCGAAATTCCCAACTAAGATCCTGGATCTTCTCATTTCTTGTTTTTCTTCAATATTCGGGCGAGTATTCGTGCAGAGGCGAAACGTTTGCTGGTTTGGGCTGTTTTTCGATGGCGGTGTCTGTCAATTTTTGCCACGGATCTCCCTCCTACGAGGGATCCCAGCCGATTTGCTGCGAGGCTACGTGGCGCGACCCCGGGTGGCGGATAGGGGGTTTACCGCGGACCAAAAGCAGCCATGCGCTTGCCCTGCGACGCGGGTAGATCTAGGGGATGGACTCCTTAGTTCGGCAGTGCTGGATTCGATTCATACGGCCGGCATATAAGTGTGAACATGCACTCACGCGCGTGGGTGTGTGCAAATGCTTTGTGTGGGCTGTATCCTGCAGTTCGGATTTGGCCAAAAGCTCGCATTCTAACGACTGGGAAGCGCATGAGAGGCGAGTAGGGGCCGCCTCTAACAAATAAGTCCCTTGTCCACGGGGGGAATCCTTCTCCTCGTCATTCGAATGCCGGCGACAGGCCGTAGTGACAGGCCGGCTGACGAACACCCCACGTCACATCTAATGGATCATGACGTCAAATGGATTCAAGAAGAAGGCTACGGCGTACGCGGGAATCGACGCCCACTCGCGGGGCCCGGTGAGTGTGGACAATAATATGCGAGGGTCCCCGATGCTTCGCGAACGGCGGCATCGGGGGGCAAGCAGGCGAGTCGTTAAGGATAACAACGTGGCCAAGACGCGTATTGCTACTTTGAACGTCGGCACGTTGACAGGCCGTTCATTTGAACTGGCAGCAGCACTGCAGCGCCGTCGAATCGACTTGTGTGCGGTGCAGGAGACGAGGTGGTCTGGCAGCAAATCCAAGGACATCGGGTGCGGATTCAAAATCGTCTACAATGGTAGCCCAGGTACAAGAAATGGTGTCGGCATCATTGTCTCCGAACGGTTCAGGGATTCCATAGCAGGCGTGGAGCGTTTTGACGACCGTCTTATGAAGATTGTTGTCGTCACTTTGGAAAGGCGCATCCATTTTTTCTCGGCATACGCCCCACAGACCGGATGTTCAGACCGAGCCAAAGACGACTTCTGGGCGCTGATTGATGAGAAGACCGCTGCAGTACCACCAGAAGATACGGTTATTATTGCAGGGGACTTGAATGGGCACGTGGGATCGACGAAGGACGGCTACAGATGCCACGGCGGCTTCGGATACGGGGTGCGTAACGAGGATGGCGAGCGCATTCTCGATTACGCCGAGTCTCATAACCTTGTTATAACGAACACGAGATTTCGGAAGCGACCATCCCACCTCGTCTCTTTCTACAGCGGCAGCAACACGACACAGATCGACTACGTGCTTGTGAGGTATCAAGACCAGAAGCTCGTCACGGATGCAAAAGTCGTACCGTATGAGACGGTCGCGTCGCAACACCGGCCGCTAATTTGCACAATGAAGATCACGCCGCCAAACAAGAAGCGCGTCGAACGATGTGGGCCGGCTCGAATCAAGTGGTGGAGATTAAGAGAGAAAGAAATAGCAGTCATCTCTCACATTCAGTTGCCACCCATCACGAACGTCGACGAAACATGGCAAAAAGTAACTGATGCTGTCCTCGCAACTGCTCGCTCCGAACTCGGCACGACCAGACCTGATCGAAGGAAGATTGACAGGAAGACCTGGCTTTGGACAGAGGAAGTGAGGGCGAAAGTTCGCGAAAAGAAGCGGCTCTACCACTCCTTCCTTGACAATAAAACGACAGACAACTGGAGGAGTTACCGCGAAGCGAAAAGGGCTGCTAAGAAGGCTGTAGCCGCAGCGAAGGCGGCTCATTACGATGAAGTCTGTAAGAAGTTAGACTCGAGGGACGGTGAGCGCTTCATCTACCGACTCGCGAAATCGCGTCAGCGCCAAGCAGACGACGTCGAGAAGTTTCACGGCGTCAACGACGAGCAAGGCCACCTCCTGATGGATCACAAGAAGGTGATGCAACGATGGAAGGATTATTTTGAGAAGGTCTCGACGGAAGAATTTGCCCATCCATCCGTCCCAGAAGTTCCGCCCACCTCCGGACCAGTGCAGCCAATCACCATCGAAGAGACCATGTATGCACTGAAGCGAATGAAGCCAGGCAAAGCGACTGGTCCAGATGATATGGCAGCAGAATTGTGGAAGTCGCAGTGTTGGAACTCCGCTGATTGGTTAACGAAATTTTTTAATCTAGTCATAGCGGAGAAGAAGGTGCCCGTGGACTGGCAGCGAAGCACTACCATCCCAATCTGGAAGGGCAAGGGTAGCCCCGCTGACTGCGCGAACTATCGACCAATCCGTCTTTTGTCGCATACCATGAAGATCTTCGAGCGTATCATTGATCGCCGGTTTCGTGAAATTGTTCAACTATCCCCGAACCAGTGCGGTTTTGTACCCGGATGCGGCACTACCGATGCCATCCACGCCGCCCGTCTCCTGATCGAGAAGCATCGTGAAAAGAAAAGACCATTGCACCTAGCTTTCCTAGATCTGGAGAAGGCCTTTGACCGCGTCCCCCACGAAGTCATTTGGTATGCTCTGCGGCTTCACGGCATTCCCGAAGAGCTGATCGAATGGGTGCGGATTCTTTACGCCGATCACAGGAGTAAAGTGCAGGCGGCCGCGGGTACATCGACGGAGTTCCCCATAACCGTGGGCGTACACCAAGGCTCAGCCCTTTCCCCGCTTCTTTTCATCGTAGTCATGGATGCCATCACAAAGGAGCTTCACAGACCAGCGCCGTGGACGCTGCTGTACGCGGATGACGTAATGCTTGCATCCGAAGACAAGGGTGAACTTGAACGACAGACGCAAGCGTGGAGTGACCAGCTGGCACGGTTCGGCCTCCGCCTCAACGTTAAGAAGACCGAGTATTTGACCACCGACGAGCACGAGTCTGGCACTATCAAAGTTAATGGCACGGATCTTCCGCGAGCCGCTACGTTCAAATACCTCGGCTCAGTGGTTTCATCAGACGGCAGCCTCGTCCATGAGATCACCGCACGCGTCGCCGCTGCGTGGTTGAAGTGGCGCTCGCTGACCGGTGTGCTGTGCGACAAGGACATACCAGACCGGCTCAAGTCGAAGATCTACCGTACCGTGGTACGTCCTGTCGCGCTGTATGGTGCCGAGTGCTGGCCCGCCACTAAGGAAATGGAACGCCGAATCAGTGTCACTGAGATGAGGATGCTGCGGTGGATGGGTGGCTTTAGGCAGCTAGATCGCATATGCAACCAGGACATACGACAGCGATTTGGGGTAGCTGCGATAGCCGACAAGCTCCGTGAGGCGCGTCTGCGATGGTTTGGTCACGTTCTTCGCGCTGATGGCGACAAAGTCTGTAGGATTGGCTTCGACGTAGAGGTACCAGGAAAGCGGCCTAAAGGACGACCAAAGCAACGATGGCTTGACACCGTACACGGTGACCTCAAGACGGCTGGGATCCATCCCGACCAAGCGCACGACAGAGCACTCTGGCGTCAAGAGATCAGCAATGCGGACCCCGCTGCGAAACGGGAAAAACGCTAAGAAGAAGAAGAAGAAGTGTCTGTCAATTTTTGGAGCTGGTGCGGTGTAGAGATCGTTGGTCACTATGATACCAGCTCGTACTCGCGATAAAGCATTTCTTGTGACTCCAACCAACAGCATAAAAGAACCATCTTCTCGTGCCGGTCTGTTTTTGACAGTTCTGCAAGATGTTTTCCAAAATCATCTTCATAGAGAACCAATTGCAGAATAGTCAAAAGCTAAAAGGAGGCTGGTTCTCCTGTGCTGTTAGTTGGACTCATAAGGGATACTGTACCACGGCTTCCTATGTAGTGGCATCATTGTGAACTACGATCTCTACGATGTCCAACTCTAGAATTCGGCGGACATCACCCGCAAAAACCGCTTAAAACAAGCAGATGGTCGTTGTATGTAATTTGCTCTTTTGTTAAGATCCGAAGAAGGCGCTACGTGCCCAAAGCTCATCAAGTGACAAATAAAAGAAGTTTTCATTCTAGGCTGATCAAACACAATCGTTACTTGTTTGCGTGTAATTATTTTATTGCTTTCATTATTACTTTATTATTAAAATTATCTCAACTATCAGATGCACTACTATACAGAAATTCTTTGCAAACGGTTCCATAACCATTATTATTCCTTACATCATGCCTAGTGTAAAAAGATGGATCAAGATGTGTTGAGTTGTTTTGCCTTGGAGAACTCAAATGCATTGTTCAGCTCTGCATTTACGGCTCACGAAGACAATTTCATGTAATCATGATTTCGAAGTAATTGAACAATGAAGTGACTGGAAATGGAACTTGAAGCAACCTTGCATGGGTTTTTACAAGCCTTTCGTTCACCAGCAGTGGTGGAGGCCTGCGATATAGTGGTTTTGTCTTGGAAGCTGTTTTGTTGTTTTTGTTGTTATTAGTTAGTGATGGAAAGGAAAGCAAAGATCTTCCCATGAAAAGGGAAAAATCAAGCCAAAGACGCTCCAGGAAATGAACGGAAGCAAGAGAAGGCACTGCTGGCCGTACCATCGGAGCACGCAGGTATAGAGACAGCTGCGAATGGATGGGAGTATGCTGGCCTCGTTCCTTTATTTATCATTTGTGGACGCTCATTGAAGATCTTCGAACATGCCCTTGCTGTGTATTAACCCACATGTAGTCCATCAATGTAGATAGCAAACATCATCCCTCAGCTAACGTTATGTACACAATAAGGTATGCAGATTAGTGAAAATTTGCCCCGTTATTTGAAAATAGCCAGCATATGGTAAGTGGTACGGATTGTTAGAAGTTTAAAGTTTCTAATGAGAGGTATCAATTGAACACTGGAGAGGTTTAAAGTGTTTCACGAGTCGCAAATAGTTCTCGTAATGTACTCAGACAAAAGTGCCGTGGTCCTGGTCGCGGACACATTTTGCGGCCCGCTCGCACCGTTGTCGCAGCCAATTAACACGGTGTCGCGTCCCCCTGCACGAGATTTTCCGTGGAAGCGGGCGCGACAATCGTGCGGGCGGGCTGCAACAACCGTGCGATCGGGCTACGACAACCATGCGAGCGGGTCGCGACATGGCTGCGACCCGCTTTACCGAGGCCTGCTCACACGGCACTTTGTCTGAGTAGATGACCGATCCAGAGCAGTGACTCGAGAAACATGGAAAACTGTGTGAGCGCTCCCCCATAATTCTGCGAGCGCTCAGCAATGACCGTCCGAGTGCTCCCCGTTAGCGCTTGTGGTACTGTCATTGGAGAGCGCTCGCACGATCATTGCTGAGCGCTCGCAGTATTATGGGGGAGCGCCCACACCGTTTTCCATGTTTCTCGAGTCACTGCTCTGGATCGCTCATGTACATAACGAGAACTATTTGCGACTTGTGAAACACTTTAAACCTCTCGAGCGCTCCACCATCCCCTTCCAGCCAGCTGGGGTGACAGTACGGCCACACTCGGTGTGTGTTCGGACGGTGTAAGTGTGAACGTAATGCCTCTTATTCCGTTCTCTTTTTTTCTCTATTGCTTTTTCCAACTAGAGCCATGTCGAAGATACTCCTGTGCAGAGTTGGGAGTGGCTGATCATAGCAGGTCTGTAGGCGTGTAAAAAATGTGACAAACAAAAGAGTAGGTGGTATCACCGTACCGGAAATTAGCTTTACATGTATATGCCTGGTTAAGAATTTGGAATTTGTCTAGGCTCCGCTAATGATTAGTTTTGCTTATTTGTTAATTTTCTAAGCGTTTAGCGTGTGTGAAGCTTTTGCACATACCTCAAATGGCTGCCCCACCCCACTTTCTAGCGTCCAAAAGGGGCGCTAGTCCCACACAATGCTTCCTACTGGCGCCTGGTTTACTTTTTTATCGCTCAGCGTACGGAACGGATGTCCGTGGATCCGCTGCTGCTTAGTGGTGAAGATTCCATTGGGAAACAACATTCACGTCACTTCTAAGGATAAATCATGTTAATGCTGAATTCGAAAGAATTCGAAAGTGATGGATGGCTACAGTTTACTTCATTCTAGCTGCTTAATGTTAAAAATGGCTTGTCATTCTGGTCGAAGTGTAGGTTCGGAAATCAAAATATTAGATGTGAAAACTTTTCGTTCACGCCACGATGATATTCATACGTGGGATGCCTTCAAGGCCCATGTAATAGGTGTATCTGAACAATATTTCGCGCGCAGGTATTGATTCACTGATTCTGTCAATGTATTTCCGCTGTTTACCGTTTACTGTGCTCGAGCCTTTACTCATGTTCAACATGCCACACAACCCTAATGAACTTCGTTCCACCACGCCGCAACGAAACGCATGAAAAACCGATAAAATCAGTCGATAATAGTCGTGCACAAGCTCTGATAATTGTGCAGCACGAACGCGGCCCTAACGGCGCAATGGTACGAGTAGAAACACAAGCAGCAGCTGTTCCCAGTTGCTGCCATCCTCCTCTCAATAGCTGCGATCCCTCAGTGATAGCTGCTAAAGAAACGAAAGCTTAATTGAGAGGAGGATGGCAGAAATTGGGTACATTGCTGGAAGGGTTTCTAATCAAACTCGTTATCAGCGTGGTGAAAACCCCTATGGGTACGGTTCCGCCACGCCTGCGGCATTCGATATCCGGATCAATATTATCCGATGAGTAGCGTCCTAGACCCTCCGCCCTATTCGCACGGTGTCCCATGTTCTTGAGCCCCCCTCTTCACCACCTTGCTCACAGATGCATTCCTATCGTTTGAATTTGGCGCAGATGCGCGCCGTCCAGATTTTTGAAAAAATGTGTCGTAAGCGGTTCTATGTTTTATATATAGATTCCTCATAAAACCCTTCCCCTTGAATGACACATCCCTAGGACAATGTAAAACGGATGAGTGATTCTAAAAATAACACAGGCTCGATTAAGTCGCCCCCAGAAGTCCGATAGCCTGAGACGTATCTCAGCCCATCATTACTTTCGATGGTGCCCAGATAGGGAACCTTTATCCATGCTAATGAGTGTAAATCGGATCCGGGAAGTAGTCCCAGACTTAAAGATGGATTTATGAAGACGCATTTTAATTTGACCAAAGCAGGTTTACATGTATGTGCGCAAATGTTGCTCGAATTCGTCACTGAGGAAAGTCATTTCGAGAATGGCCGGCTGATACTTCCAGAGCAAAGTTCTCCCGAAATTGTGAAAGGCCACAAAAGGCTTCAACTAACAAAATCGCTTCTAACTCCAAAACAAAGCTTAGCGTAGCTGTCAGACAGGTTACCAATGTCACTGTCACTGAGGACGGAGGGCGCGTTTGGGCTCAGCCAGAAAAGGGGCGTGGCTGACGGTGTCCCGTTAGCCACGACCCTTTTTTGGCACGCAGACAGCCAGGAAGGCTCATGCATAGGAATGTAATTCTTGAACTGGAACTCTTAAAACCCTCCACAGGTCACAGCTTCAGAAAAAGCAAACGCTTTATCAGAAGACTTTTCGAATGCTTTCAACACTGCCGAGTCCTATTGCGCTAAATGCCCACTCCCAATTATAACCTACTAGCTGCAGTACCCGGCTTTGCTCGGGTGTTTTACTACCTTGGCTACATCACACTGCTGAGGCCAATTACTATCACCAATAAATTCATTGAAATCTCCATAATTTTGGTGATCAGCATGTTAGCGAAGCTCAGGTGGCCCTTTCCCATCGACTTGTGGGCGAAAAGTTAGCAAAGCTATTCCGGTGACATTGAATCGATGTATTCCTACAAATTAGTTGTCATATTCATACTCAGCTTATCGAGGAACCCCAGGAGAGATGTCTTCACCGCCTCATTGGGCGGAAGAGCCAAAAATCAATAAAATCGATAAATCGATATTTCATGCGAAATGGTTGGCATATTCGTGTTCAGCGTATTGAGAAACCCCAGGAGACATGTCCTCACCGCTCCATTGGGCAAAAGAGCCGAAAATCAATAAAATCGATAAATCGATATTTCATGCGAAATGGTTGTCATATTCGTGTTCAGCGTATTGAGAAACCCCAGAAGATATGTCTTTGTCCGCCCCCGAGCGAAAATGGGAAAAATCGATAAAATCAATAAATCAATATTTTGTACAAAATGGTTATCATATTCGTATTCTGCGTATTGAGGAACCCCAGAAGACATGTTCCCACCGACCCTTGGGCAAAAATAACGAAAAATCAATAAAATCGATATAATCGATAAATCAATCAATAATCCCAGGTGCAAAGTAGCCTATAACCTCCGCCGGCCCCCAAAGAACCTACATGCAAAATTTGGTCCCGATCGGTTCACTCTCCGTGATTTCTATTCATTACATACATACACACACACACACACACACATACATACAAACTTTGACTTTTATATATACAGATAGTGATGTTCTGAGTTATTTGAAACAGACAAAAGCATCGTTTCCCGTTACTACAGACGAAATACCACCATTCTTTATCGAAAAGCTCGCCGACTATCTTCGCCAACCACTTGCCCATATATTTAACATTTCACTGCTCACAGGAAAAGTTCCTTCTTTGTAGAAAATAAGCATGGTGATTCTGATTCCAAAAACACCGTCTGCAGCCAACCTAACTGGATTTAGACCAATTAGCATACTGCCAACACCATGTAAAATTCTGGAAAAAATCGTCGTTAAAACCATCCTCGACTGGACTAGGAAATTAAAAAAAAATTAGGTGAAAAAAAATTTAAGTGCATCCCAGAACAGCAATGTGGTTTCCTTAATGGATGCTCTACGTCTACTCAACTGATCAAATGTTCGCACGACTGGATCGTCGCTCTAAGTAAAGGAAAATGTGTTGAGGTCGTATACCTAGACCTCAGCAAAGCTTTTGACTCAGTTGACCACCTCATCCTCATTTCTAGACTTGATAGTATTGGCATAAGTGGCAAATTCCTCTCCTGGTCCATTTCTTATCTGAAATCTCGTGAATTTTCGGCGCGCTTTCAAGGAGAGAGATCCTTGGGCCAGCCCTGCGTTTCGGGTGTACTCCAAGGCAGTGTTCTGTCGCCAGTTTCTTCAATATCTATACTATGGATCTCCCTAATATTTTAAAAACGATTCGAATTCATGTAGCAGCATATGCAGATGACATTAAAATTTATTTTATTCACGAAATTAGTGAACAGGAAATAACTCAAGAAAGGGTAAAACTTCAAAAAATGCTGAGGTGGACCGAGGAATGGCGAATCAAAGTCAACGTAGCTAAAAGTCAGGTTGTAAAACTGGGTTGGATAACCACCGAAATTGACTACGGAATTCCGGTACAGACGAACTAACAAGTTCGTGATCTCGGAATAATTATTGATTCTTCTCTTCGATACTCTTCACATACTGATATGATCACTGTCAGTGCTAAAGGGGTTTTTACAGTTTTCAGCATTGTGCGGCGCGGCACGGCGCGAGAAGTGAACCGCTGCGAGCTCACTTCTCGCCTCGCAAGAACTTCCAGTTAGCCGCGTTGCCGCAGTGGCAAAGAATACCACGAAGCATTTCTTACCGCAGTCCGCAGGAGCGAGCCCGCAAACTGACGCGCGGCGGCAAAAGCTGTGAAGGACCCTCTTTGCGGCAGATGACGCTGCGAGCTCGCACTGCGTTGACGCTGCCTATGCTTAAGCATAGGGCTCGGAGCGGCGTGTCAAAGCTGTAAAAATCCCTCAAGAGAACACTTTATTCATTGCTGACAAGGGAAGGGCACGAGGGCCGACCCCGGGGATCGAAATGAAACAAGAACTTACAGAAGCATTGTCTAAGATTATGTTGATGTATACATATGATTTTTGCCCAATGGTCCTTGTGCGATCAGGAGGGTGCACCAAAAATTTCTATATTGCACTGCCATAGGACTCCATGTAGAGCTGGGATTTATGAACCTTTGACCACTCAAAACAACTGGGCTTACCTTGATTACCTTTTCTGGGACCATGGAGTGTATAAAGACGCATTTTTGAATGGGTTGGTTTCATCTGATTATGAGATTATGGACCTAGAGTGGCACCGGTGGGGAGGTAACCGAGTGGATAGCGCATCAGACTATCAAGCAGGAGGTCGGGCGCTTAAATCCCGTCGGCGCAACTTTTTTCGCCTTTTTGAATTTAAGGCTTTTAAACTTGTTTCGAGTATTTCTAATGACTAAAACACATCAGATACGTGCGCCATTGCAAGAACTACTGCAGCGACTTCGTCTAATTCGTTGCTCACTCTACCACCTCGTCGCGGCTGCCATGATTGGAGCTAGTGCTCACATCGTGCAACCACACGGAACCAGGTTATTCAAAAATGCGTCTACAAACGTTCGATGATCCATACGACAGCTAATCACGGTAACAACCACTGCTGGATTGTGTGGCCAAAGTTCCATGAATCCAAGCCAGCACTCCATTGACAGGGCACTAGAAAATTGGTACTATTCAACCATCATGAACCCAAGCTCTTCAAAAGGAATTTTTTGACTGAAACTTTGCATACGGGGGTTACTTGAGGTGCTGAACACGAATATCGTATCCATTTCGCACATTAATCTCATTTTAGACGGTTATGGTAGGTGCACGGTAGTATGAGGTGGTACACCTACCATAACCCTACAAAAATAGCGTTACGGTACAAATGGATATGATATCCGTATTCAGCATCTCAAATAATTCCCATATGGAGAGTTTCAGTCCAGAAGACCTTTTCAAAGAACGAGGGCGCGTGGAAGATGAATGACGCCGAAAAGTCTTTGGCGCGTTCTCCTGCGCGCATCAGGACCATTGGGCAAAAATGATGTACATACGTTAACATCGTCTTAGACAATCTTACCAAAAATGGATGTTTCGTTTTGATCCTCGGGGTTAGCCTCTTGCACTTCCCTTGTGAGGAACGTGAAAACATAGGAAGTCTCGATTTTGGTGAGACTATACAAAACCTATGTTCTTCCAGCATTAGAATACTGCAGCCCACTATGGAACCCAGCCCTTAAAAAAGTCATCTTAAGATTGGAGAGCGTTCAGCAGACATTCACTAGAATATCTACTTTTCAACCGTGCTTTCCTTAACAAGGATTATCCGCTACCACTCCCTGACTACAAGACCAGATTACAGGTTTTAGGCCTTGAAACCTTGTTTTACCGCAGACTGTTAGCTGACATCATTCTAGGATTTAAAATAATCTGAGGGGAGATGGGTTTGAAATTTTCTCAGTTCTGGACCTTCTCTCCTATTGGCACTTGAAGACTCACCAGGGAAGGATACTAGCGGGCTCCGACAACTCGTAGTAAGGTGTATATTGACAAATGCAGTTTTCGATGCTGATCTCAAATCCGTTTTCCTTATCTGCTGCGGAGCTCTCTAATAAGAGTTACGTGGCACGATTTCAGCTTGTTCAGAGCTGCCAAAATTCGCTTCCTGGCTATATTCTGCTAAAAGATCGTGGGAACTTATCTGGATTTGGCGGGAAGAGATTGGCCGATATTATGCCACGTAACTCTTCACAGAGAGCTCCGCAGCAAATAAAGATAAGGGATTTGAGATCTGCATGAAAAACTGTATATGACAGTATACATTTCGTCACGTGTTGTCGGACCCCCTAGTATCCTTCCCTGGTCAGTTTGAACCTATCCTATCCTAGGTTTGGCTCTTTTCATAGACGAGGGACTCTGAATTCTTTCTGGTGCCGAGTTGGTCGTCTACTAAATAAATTGCCTCCTGATCTAACGGTGTCGAAGGACTCTACAAAGCTCAGAAAACTTCTACTTAGTACAGATTTACTTGGCCTATTAAGCTGCCACGATGTGACTTGATGATATCCTGTTTCTTTTTCACCCTTGTTTATGTTGGTATTTCTCTAGGATTTCCCAACTATGCCTGGTTATCTTTTTTTGCTAATGGTTATTGACTTCTTGCCTAGTGCTGGCCACCTCAGTTTCAACCTCATAAACAAGTCTCAGCGGATTATAATGGGCTCATGCATTTGTCTTGAAGAATTTCACTGGACCGTCCATATTTATATTACGGATACTATTGTACCATGGAACATGTTTCTCCAGCATCGCTGATGCTGGTTACAAGGCTGCGCTGTTTTGAAAATTTGTGTACAATTAGATTACACCGAATGATTCCATAAAATGATTCTGATCAAATTCTGTGCTACGTAGATGATCAGGAAACTGCCATGTTTTCGACAAGTGTGAGAGCACCTTTGGTAAGTTGGCTCACAATTTTGGTCAGAAACCACGGTCGGTTGAACCACCAAAACAACTTATTATCGGCCTGATTTTGAAGGTGTTTGCAGACTTCGATTCATGTCATCCTGGAAGATCTTGTGAGTCTTTAACACCTTCGCGACAATGTGATCAACCGGTTGACACGCATGGTGCGACGTTTGGGACCGCGTGGTCAACTGGGTGAGCACGCTCTTTTCAGAGTTATATTTCTGTGAAGCAGTCATAGTTAGCAAACTTCAATGTAGCGTTATACTAACGAATATCCGAGCTTTCTATACATGCGCTGGGCAGAGCAGATCTTCACTCAAGTTTTCTTAATATGTGGTTGAAACGTACACTAGAGAGAACGATACGTATGAAAAAGAAACTACAATCACTATCGACTGAATGGACGACAAACATTTGGAAACACTCTTGACTATCTCAAAAGAGAAAAGATCGGGTTCAGTTTGCGCAAAATTGGGGTATTAGGAGGGAGGGAAAATTCCTACCACATGGGACCACATGCTCAAGCGGTTAGCACGGGTCCCATTGTGTAAGAGCGCGTGTGTCCCATGTGACACACCATGCCAAAAGCGTAAAGTCGCGAATGTGTTAGAGGACTGTAAAATAAGGACACCTTGGAGTTTCAAGCTTTAGCCCACTGATGAATTTTTCGTCGACATCACCTGACTTTCCAACTAGGACCCACGCGCCACTCAAGCGCCTATTGAGCCATGAAATCTCTCTCGCCTGCTCTACTGTATATATTTAGTACCACCGAGCCAGAGCGCCGCGAAGCGGCGCTCTGACTCGGACCCGTGGGCCACGTTACCTCCGGGCTAGGTAAACTCTGAAAAAAAACTACCCCGAGCCAGAGCGCCGCTTCGCGGCGCTCTGACTCGGACCCGTGTGCCACGTTACCTCCGGGCTAGGTAAACTCAAGAAGCTTCGCCGCGCTTCGCGGATGACAGTGATTTTCTGCGAAGCTGCGTAGCTCCTAAACGGTTTGGAGGTTAACTCTTATTATGTTCAATATAAAGGGCTTTTACATAGTCCTTTATATGAGTAGCAACACAGGTCTTCACGTGGTCAAGTCGTTTTCATTTGGGATAGCGCTGAAAGTCGAAATTGTTATGGTTCGGGCACAATTAGCTTTTAACAGGAATAAACTGCGTAAACGTTCTATTCCTACTTTGTAAGCACAATATTAAGCTCATGGAGTGCACCATTTGTTCCCCTGACCGTTAATTTCTAATTGCTATTACTAATTAATGCTTTACAATGAGTGCAGCGAAAATTTCCGTACAACTCTGCTGTATTTGGATGATTCACGGCTCTGATTGCGAAATCACACTCGCTTCATCAGTGGTTCTCCCATTCTGCTTTAAAGATCCAAGATATTCCGTTTTCGTTGCAAATTAGATGTCCTAATTGAAGATTTCCATGTTGTACACATACATATACATGGGCGTGTCATTGGGCGTGTCAATTTTCGCAACTGAGCCCGTGGCGGCGGGCAAAAGAGGTGGGGCGAGGCGGGTGGATCAATGACAGCGTGACCTGTCATCCCTCGCGTGGCGATGGGGGGGGGGGGTCTGCGCTTTATATAGAGTAAGATCGTCTTGGAAGTGGACTGATTTCGCGATTCATTGATTGTGGAATGACTACGAATTCGCCTCCTTTATCACTTACTGAGATACGAATTGTGGCCTTGTTCCCCTACTCGCAGCTCTTTAATTCCACTACTCGCAGCTCTTCAAACCCTTGGTACCGTTATCGTTATAGCGGTACTTCTCGTATTTTTTTAAAACATGGAGCTCCGCAGACGACAGTATGCGAAATTTCGAGTCAACATCCGAAGCAGGTTGGGATTCTTTGTAGAAAACAAGGAAAGGGATTTTCGGCAGCAATCTTCTACTCATTTGAAGGTGGCTTTGCTGTTGACCGTCTCGCTTCGCCTTATCGCGAAGGAGATCCGTAAGGATATGGAGACCCCCCCCAACGTTCGTTATACTTTTTTTTTCGGAACGTCACTGCATTGATATTACGAGCAGGTGAGAAGAAAGGTCCAAGACTGACCAAGTCTAGGGCATTCGTTAAAACGTGAGCGCTGTCAACTACCCTCCTGCAACGCTGTTCAGCTATATTGATGGCTGTTGCATTGTTACCTCGCTGTAGTCCGGAAAGGACGAATGTTTCGAAATCCTCAATCGACGATCACAATACATCAAGCTTACACGATGAACACCATAACCACTGCGTTGTTCGCCCATATGGAAAGAATGGGGACTGTTCGCAAACAGGTGTGCTACACTAGATAAAATGTTTGAACTGTGATGCCTTGCACATTGACGAGACCGGACGAGTACTCAGTGTACGCAATAAAGAACGCTTGGCAAATATGCGACGTGACAGCTTGGTCTCGGCTCTGGGGAAACATAAACATGACGCACACAATGGACGAGACTTCAATGGGATGTACACGATCTCAGCAGACGAGTATGAAATCACAGCAAGGAAGGGCCTGGAGGCGTTTTGGATTTCAGCTCAGATTTCAGCTCTGCCTTGTAGGTCATTATTTTATCTGTCGCATGAAGACCATCTTGAGTGCATAGTGGCACGTCTAGTGACAGTCACAAAGAAGTGGACGAAAAACCCCCTAAATCGGTGAACTTTGTGGTACGTTGTGTTGCTCTTTCCGAGGGGTTTCCAGATGCACGTAGGACAATGTCGGTGACTTTCTAAGAAAGATAAGGCGTTTGGTGGTCCAGAACAAAATACAGCATCTGTCACTTCCAGGCCTCCGAAGAGGACGTTTCCGTCGAAACGTCAGGCCGTTTAAAATAAAATTCCCTTAACAACCTGGTCGAAGAAGCAAAGTATCAGTTAACACAACCTAGTATTTCACGCAAACATTGTCTTTTTGAATGGTCTTTTCTCTAATTGGGGCACAAAAGTAGCTTCCGGAGTAAATTTCATGAAAAAAATCGAAAAGTATTTTTAATCGTGAGTGCTGTCTTTAAGCAATGGCATCAGAATGCGTGAAAGTTATAATCTGCTCGGGTTTGGATAACTTTTTACTCAGCATGAGATACAAGCTGTTGTGGGTTTTATACATATTGAACTACGAACCAGCATGAGGATTAATGAGGATTACGACCTTTGCTACTGCGCCCATAGTTTCTGCTAGAGTGGAAATAAGAAGTTGTAATTTCCAGATTACTTTTGGGCACTCAAGCCGAATGGTAGTAAACTGAAACATCCTCTCTTATATTATTTATCAATTTCAGAAAATTTCTTCGCAATGGGGTCTGGGATTTGATATCCTCCATAGACACTCACGGAATAGCTTCCATAAGCGAGACTTCAGCATGTCTTCAAATTCTTGTAGTGAGATGGATTCGATTTTATGCCAGAACTTGAGCACTAACAGAACAGCATACACTGATTTCAGAAAGACAAATTAATTCAGTTTGAGTCTGATGGACTGAACCAAATTCCTCGTCCAAAAGATGTAAGACTTTGACTGAAGAGGGAGTTGCCGTATGGAACAAGTGGACCCACGCACTCCTGTTGGCCGTCGACACTGCTCACTGCAGTTCATCCCACAACAAATTAATTTTATTGAGCTGGATGGACACAGCTTCCGATCCTGGTAAACAAAGCATTCCCTCAAAAGTCATGAAGGAAATGGAGAAGATTGAATGTTGTTTCCATCCAACATAAACAACAGCAGCTTTCATAAAGGTTTGAATTTCTAATGTGTGGGTGAGAAAAAATGTGGATGAAATACCAAGACCAAATGAAACTCCGACGTTTTTGTTGGCTAGTGTCCAGTGATCGTTGACTAAATTGACAAATTTGGGGAAGAGCTCGAGCACGAGCTCGAGCGCGCAGCGCGCTGGAGTCGCTATCGCGATGGCTAGTATGTAGCGGCGATATTCAGTGTTTTTTTTTTCAATGCATTTTGTTACAATTGGTGGTGACAGTGGAGGACAGCGATTCCAGCGTGCGCCGTTTGGTCGCGCTGCAGATTGGAACACTCAGAACTCAAATGGAGAACTGTGCAGATCGGACAAAGAAAAAGCAGACGAATTTGCTTCCTTTTTTAAATCTGCCTATAAATTTCAGGCATGATAGTGTGAGCTGCCTGTTTCACTGCGTCAGCGAATGATTTCTTGGATTTACACAGCGAACTCGTATACAGAACTCTATCCTCTCTTCCAGCACGTGACTCGTACTATAGACCACAGACCCTACGTATCATAATATAACGAATCGAATCTCGCCCATTCAAAAATCCGCACTATTCCGCGGCGGGATGCGTGGGAAAGCGCAGAGCGCAGTCCTATGAGTCAACGGGCCTACTGTGAAATGAAAGTTTCTCCACATTCAATCTCAGCTTGGGATTGACTTCTTCCAATCTTTTGACTAATCTAACGGGAAGAATCCGGTTTTGGTTTGCATAAGGTTCTTTCTTCTTCATTGACTTAGCTGCGGTAAGCATTGGTTATGTATAGTCTTTGTTTTACTTTGAACGTTTGCGTTGTTAATTCTTCCTCGATATTCGCTGGGATATATGCAGCGGACCAAATGTGTAGAAGCCTTGAAAGTCAAGCAAAATGTGCAGAAACCTTGAAAATCAAGCAACAGTCTTTCAGATCAGAAATGAGCGAGTACTGGATTGTTGTTATCGTCTATCCGAAACGACGAATTCGCCCACGCTCGCGGGAATCGAGAGGCGGCGCGGCAGGGACGGATGCTGTTGGCTGCCACGTCGTCCACATCACAGCCAAATCATTGGTCAGTACCATGAAGATAACGATGAAACGTGATACGCAGATTAGGGATGATGACGTGGAGCGCTGGCAAACGTGGCAGTTTCTCGATCCCCGCGTGCGTGGGACTCGTCGTTTCGGACAGACTATACTTTAAGAGCTCTGACGTGCTTTTGGCAAGACACATATGTTGTAACTTGATAGTTGCAGTGATTTTGATCTGCATTTTGATCTGAACTGAATTGCTTTTGTTACTCTTCGATCACCTGGAAGTGAGTATGCGCTGATCGGACGCATCAGATTTCACGTTTTCCTTCATCATTTCTAGAGTTGTTTTGTCGTATAGATCACTGTGTTTGACAAGCATGAGCGTCCACAGCGCCTGAAACGCACCTTTGATGTGTACATATTGGAATACGCCATTCTGAACCACCTGCGAAACGGTGCCAGGAATGATGTGGGGGCCAAGGAAACCCAGGAACCATGTTTTGCATAGGTATGTATGTTTTCTACATGGGATTAGGGAAGCCGTGCGGTTTTCTCGGCTTCTGCGCCGGGTTTGCACCTTATAAATCAACTAATGGATAACGCTGTGCATGAGTTCCGCATGAATGTGGATCTGTTCTGCATCTATTTAAACAGCTCAGCAAACCTCGGAACTGTGTTCTGCATGAGACGAAATACGCAAATTTCACGATAAGGACATGAGTGGCCGTGAAGTACGGTTTTCCGGGATTCATACTCTATATCAGCAATGGCTGAATCTATGCAGAATCGATCAATCAATCTATGTAAAACACGGTTTTTAGCCTTACTGAGAAAGAAAGTTTTGCTGAAAAGGATCAATCCATGCACGATCACGCGACTCACCTGTGACCCACGCTCTTCTTGCTAACTTGTTGTTTTTATTTCGCTACTGTTTCGTTAATCATGACTTATAATAACGGGCTTACTTCGTCTGCCACGTGTGTGTGTGTGTGTGTGTGTGTGTGTGTGTGTGTGTGTGTGTGTGTGTGTGTGTGTGTGTGTGTGTGTGTGTGTGTGTGTGTGTGTGTGTGTGTGTGTGTGTGTGTGTGAAACGAAATTCCCTGATTGGTCAGTGATGGTGATTACGAGGTCAACAAGATGATAGAGACGTATGGTGGGGTTCAAAGAATGAAGAGAAGCTCCAAAGGATGGGGAAGTGGACAGCGGTGAGTGTGGAGGGTACGCCGGCGCCGAAAAGTGGAGAAACGCCTGGGGACGGGAATCACGGTGTGATAAGGGTGCGCCAGCGTCCAAAGTGGGGAAACGCCTGGAGTCGGGTCCAACGGTGTGGCAAGGGTGCGCCGGCGTCCAAAGTTGCGGAAACGCCTGGAGGTGCGGAAACGCCTGGAGCCGGGTCCAACAGTTGGATAGAGGGTGCAGCGGCTTCCACAAGTAATAGGAATTCGCTAGACGGGTCTATTTCTGTATGAGGGTGCATGAGGGGTACGCCTATCCTGTTTCGGCGGACCCTCCTACCTAAATCACCTAGATGTATATTGTTTCCTTTCGTATCCGTGTTCTCTTCCCATTCCGTTTGTGACCCAATGAACCACTCCTTCCTTTCCGTTTATATACACCGGTGGACCCTTATCACTTGAATTACCACAACAACCAGTTGAGCCTAAATCATTTCAAGGTAACACTTGCACTGAATTGGTTACACTCAGTTCTTCACGGCCGCTAACTTCGCTCATATGGAAGAGCATAACTTCGTTCATATGGGGGAAAGTTACCACCTATGGGATCAAGGGTTTCTCATTTTGCATTTCTTCCTTAGTTAGGCAAGGGCACAGAACGTTTTCACTCCCGGCACTCTTATTTATAAAACTCAGGATATCTTCTACGAGCCTAATTCAACCCGAGAGCAAGCAAGTTGCGTTTCGATTAATCTGCCCTTCTCTTCGATAACGGGAGCAAATCCACAGGAAGAAATTAGTCTGTTTTGCGGAAAGACCTTTATTTTTAGCATTTCAATGGTAAATAGCGTGGAACCGTGCGGTCGCCAAGAGTTAAAAAGCGCTCTGGTTCGAGATAAGCCGTTTGGACAACTTTGCCTGGCTGCCATCTTATCATTCACATTTGTTATGCTGAATTCATAGTAATCCTTCATCCGTTCACTGACTGTCGACTTGAGCGGTTGAACATGTTCTCCAAAATGAAGCCACCTTGAAGCAATCACTTACATCTCTGCAAAGGATTTCCAAATTTCGCGATATTTCTTTTCCCACTACTTGGCTCCGCCACAGGAAGAGTGAGCAGGCGTTCAGTAGTGGGGAAGCGAAATCGTTCTAGGTTGGGATGCATAAGGCGTTAATCACGAAACCAAAGACAGTTAAAGCGATTGCTCACCCTATAGACCAGGTAATGTTAGGAGATGTAAGAAGCAAAAGTAGGATTGCTAACTTGGTCTCGCTTGGTTATTCGTCTATGACTGCTAGCCCTAGAAATGCACCCTCCAGGCGCTGGAACGTGCTGGCTGCTGAACTGCTATGTAGGCTTGTTGACGCTACATCCCCGCCGTGTCGGTTCCTCTTCCCTGCATCCGACTGATACTTACCCTTCTCCTTCGCTTATATAGTCCGTCGGAAACGACGAGTCGGCCCACGCACGCAAGGATCCAGAGGCTGCCACGCTTGCCAGCACTCCATGTCATCATCTCTAATCAGGTTTCATCGTTATCTTCATGGTATCGACCAATGATTTGGCTGTGACATGTTCGACTTGGCCTAACAGCATACGTCCCAGCCGCGCCGCCTCTCGATCCCCGCGTGCGCGGGCGCACGCGTGGTTGCGGACAGACTATACCCATGCTAGCTGTTATCATTTGCAGCTCGTTTATATCCTGACAAAACATGTCGATCAATGATGGGGCAGCCAGGCAAAGTTGTCCAGACGGCATTTCTCCTCTGGTTCCACACGCCAGACACGCGAAGATCTCTCTTACTTGAGAAAAAAAAACCGTTTCGCATCAGATCAATCTTGCATCTGCATCGGTTTACGTACCGTATGGTCTATTAGCTCACAGAGGGCGCCTGATCCGACTTTGTCTGCAATTACGACTCTACCCTCAGAATGCGTCTGGAAGGATATTTTAACGAATGGCAGTAGGGAACGTAAGAGTGGAAGGAATCACACCATATGCATATCAAAAAAGTGCAGAAAATGAATCAGGACCGAAAAATGATGAGGTCGTAGTTGCGGACAAAGTCGGATCGGGCTCGCTCTGCGAGCTAATAGATTGAACTTAAGTTTTGCATTGGAATGTATAGTCCGTTAACTCAGAGAAGACCGATGGAGTGACTTTGTCTGCAACTACGACTCCATGAAGCATCGGCCAAGATGTAATTTTTACTTTTTTATATGTACAGGGTGCGCCATACGTTCTTGCGCACCATATTTAGTACCACCACAGCAGCGGAATTCAACGTAACGGCATGATCTTTACGGCCGCACTCACTCAACTCAATAGGAGTGTGTATCATCGTGAGGGAAAACGAGGCGGAGACTTCCCGCTTTTCACGATCAACTCGTCCTCAGTCGCATTCAAATTCTGCATGTTTATATAGTGGAATCGCGCACGAAGGGAACAAGTCAACCGTTGAGGGTGGGAGGAGAATTCGAACGGACCAATCGCAGAACCATGCCACGCCCCGTTTTCTCTCACGATGATACATACCCACTCAATAGTAACTCATTTAACCTAGAAGATCGGGAATATGTCGACAACTGTTTTTGTAGTAGCTCAAAGTCGAGTGGGAGACGCACCCATTGCGGCACAGAGTAACGAAGCCTATTTCTAGGACAGAGCTGTTCTATTCTCATCAGAAAAATGGATTAGATGTAAAAAGCCTAGGAGAATCCTGTGGTGGGAACGGAATTCCGTTTTTTTTTCTTCTTTTAAGGACTTCATCATTTTTTTGAAGAGATTCCCGGTTAGAACAAATTTTCTTTGTTTTTTTTTCGTGATTCACAACATCGAAGTCACTCTCAGCCTCATTTGAACAGCATTCTGGGTGAGAAGAGACCTTGCTGCATTAAATTCATACTGGATGTTTCAAAAGTGGCGTTTAGGTAAGACTCAAAATCTGCTCACGGAGCAAGTGCGTCTACTGGAGTGGTGTGCGGAGGAAATCCTGTGCTGATATCTAGCCCTCATGCAGCACTAATCTGAATCCGATGGACTGCTGCATGGTACCTACGTTAAAGGAAGCACTCACGGAAATTTTTGGGTTGAAGATTTTGCTGTATATCGGGGTTTTCAGGGACGATGAACTCATTGACAACGATGAAGTTGCGTGAAACACGCTAAAAACACAGAAAGTGACCGCGGTATTCCATCTGTGTCCACTGAGCAGACGAGTGTTCCGTGATGGGTCCCGCCACGGAAGCCTGCAAATGGTATGAATTTCATAATTTTTCGGCTACATGGTAAGTGACTCATTTCAGAAGTGAAAATTTCCGTGAGTGCTACCTTTAAAGGCAAATCAAGAGCTACATTATACAAAAGTTTGAATTCCTGCCATAAAGCTAAGGAAAAGCTTTGCAAGGATTCATACTAAAATACCAACATGCCGCAATGAGTGCGCATCTCACACGACTTTGAGCTGTTACAAAAGCAGATGTTAACAAATTCTCGATTTTATAGGTTATTTGAGTTGCTATTGAGTTGGCTTAGTCCGGCCCTAGAGGTCATGCCATTGCGTTGAATTCCGCTGTTGTGCAGTTGGCGTCGATGAGGGGAGGGGGGTGCGTTTTTTGTTGGCTCGAAGCGCACGACCGCACCGCTCACCATAGAATCGTCGCAGTAGTGGCAGAACAGGGTTTTCTTGATAATTATTCATCATTTTTAATGTTGAAGCGGTCCGTTTTTCGCGGTCTCGAAAGGCGCACTGACGCTCCTTGTGCAGGAGACTCCAAATGGATTCGGGCAAGGGGCTGGGCGGCTTACATGCACTCGCTCTGCATGCTGGCAAAGGCAGACAACTAGCTTTTTTGCTAGAATCGCGGACTCAGCGGCGCGTTTGCGTAGTGGCTGGATTGTGACAGTTGAGCTCTGGTGCCATTCAGCTGTTTTCAGCCTAGATGAGCGTTCTTCAGTACCATTTGTGCTTACACAATGTTTTCCTACTTACCGTTGTCGTTGTGAAAGGCTACGTTGATACCGCAGAGCAGAGAGTTAGACGAGTTATACCGTCACCGTACAGCTGCGGCGCGCACGCAAGCCCGGCTACTCTACCGATATATTTTATATACTATGATTAAATTGGTTATTTCAAGTTTTCGACTGATTGTTGCTATTCAAAAGCGGTTAGCGTCTGCCACAGTTGAGAGCGGTTAATGTCAGAGAAGATGCACTCATAACAAATTTTGTAACTGTACCGAAACTCTGTAGATCTTTCTGATGTTTACAGAGGGCTGGATGCTAACATAACTTGCGTAGCAAGAAGACTTTGAAGAGGGGCTTCTTTGAACTGAGAAAGTCGAAGAGAACCTGGGTTGTACGAAAATGTCAAAGAAGGGGTCTCATGAGTTAAGAAGGTCTAAAGGAAGCTACATTGCAGGGAGACGTCAGGGAGGGGCTCTTCGGACTTGCGAAAGCCGAAGGGAACCCGCATCGCTGGAGGACTATAGAGAGAGCTCATTGGACTTGAAAAAGTCGAAATGAACCCTGGTTGCAGGAAGATGTCAAGACGGGGTCTTCTGAGTTGACAAGGGATCCAAGGGATTCTGTATTCGAAGGAGACTTCAATTACGGACTCCTAGAACTTGAGAATGTCAGAAGGAACCCGCATTATCAGAAAAAAAGTTTTAGGGAGAGCCCATTGGATTCAAATAGGTCCAAGAGATTTGCGTTCTGAAGTGCTTTAAAGGCAGTGTCTCACCTCAGGGACAAAGTTCGTCAGTCGAAAGAATGCGAGCCGCTGAGCACAACGATGTACTTTGTTTTTCCTAGAAACGTCGAAAACCCCATAAGTTACGGGTTTCTTTGGCCGAGAATTTCGAAATTCTCGGCCAGTGGACGAGAGAGTTCATTCCGCAGTAAGAGCTTGCTGAGGGTGCGGCATGGTTTTTCAACACGGAAACGTTTGTTTGTTTGATAATAGCTGCTGCTGAGAAGTTCATTTTAAGGTGCAATCTCAGCTTCTCAGCTCCGCTTTTGCTAGCTACGTAGCAAGAAAACTCGTCCGCTCCTGTATCCAATTTTGCCTTAAAAGTAGGGGTTTTTGAAGGTGTTTTCTGACATCAAGCACATCATTGGAATCAGCGCTCCGAGCTGGACCTGAATCTGTGAATATCTCGGCACCCAACATGAGGTGAGACACTGCCTTCAAGGAACGGCTCTGTAGCCTCGCGAGCGGTTGAAGGAATTCGCTCGCACGCTCGCACGAACATCTTAGAGAAGGGCTCTCCGGTCATTACAAGCTCGGAGAGGACCTTGGTTGCGTTAAGATGTCAGGGAAGGGGTTTTGTGAGTTGAGAAGCTCCGAATGGATCCGTGTTGCAGGAAGACCTCTGGGAGGAGCTCCTCGGACCTGAGAAAGTCGAAGGGAACCCGCATCGCTGAAGGACTATAGGGAGGTTGCAACAATATGTCAAGACGGGGTCTTTTGAGTTGAGAAGGTCCAAGGGTCTCTGTTTTCGAATGAGAAAAATGAATGAGGTACGGACTCCTAGATCTTGAGAATGTCAAAGGGAACCTGCATTGGCGTCACTTAAAAAAGCCTTTAAGGCAGTGTATCACCTCGTTTTGTGGGCTGAAAATACCAACAGACTCTAAACCTCCTCGTCACGCTAATCCCAAAGGTGTACGTCAAAGCTCATAAAGATGAGGAAACCCCGTTTTCGGAGGGTTCTAAAGTGCAGTTCACGGACCACCTGGACGGAGCGGTCCGTGGATGTGCTGGGTGCCCGCCACGTCTGCAGAGTTGGCCAACACGTCTAGACGTGTCCGACTCAGTGGCTTCACGCTTCCACTCCGCTAGACAAACTGTTGCAAATCCCGTCTCGAAAAACTTTTAAAAGTAGGGTTATAGACCTTTTTGTAACATTCTAGGTATACCGTTGGATAAAGCGTAGAGGAGATTCAGAATCTGGTAGAAGCCCAGGCACGAAGACGAGGTGACACATTGCCTTTAAGGAGAACTCATTGGACTTGAAAAGTTCGAAGGAATTCCGCCTTCCTAAAGTACTTCAAGGAAGAGGCCCACCTTGCTTTAACAAAAGGCTCTTTGGGCTTGCAAGGGTTGGAGGGAAATTGCTTTGCAGAAGACTTCACGAAGGGGCGCCACGGACTTGAGAAGGTCGGGGGGGGGGGACCCACATCGCAGGGAAGCTCTAGGGAGAGGCTTGGTGAATTGAGAGGATCGAAGGGAACGTGGGTTGCAGGAAGATGTCAAATAAGGGTCTTCTGAGTTGAGAAGTTCCAAAGGAATCTGGTTGCAGGAAGGCTTTGGGGAGGAGCTTCATAGATTTGCAAGGGTTGAGGGGTACCCGCTTTACAGGAGGGCTTCAGAGAGGGGCCTCTCGGACTTGAGAAAGTCAAAGGGAACTCGCGTTAGTCAAAAAAAACTTCAGGACTGCTCATTAGACCTTAAAACGTGAAAGGGCACCCTCTTTGCAGGGGAATTCAAGGAGGAACTCCTCGGAATCTAGAAGGTCAAACTGAACCCGTTTCTGAGATACTTTAGGGAGGGGCTCCCTAGACTTGCAATTGTCGAAGGATACCCGCTTTGCAAGAAGGCTTCAGAGAGGGGCCTCTTGGACTTGAGGATTACAAAGAGAACCGACGTTGGTTAGGAAAAAAACTTTGGGACGGCTCATTAGACCTTGAAAGGTGGAAGGGAACCCTCTTCGCAGGAGGAATTCAGGGAGGGGTCCTCGGACTCTAGAAGGTCAAACGGAACCTGCGTTTCTGAAATGTTTTAGGGAGGAGCTTCTTAGACTTGCAGGGGTTGAAGGGTACCCGCTTTACAGGAGGGCTTCAGAGAGGGGCCTCTCGGACTTGAGGATTACAAAGAGAACCAACGTTGGTTAGGAAAAAAACTTTGGAACGGCTCATTAGACCTTGAAAGGTGGAAGGGAACCCTCTTCGCAGGAGGAATTCAGGGAGGGGTCTTCGGACTCTAGAAGGTCAAACGGAACCTGCGTTTCTGAAATATTTTAGGGAGGAGCTTCTTAGACTTGCAGGGGTTGAAGGGTACCCGCTTTACAGGAGGGCTTCAGAAAGGGGCCTCTCGGACTTGAGGATTACAAAGAGAACCAACGTTGGTTAGGAAAAAAACTTTGGGACGGCTCATTAGACCTTGAAAGGTGGAAGGGAACCCTCTTCGCAGGAGGAATTCAGGGAGGGGTCTTCGGACTCTAGAAGGTCAAACGGAACCTGCGTTTCTGAAATATTTTAGGGAGGAGCTTCTTAGACTTGCAGGGGTTGAAGGGTACCCGCTTTACAGGAGGGCTTCAGAGAGGGGCCTCTCGGACTTGAGGATTACAAAGAGAACCAACGTTGGTTAGGAAAAAAACTTTGGGACGGCTCATTAGACCTTGAAAGGTGGAAGGGAACCCTCTTCGCAGGAGGAATTCAGGGAGGGGTCTTCGGACTCTAGAAGGTCAAACGGAACCTGCGTTTCTGAAATATTTTAGGGAGGAGCTTCTTAGACTTGCAGGGGTTGAAGGGTACCCGCTTTACAGGAGGGCTTCAGAGAGGGGCCTCTCGGACTTGAGGATTACAAAGAGAACCAACGTTGGTTAGGAAAAAAACTTTGGGACGGCTCATTAGACCTTGAAAGGTGGAAGGGAACCCTCTTCGCAGGAGGAATTCAGGGAGGGGTCTTCGGACTCTAGAAGGTCAAACGGAACCTGCGTTTCTGAAATATTTTAGGGAGGAGCTTCTTAGACTTGCAGGGGTTGAAGGGTACCCGCTTTACAGGAGGGCTTCAGAGAGGGGTCTCTCGGACTTGAGAAGGTCGGACGGAAATAGCGTTGGTGGAAGACCTCAGGGGTGGCACAATGAACTTGAAAAGGTCGAAGGGAACCTGTGTTGGTGAAAACAAAATTTCAAGGAGTTATTGGGAAAGTCGACGGGAACCCGCATTTCTGAAATGCTTTAGGGAGGGACTCCTTGAAGGGAGATCTGGGGGAGGGCCACTCGGAACTTAGGAGGTCAAAGAGAAATCGCGTTGCAGTGGGACTTCGAGGACGGGGGTGGGAGGTGGCTCTAAGTTGAGAAGGTTGGAGGGAATTGACGAATCCACTTAGAAGATGCGAATACTTGAAAGATAATTTTTACAAACAATTTCAAACGATTTTTGGAGCCTCCATCCAAAGCGAGTGCTCGGCAGGAGCATGACTTTTGTTTGAAATAAGATACGTACTTTTGAATTCGGAACACTACTGTCATACGGCTTTTTCCTGATATTCACATACAAGGCACAGATGTCGAAAATAATCATGTTCTGTAGGAGATGCCTAACGTACAATGGCGGTCAATCATCCTTGCGTTGCTGAATACCGCCCGTCTGCTCTGCTGTACTTGGGTATAGGTGGTGCGCCGCGACAGAGCAGACGAACGGTACTCTGCAACGCAAGGCCACTGTAACTCTGATGTCTGAGTAACTTGTTTTCAGGTAAACGTTTGAGCCTCAAGGATGAAATTGGTATAGAATGGTGTGAACATTTACGAATAGAACAAAGAAACTGCCCTAGATGAAGGTGCACGAACTTTGTCGTCGATGCTTCCGCATGAACCTAAGGTGGCTGTCAAGCCCCACTCAGAGTTTTGCCGCTGAGCGAGTTGTCTTCGGGCGGCAAGTGAGGGGCAAGTATGGGACATTCCATGCCGTCGGTCGAGGGCGAGTCCGCGGCAAAGTATGTGTGATCCCCTTGACGAGCTTTGCTGCAGCGAGCTCATGCTGCGTAGCAGTACGATATATTATACAATCTGTCTGAAACGACGAGTCCGCCTGCGCACGCGGGGATCGAGAGACCAAATCATTGGTCAATACTGAAACATGGTACGCAGATCAGGCATGATGACGTGGAGCTCTGGCAAACGTAGCAGCTTCTCGATCCCCGCGTGCGTGGGCGGACTAGTATCTTGAAAAAAGACGATGTCGGATGAGCGTGGCTAACTACAAGTATATTTGTTAAATATCATGTGCAAGCGTACAAGCAAAGTCGTAGAAGGGACCGTGCTTAGTTGTACAATTACGTCAAAACCAACGAATGCTTGCTTCATCGAGTATCGTAAAACGTTTGACTTCGGTTCCACTGGATCTTCAACTTACAAATATTACTGCATATGAAATTAATGGTGGTTTCTTTGAAATTTCTTCAAGCATTCTTGAGTGAGCGCATACAACAAGTCCACATGAATAATGCTTTCTCTACGTCTTATTCCACCGCAAGTGGGGCTCTTCAAGGACCTGATCCGCTATCCATTATTTTATACATAAATGATTTGGCTGCCTGCCTCTTGGACTTCACTGTTTCACAGACGCTGATAACTCTAATCTCTACTGTTTATTTATTTACTTTTTCTATACTAGCGCCCCTTCGCGACGCTAGAAGGTGGAGTGGGGCAGCCACCTGGAGCATGTACAAAAGCTTCGCTCTTGTCAAATCTCTAGAAAATTGACAAAGAAGCAAAACTAATCATCAAAGCAAAACTAATCAACGGCCTCGGATATGAAATCCCTCATAGTGGTTGAGTATCCAGTCTCCATCGTAGGGCGTACTCGTGCGTTTTCCTCACTACCGGGTCAACGCAGAAGATTTTTTAGCGGCAGACCTGTATCCTTCCATTCTCCAAACTATTGGGCCAAAGTGAACTCGTGTCCTGATGTTTTCCTCACTATTGAGCCACGGCGGGCCTTTGTTCCATCGTTGGACCCGCATTCTAGCGTTTTCCTCACTGTTGGGCCAAAGCGAGCTCGTTCACTGTTGGTTGGACCACACCCTGGTATTCTCCAGTTTACTGAGTCAAAACAGCCCCATTCTATACTTGCGGACCCTTATCCTGGCGTTCCCCACACTATACCACTAGGCCACGGCGGTCCCTTCCTCCATGAGTGGACCAGTATCCTGGCTTCCCCCACGCCACTGGGCCACGGCGAGCACGTTATTCGTCAGCGGACCCGTTGAACCGTATCCTGGCGTCCCCCACACATTGGGCCCATCTTGGCGTTCCCCACACAACTGGGCCACGGCGGGCCTTTCCTCCATTGGTGGACCCGCATTCCGGCGTCTTCTTCACTCTCGGGCCACAGCGAGGTCGTTCACCGTCGGCAGAACCATATCCTGGTATTCTCAAATGAGAAGCTGTATGGGTGGAATAAACTCCATGTCCTCTTCTCATAAAACCTGGGCATTTTTCGACTGACTTGTATCTTCAGTGTTTTTCTGCCATACAGGTTGTTATTGGAACGCTTTTATTGGCCGACGTTTCGACAAGACGTCGTTTTCATAGGCCTGAAAGTGGATCAATTTTCCTGATTCGGGGTTCTAGCCGATCAAACGCCTCTCCCGACTTACACATTCAACTCATTCTGGCTAGATAAGGATGAGCGCCGACTATGAAGAGAGAGAAAACTCACCCAGCATTCCACCAATATGCGGGATGTATCTCCGCACGCTACTGCATCAGCGGATGAATGAATGTTGCTGAGCGGTTGTGAATGAGCTGATTGGTGACAATCATATATCTCCCACAATGGTATGAACGGCATCAGCGCACTGGTTATCGATAAATGCTCATTTCTGTTATTCATTGCAGGATTCCGCGCAGAAGTCCAGAAGGCTTCGATCGTCTTCCTAGCCGCAATTTCTGGTTCGTAAGCCAGAATAGTCCACGCTATGGCAAAGTCGTTCCCATTGTGGTCTTTCCGTCTGTGTCTTCCAAGGGGCATTATCAAAATTCCCCGTCTTCTACCAGCCAGATGTTCATTTGTGCGAACATGCAATGCTCGACCGGTCTCCCCAATGTAGATCGTGTGGCAGAATTGGCATTCAATTTAGTAAACCACTCCCGTTTTGGTGCAGTCACCAGTTTTACCGTACGGGCAAGTAACGCATTGTTCTTGGACATGTTCTGTCGTAGAGTCTATTCCGGACCAATTGTTTTCTGATGTTGTCGTTAGGGATGTTGACCAAAACGACGTCATCTTGTAATTGAGCCCGGATAAGACACTGCTTCATAGCATTGCTTATCCTATCAGAGATAAATGGAATGCACAGTGGAAGTTTTTCACCGAATGCGTGATTTCCGCCTTCATTGCGAGGTCTGTGATTTCGGTGTTCTCGTAATATGTAACCATTTTCGCGGACTACACGCAACGCCAGGTTTCTGGATTCGCGGCGTTCTCGAACTCTCCTTGCGGTACCACTTTACTTGAATCATGCCATTGTTCAATTTCAGCTGTGTGTTAAGGAATGATAGCCAACCCCGACGAGGAGTTTCTCTTGTGAGCTTTATGTACTGTGACTGCTGACTGAGTATTCTAAAACACTCACCCATCTCTGATTGTGTAGATGTGACACACAGCAGTCATCGATGTAACGACAGTTTTTTTTCCTTTTCAATTAGTGGTGAACGCAAATGGTATGAGGGTGGGGGTAAGGATGCTAGCGCAGGAACGAAAACTTGGGATTTGGCCTCTTCGAGAATCCCGTGGGCCGAAACAAATGGAATGATCAAAAATTAATCTTCAACCTAGTTTTGAGTGTTGTTTGAAGTAGCAATAAAATAATTTTTTTATGTCGCAGTAACCCATGCGGCCGAGAGAGGGAGTTACTCGCATGTGGTTAACCCTAAAGGAGCTGGAACCTGGAATCGGTCTCAATAAAAACGGCGCATTCAGCTGTAGTCGTAGGTGTGTCCCATTTGAAAAATCGCTAGTTGAATGTTACGTAACTATGCTTGTGGAAACCATGAAGTTCGTCAATTTTCGGACACGATGAAGTTCCAATGGGAACTAGACAAAATATGCGACGGATATTAAGGATAAACATAGTGAACAACGTCGGAGTTGCGTTTATCAAAATGGGGAAGTACGGCGATGCGATGTCCACATTTGAGCACTGCGTTGAGGAGAGGGCCGATTTCAAGACTGCTCTAAATATGGGTGTGTCTTACGCCGTGTTTGGTACCTGAAGGAGTAAATATCATTACTTATAATAACGGGCTTAGTCTGTTTACATGTGTGTCAGTATGTCAGTATGAATGTGTGTCGGACCGTTACGAAATTCTACGATTGGTCAGTAATCGTGATTGTGTGGTGATTGCAAGATCATATAAAAGGCTACGATCGGGTGTGGTATGGTTCAGTGGGGTGGAGAGGGGGTCGAGCGGAAGGTTGGATGATGACAGCCGACCTATACAATGACCTATACAGTAGGTCCAACAGTTCAACGGCTGCGCAGGCGCCCAAATGTGGGGAAGCCCGGTCCACCACTGTGATAAGGGTGCGCCGGAGCCCAGAAGTGGGGGAGACGGGTCCGTCACTGTGGTAAGCATGCGTCGGCGCTCAGAAGTGGGGGAGACTGGTTCACCGCTGAGATAAGGGTACGTTGGCGCCCAAAAGTGGGGAGACGGGTCCATCGCTGTGATAAGGGTGTGCCAGTTCCAAGCAGTTCGAAAACATCAAGAGGGGGAGGGGGGAGGCGACATTACATGAAATCCTCTTGTAACACTGCTGGACCCGTCAGCAGGCGAATATCCACTTCTATCTCTCTCCAAGACTGCGCATCGCAGTCAATATTGCGTCAAAGGCACCTATCCGGGTCCAATGTTGCTGGAGCAACGGTTAGAAAAGAAAGCCACACATGAAGACTTCTCCTGCAAGGGCCGTATCAGAGTGCAATATTGGTAAGTGTCAAACGATGGCACCCTGTAACAGGTGTATAATGTGCATTTGTATCCTTTGCTCCTCACACCATCTCCACTGTTCCCTCTCATTTGTACCTAACCATATCCCACCGCCCTCTTTTATATAGTCTGTTTCGCCAGCGGTGATAGTTGAGTTTTCGTGCACACTAACTGTTTTTCTCTGCATCTTCTCCAATCTCCGCGCAATTTCCCGCCCTCTTCTTCTCTGCGGCATTTCCCCAACTATCTTCCCCGTGGAACAGACTATACTCAGGCTAACTCTTATCATTTTCCCAACCATAACATGCAAGAATTGACCATTTTCTGTCATCATCTTAAGGTAAATCGGTCGTATGTAGCTGCTCCTAACTGTTGCAATCAACCGAAAATTGTAGCTGAACCAAGACCGGAGGTTACTGCTCTGTAGCGGGTTCCTTAGCGTAGAGGAAAGAGGGCAAGAGAAAACAATGCGATGCTTCATTTTCCCTCCTTTTTCCATCAGAGAAATTGGTGAGACAAGTTATATTGGTGTGGTTAAACATGAGTTAATGCTAGCGTAGCGAGCTTTAGAAGAAGTCTGGAAGTCCGGCGGTAGCTACCAGACTTCTTCTAGGGCTAACGCCGGACTACCGGAAATCCCCTAATGCTCGCTTCACTCGCATTTCTTTAACGCTGATTTTTAGTATTAGGGACATTCTATGCCAAATTTTTCTTAAACAATTTTTGCATCCACTTCCTTTCTCATTACTTTCATTTATGTGAAACTGGGCTGGTCAATGAAAACTAACCGCCTTTCTCAACGCAATTCTATCTTTCGCTTGATGGAAGTATGTACAGTTCTTGTCGAAAAGATAGACGGATTGGTTGCGGTTTCACAGCGTCGCGGTCGCAGAGTCGCATCGGGACCTCCTCGACCCTCTCACTTAGAGCATTCTCTCTCCGCGTCCCTCGTCCGGGTCCCGCCACGATTCTGCAGTGACGGAATCCGTCTATCTTTTCGACAAGGAGTGTAGCTAGTTGCAACTGTATTTAACCGATCTTTCCTTGTTCATTGTGATCGATCAAAAGCGATGAGAGTCAGTCTGAACATACAATGAAAGAGGAGGGTGCGGTGTGAGGAGCTATTTTAACTATGGTTTGGCCGAGATTTGACGTTTAGTATTTTCTCATCATTGTTAGGGCGCCGGTGAACCGATCGACCAAAGGTGAACTTAGCACTTTCCTCACTACTGGACCTTGCGCACCCTCGTATATCGGTCGATCCGCCACAAGACGTTCATCCCCTCCTTTTGTGCCTAATCACTCGGTAGGACCCATCTCCAGGGGTTCCCCCACTTTTCGACGTCGGCGCACCTTATCACATGGTTAGATTTCTCTCTAGGCCTTCCCCACTTTTGGATGACGACACACCATTATCGAACGAAGGGACCCGTCTCTAGGCGTCCTCCCACTTTTGGGCGCCGGCGCACCCCTATCACATGGACTGTATTACAAATCTCAAACCGCATAAATCTGACACCTTAATAAGAGAGCTCGCGCGGTGGGACCAGCTTGCGCGCGGCGCAGTCCGCCCTTTAAATTATCGTAGTTGTGCTTGCGCGGATGACTTGTGCATCTCACCCCCTAGCGTTTTTGGTGTGTAGGAGAAGCGATTAAAGTAGGTGTATGCCTTCACGTTGTTTTTCCAACATATAACGCATGGTCTGCCATACTTGCACGCGGGCGCTCGCATGTTGAGAGTGTCTGAGAATGATTGTGTTTCTAGAGACAACGATATGGAGAGAGAGAACAAATGTTCACCAAATTGAACTGACTATATAGTTCATTCCAAGAGCGATGATCACTGAGTATTTTGCTTTTGATCTGCATTTCTCGCCTGCCTTTGGATACGGCGTCTTCATGTTCTCTTTCAATAACATCTTCACAACTCTGTTCCCTGATGAAACACACGATAGCTCGCATATATCTATTCGCGGTTAGGATTATGTTTTGTGCAATGTACACTTGAGCTGCTTTGGTAATGACTCAGTCCTGGTATACCCTTTCAAATGAGTAGAACAATATCCAACCGATTCAAATTTGATTTGAACTTGCTTCCAGGAATATGTGTCCTGAATGTGGAGAAGAAAGAGGCTATCAGTTGAAAAGACATCTTCGCGATGTTCACTCTTATACGACACATCAGTTAGA
This sequence comes from Ancylostoma caninum, assembly GCA_037903475.1. Taxonomy (NCBI): domain Eukaryota; kingdom Metazoa; phylum Nematoda; class Chromadorea; order Rhabditida; family Ancylostomatidae; genus Ancylostoma; species Ancylostoma caninum. The sequence goes on from JBAJFG010000049.1 coordinate 69,449, forward strand.
AGGATTGAAATCGAACAGAAGAATGGAAAAGATCTCTGGTTCCGGAAAGCCATGCATACTTGCACGAATTGTGACCTGGTTTACTCAACGCGGCGTGCTCTAAAACTTCATGAAGTTGAGAAACATTCTGCCGAGTCGGATTTAGAAGCACCTATTGAGTGTCCGGTGTGTTCACATCGCGTGAAATAAGTCAGTCAGCCTCGCTACGGCGCAGTCAGCTGTATACAACTACCTGAAAGCATACGTCCACTTCAACCGCTTCTACACACCAAAAACGCTAAAGAATGAGGAGCACAAGTCGTCTGCGCAAGTGCAGGCACGATAATTAAATGGGCTGACTGTGCCGCGCGTTTCTGGTCCCACCGCGCGCGCTCTCTGATTACGGTGTCACATTTATGCGGTTTGAGATTTGTAATACAGTTATCACATGGTTGGACCCATCTCTAGACGTTTCCCCTCCTTGGGGCTCCTGCGCACCCGTTCTCCATCGACGGGCTCGTTGACATTGACATTCAGCTTAACCACCCCTCTATGTACCTCACTCCGTCACATCACACCCATTCTTAGCTTTTTATAGCATCTTATAATAACCAACAATCACCATCACTGACCAATCGTAGAACGTGTGCACATGCACGCACAGAGTCACATAATGTCTGTAATATACCTAGAGTATGATCTTTGATGTGATTATTCCCCTTCCGACTCCATAAGTGATTTCCTACTAAACCTGATCTGCTATCGTCTCGTTCTCCAGCCGGTAAAGAATTTATGCACTAGTTAGAGAACAGCGAAATATGGTTTAATAAAATTTGGAACTTCCAGCATCGGGTGTGCCATAGAATCTTGCTCACTTCAAATATTCACTCTAACAAACTGTATCAACATCTTTGTGTTTTTATTAGTGTCCTAAAAGTTTGACTGACGTGTTCTGTTTTTTCATGGAGGTCTGGCTGAAGAGGACCCTAATGTTTAGATAAAATAATGTATTTCAGTTCTAACGGCATAAAGTCCTTACGCGCAAAAAAATCTTCGAGCGCGCCCAGCATGAGGCGCGTGCGCGGCGCGGCCCTCTTGCGGTCCACCGTCGTCCGTCAGATTTTTGGCCCGGGTGAGTATTTTTCCTTAATTTTTTTCCTTGATTGGAGTTTATCTGAAGGTGTGAGGCCTGTGACTGACCGATGTCGACCGGACCGCCATGCCTCATAAAAACAAAAACAAGCATTTGGGGCATGCAAAAACTTGCAAAATATGATGCATGCGGGGCCGTCGATATCGGTCAGCCACAGGCCTCACAGCTTCACATAAACTTCAGTCAAAGAAAAAATGAAAGAAAAACACTCACCTGGGTCAAGAATCTGATGAACGACTGGGGACCGCTGCCACAAGAGGGCCGCGCCGCGCACGCGCCACATGCTGGGCGCGCTCGAAAATTTTCCGCCAATTGCGCGTGAGGACTTTACTGCCTTGGAGACGCCGGCCGTATGCTAGGTGGATTTCAAATGCTGCTCAACGTCTCACTTGACGATGATGAAGAGAACAAACCTAGTGTTAGTTCAAGTTGTTGAATAAGTTTGTTGAATAATCATACATTCGTGGCACTGCTGCATAGCTTTGTTGTAGATGCTGATTTTTATCTCGCTATCAGCAATATAATCACCTTAAAGGCAGCACTCACGGAAATTTTTTTGTTGAAGATTTAGCGGTATATCGGGGTTTTTAGGGACGATGAACTCATTGACAACGATGACGTAGCGTGAAACACGCGAAAAACACAGAAAAAGATGGCGGTATTTCATTTGTGCGCAATTTATTAGCAGCCGCTCCTGCAACCTACGATTCCTGATCGTGGAAGACTTCGACCACCTCAGCCGCTCCTTTCAAGGCATCACGTATCAACAGCTCGCCTGCCTTGCTCATCTCCAACTCGGTAAATCGGCACACTACAATATGGAAACACCAGTCTGGCCGCCCGGCTAACGCCGGACTTCCAATGATGCTCACTTCGCTCGCATACTGCACCTTGAAAGCAAACACAAAATGGATGTGTGAATGGATTGATAAAATCTGCATCCTTCCACGCAGTTCTATCGATCTCCTGAGAAACACTTGATCCCGTAGGTGGTAGCTTTTCCCCATGAACGAAATTGGGCTCTTCCATATGAGCGAAATTAGTGGCCGTAAAGGACTGAGTGTAACCAATTCAGTGCGAATGTTATCTTGAAATGATTTAGGCTCAACTGGTTGTTGTGGTAATTCAAGTGATAAGGGTCCACCGGCATATAAAAACGGAAAGGAAGGAGTGGTTCATTCAGACACAAACAGAATGGGAAGAGAACACGGATACGAAAAGAAACAATGTACATCTAGGTGATTTAGGTAGGAGGGTCCGCCGAAACAGGATAAGCGTACCCCTTTTGCAGAAATAGACCCACCTCGTGAATTCTTATTACTTTTGGGCGCCGGCGCATTCTTATCACACCGTTGGACCCGACTCCAGGCGTTTCCACACTTTTGGACGCCGGCGCACCCTTATCACACCGTTGGACCCGACTCCAGCCGTTTCCCCACTTTTGGACGCCGGCGCACCCTTATCACACCGTTGGACCCGACTCCAGGCGTTTTCCCACTTTTGGACGCCGGCGCAACCTTGTCACACCGTTGGACCCGACTCCAGGCGTTTTCAAACTTTTGGACGCCGGCGCAACCTTGTCACACCGTTGGACCCGACTCCAGGCGTTTTCCCACTTTTGGACGCCGGCGCAACCTTGTCACACCGCTGGACCCGACTCCAGGCGTTTTCCCACTTCTGGACGCCAGCGCACCCTTATCACACCGTTGGACCCGACTCCAGGCGTTTTCCCACTTTTGGACGCCGGCGCACCCTTATCACACCGTTGGACCCGACTCCAGGCGTTTTCCCACTTTTGGACGCCGGCGCAACCTTGTCACACCGTTGGACCCGGCTCCAGGCGTTTTCCCACTTCTGGACGCCAGCGCACCCTTATCACACCGTTGGACCCGACTCCAGGCGTTTTCCCACTTTTGGACGCCGGCGCAACCTTGTCACACCGTTGGACCCGACTCCAGGCGTTTTCCCACTTTTCGACGCCGGCGCACCCTTATCACACCGTTGGACCCGACTCCAGGCGTTTTCCCACTTTTGGACGCCGGCGCAACCTTATCACACCGTTGGACCCGGCTCCAGGCGTTTTCCCACTTCTGGACGCCAGCGCACCCTTATCACACCGTTGGACCCGACTCCAGGCGTTTTCCCACTTTTGGACGCCGGCGCACCCTTATCACACCGTTGGACCCGACTCCAGGCGTTTTCCCACTTTTGGACGCCGGCGCACCCTTATCACACCGTTGGACCCGACTCCAGGCGTTTTCCCACTTTTGGACGCCAGCGCACCCTTATCACACCGTTGGACCCGACTCCAGGCGTTTTCCCACTTTTGGACGCCGGCGCAACCTTGTCACACCGTTGGACCCGACTCCAGGCGTTTTCCCACTTTTGTACGCCAGCGCACCCTTATCACACCGTTGGACCCGACTCCAGGCGTTTTCCCACTTTTGGACGCCGGCGCAACCTTATCACACCGTTGGACCCGACTCCAGGCGTTTTCCCACTTTTGGACGCCGGCGCACCCCTTCTTCATTGGCAGACCCGTTACACATCGCTGAACCTTCTGCTCGACCATCTCTCTACCCCACTCCACCATACCATACCGTTCTTAGTCTTTTATAGGATCTCACAATCACCACCAATCACCATCACTGACCAATCACAGTGCGTGTGCACACGCACGCACAGAGTCACATAATGTCTGTAATATATACAAAGTATGATATATATAGAGTATGATCTGGATCAAACGAGCTTTGGACAGGTTCCACCTTTGAGGGGGGGGGGATATTAGAATTTTGAGTCCCGACATCGCCATTAGGGACATGCTAACACGGCAAAAAAGTGGCCTTCCTCCAAACTAGTCTTCTTTCTGCCACGGTTCTGCGCCTGCCATCACAGTGCTTTCTGCTCGCCAGCGCCGCACTTCTCATTCTCGATGCTGAGGGCTGTGGCTTGTGCGAGGGTGTCCGGACTCGTTGAGTCTTCTATATACTTACCTTTACCCTCTGTGTTTACACCAACATCAGCCAAATGCGCAGCGTCTGAACGGTTGGTGACATTAAAAGTCTCTTTTTTTCAGTCTAATTAGGTACCACTGCAACGCAATAATCTATAGGGAAGTTTGTCGAAAATTTAATAGACATGGCGCACACTGAATGAAAGGCGTTCCAACGACATAGCTCATCAATTTCTTGCCCTGAGTGGGTGCATACCTATCCTTTAGTTCGTGAGAGCAATACAACAACAGAACGTCAACCAAAAGAGCGGTTGTACCTGAAATAGATGAAAATAGCACTGTTCAGGACAAAGACGTCGATGTCGTGTCCTGAATAACGACAGCCTTCGCCAACTCGAAAGACGTCAACGTGCTGATGCCGAATGAGCGATACTGAGCGCTGCGAAAACAATCAGCCCGACCATCGCATCGGAGAGCGTTGTAAAGGGGCCGCCAAAGGCGAATGCCATACTATGTTTCGAACAGTCTATTTAAGCTTTGCCGCGGATTACGAGTGGTGCGTGGAGACCATCAAACAGTGCATGCCTCACTGGCCACCGAGTTGGAAATGAGAAGGCAGGCGAGCTGCTGAGAGGTAGTGACTTGGAATGAGCGGCTGAGGTGCTCAAAGTATTCTACGCTCTGGATTCGAAGATTGCAGGAAAAACTCTATCCTTTCATTCAATCTCAAACGAGCTTTTTTCAGCAAGGAGGCGAGAAATTGCAAGAGGCTGAGCAATACTCGAAACAGTCGCTAGCTCCTGATCACTACAATGCAAATGCACTGGTCAATGTCGGTGAGCTTGCCATGTTCAGCAAAATTAGATCCGGGTTCCTCGTATTATGTAAAAGTACGTAATAATTATATTTAATGACGTATCGATAGGACCAAACCGGAAACTAAATAAAAACTGTACCTTAATACCCTCAGTGCAGATAGAGCACAGCATGTGGTGGTCATTGACCAGCAGGACTTAGTAGGCGTTGAACATATTCAGGGGAACTTAGTTATAGCGTCCGGGACGTTATGATATCAAGGCAGTATTTCCTCCTAATCAATAGGCGATATTAATTTCAATACAGGTATATAAATACAACATTATTCAAGTGTCGCGTAAACTGCGTCGACTTAGGAACTCGAAATATCGTGCTTTCCACCAAGTAATCCATACTAGCACGAGATAACCGATGCTCGATTAAGAAAACAGTGGTTGACGTGGAATGTGCACGAGAAGTTCATCGGTTCAGGGCAGTACATGAAACTACATCGGAAAGTCCTTTCTTTCAGAAGATCGTTTTGATTTTGATGACAAAGGAAGATCACGACACTGCAGTGATGCTTGTGGAGGAGATGGATCTGTATCTGGACGTTGAACAAAGTTCTTTCAGTGCACAAGCCAAGCCTGGCCGTCCGGCTAACGCCGAGCTTCCATACTCCTACTAATGCTCGCTTTGCTCGCACACTCCACGTCAAGTACAAAGAGAAATGTAAAAAGTTTTAGGGAACCTTTCGCGGAATCCCTATCCGTCCACGCAATTCCGTTGTGCTCAAGAAAAGCTTGCGTTCTTGTGAAGCCTATAGGATTTTTACAGTTTTTAGCAAGTTGCGCCGCCGCACGGCGCGAGAAATCACTTGCTGCGAGCTGACTCCTGGCCTTTCAACTCGCGTCGGGGTTGCAGCAAACGACGCAGCTTACCGCAATTAAAGAGAAGTTCAAAAAAGGGAAATTAAAGTTCTTTTCGATATAAAGAGGCACACACCTTTTCCCAGGCTCGGACAGTTGTCTTCACAAGTTCTATGGAGGAAGTCACCCTGAAAATGGAAGAAAACAAAAGAAAAAACCAACATATACAATAAGAACTCATGCAGCAGCAGAGAAGGTTAAATTTGCCGCTTTCAAAGAATGCCCCAGAGCATTCCTTGACGCACCTGGCAGTGCAAGCTCGCAAAATGACGCTCCACGTCAAAAACTGTGAAATGTCCCCCCCCGCGGCAGGTGACTCTGCGAGCGCCAATACATAATAGCGCCTACAATTACGCCTGGCTCTCCTGAGCTGAAGCATGGTTTCTCCACGGGTGCTTGATGCTCTGAGTGAGAAGAAATTCTCAGGATCAGGTAACAACCCGCATTTTCCATGGATAATTTTATGAAGTAAAGGTAGGTCATTGACTTCCAAACCAGGAATATCACTAAACTCATACCTTCCTAAGAAATGAGAGTGTTCTCAGACCGAAATTTATATTCCTTTCGTCGCTAGGAGGAATAGTAAAGGAAGCCAACGGAACGAATATAAATTTCTTAGTGAATGTGTTTTGGACATTTTCGAGGGTATGTTTGCTTTTACGGCTGTGGGGATTGAAGACTGGAATGATTAATGTTTAACTGGTTGTCATGGTAGTCTATGTGATAAGCTTCCACCCCTGTATATGTATATGTATAAAGGGAAAGGATGAACGGTTCATTCACACACAAATGGAATGGAAAGAGAATACGGACACGGAAGAATACATTGCGCACTTAGGTGATATAGGCTAGAGGCAGTCCCGCACGCAGAAAGTGAGCAGGAATAAGTGAGATCTTTGCCGCTTTGGGGACCTAAATGGAAAATAGATTTAATAAAAATATTTTTATTACAACAAATAATTGATATAAGTTATTTGAAGACAATCACATTGATCACCTTGGCTCCCGTCAATCTTCGGATATACCGAACGGGCGCCAGCAATTCTTCCATTTGTTCCTCTCCCGTGCCAGAGACGACGTCTCTTGTCCAACGGCTCTTGTCCAACGGTTATCGTTAAGAAGCATCACGTGTCCTGCCCACCTGATCTTACTCAATTTGGCGTAAGCGCAGCGTGCCTGATCTTCGACTGTTGACGCAGGGTGGAACTCCTTATTCCTGCCCTCACATGCGTGAGGCGGGTTATTCCTAGCATCACCCTCTCGATAAAGTGTTCGACGACGCTGACTGCGTTCTCTTCCTGCGTGAGCAGCGCCCAGGTTTCTGAGGCGTACGTCAAAGCAGTGAGAACCGTTGTGTTGAAGAGGTGGGCACGGAGCCTGGTGTTCTTCGTCTTCTTCACTACGTCCTCGATGCTCTTGCAAGCTCCCCAAGCCGCTCGCTTCCTCCTACCCAGCTCTGGAGCGAAGTCGTTCATCATGTTGACTTCCCGACCTAGATATACGTTGCTGAAGCATCCGTTCCGCTTCGCTGATGCTTGGCGTTATTAACACGATGTCGTCAGTGAAGCGAAGATGGTTGAGTCGCCGGCTATCAACTTGCACTCCCATGCAATCCCATTCTAGTCTTCGCAGGAGGCCCTCAAGAGTGGCGCTGAATAGTTTTGGCGACACGGTGTCGCCTTGCCAAACCCTTCTCTTGACGTCGGTAGTGATGGTGGTGAAGAATGGAGAAATCCTGGTTGTGATGTTGCTGTAGAGCTCACGAAATATCTTGGCGTATCGAGTAGGAACCGCGTGGTTCCTCAGAGCTTCCAGGACTGCTTCTGCCTCAATGGAGTCGGAAGCTTTCTTCAGATCGATGAACGTGAGACAGAGGAGCATTTTGCACTCTTGCGATACCTCGATGAGTCTAGTGACGGTGGGTATGTGGTCGATCGTACTGAATCCTTTTCGAAACCCTGCTTGCTCGCACGGCTGTCCTTCATCTAATGTCCTTTCAGTCCTGTTCAGGATCACTTGCGTGAAAAGCTTGTAGACAGTGAACAGTAGGCAGATGGGGTGATAATTGCCGATTTCCTGCGGGTCTCCCTCCTTGTACAGCAGCACGGTCCTGCTGGTATTCCTTTGGTTAGGTACCTTGCATTCGGACAGGTACCGCGTGAAAAGCCTAGTCAAGGTGGTAATGAGGATTGGCGGTAGGTTCTTCAGATGTTCCGGTCGAATTCTATCGGGGCTCGGTGCTGTACGATTCTTCACCGACTTGATGGCATGTCGGATTTCGGAAGGGAGAACCGATGGGACAACATACCGTTCCTCCCTAAGATGACGTTGAGGGAGGTGGACGTGGCTATCGAAGAAATCCGAGTAAAAGTCGTAGATGAGAAATCTGTTGGAATGCGTTCGAAGATCGCCTGCTGTTCGACGCCACGATTGTCTGAGAACATACCCATGTTCTGACAAAAGATATGCTTCGTTCCGACACTGTGGAGGCAGGGAGTCTATCCGCTGAATACACCCACGTCTGAAATCAGGCACAAGTCGCTTGATCTGCGATCACCATGTGTTTGCAGATCTGCTGTTGCGACGTTTCAATTTTAACTAGGTTTCGTGTCCGGATGAACAAAATTGAAGAACCGTTACTAAAAAGGTCCTCGTATTGTCAATTTCCCTCAATATATGTAATGGAATACAATGCTATCCGATCTCTGATTAAGGCAACAAGCCTACAACACTGACAGGCAGATCAAAAAAAGGTCTTTCGTGATTGCTTCACTGGTCAGCCATTAAGGACTACATCTCCTTACTATTTCTCCCAAGTATAATCTACTTATTACGAACGAATTGGATTTGATATACGATTTGTTGACATGATGAGAAGCTCTGTTCTTCACTGGCAATGCACATGTATGATCTAAGATCGAATAGGTCTTGAAAAAGGGTTTTGCAATCACATCACGCGAAGAATTATTGAGTGAACGCGAAAATGAGTTTGTGGAGTAGGTTCTTGTGAGAACAGTATCTCATCATGGGTGGAAGAACGATCTGAGACCAAATTTAAAGGCAGTGTGTCACCTCGTTCCATGGGCCGTGGATGTCAGCATATGCTAGACCTTCTCGTCACGATAATTACAATGATGCGCGTCATAACGCATAAAAATGACGGGAACCCGTTTTTGGAGGGCCCGAATGTGCAGCCCACGGACCACATGGGCTTAGCGGTTCGTGATTGTGCTGGCTGCCCGCCACGTCTGCAGCGATATCCAACACGTCTAGACGTGTCTGATCGATTATATCAACGACTTCACCCGTCCACTCAGCTCGACAAACTGTTCCAAACCCAGTCTCCAAAAACAATTGAAAACGGGTTTAGAGGCCGTTTTGTAACATTTTAGGTATACCACTGGATTCAGCGCATCGAGGAGATTCAGGATCCGTCAGTACCTCAAACACGAAAACGAGGTGACACACTGCCTTTAAGAAGAAAAGTCTCAATGAAAGTCCCGCATCAGTAGACAATCAAGGAGTAGTCGATTAAACACAACCGCCATAAACACAATGACTGCAAACCTTCCACCAAGAATTGTAGGAAAGGCTCGCGCTGGAGCTTTAGCTACACATCCTTGTTCTGAGCTCAGCCAATCTGAGCTAAACACAAAGGTTAAGCGGGCTGGTATAGTAGTAATTAGGCCGAAATTTCCATCCAAGTGTTAGACGTAAGTCCCAGTTAAGTTTAACTTAACGCTGAATGCGGACTTTTGGAAATTTTTTGCTTCATGGGATCTGGGATAAGCTGTAATCTCTTTTGGATTGAAATTTGGCACCTCAGTCGAAGTGAATGTCTAATTTTCCTCGAAATTTCCAGCTTGTGCTTAGATGGCGCGGAGCTCAAGCTATGTTCTATTTAGGGAATAGTTGGACAGTGTGGGTGAAAGAGCTTGTATTTGCAAGAGGCACAGACCCATTGTGGAATTGGCATCAACTTGTACACCTGTGATCATTTCGCTGCCGATTTCTTTGACGATTTCGTCGACAAAACTGCTCTCCGAGCGCACAAGACCACATTATGCTCTTCATTCACGATGAGGTACAGGAATTGTAGGGGAGATGAATACCCACATTACATTCTCTTTCGGAAATCATTTATCGCGTAGAAAAGGTGGACAATTGCGTATAGGTCAAGATGTTTGTTGTGCGATGAACTACCTTTGTGTGATGAATGTATAAGCGGCTGAGAGGCTTGACCGTGGTGACGTCGCTCGCTGGATCAAGATCTCTCCTCGGCAAGGGTTTTGCACATACAGGGTGGGCCATATATACGGTAACACAGAAAAGTGCACATCGAAAAAGCATTTATGTCAATTTGAAGCACAGTTGTAGGATTTATGTTTACTAGGTTATTTTTAACATAATGCGCCTCGGGATATGTCCTCTCAGCTCCGACACAGGCCCCAAGACGCTGAGTGAAATAGTCTGACCGCGACACGTAAGCGTTTGTGGTTCAGATCATCCGATATTTTTTAGAGTGCTTGGACAACTTATCCAAACTCCGGATGGGTCATAAACAAGCCCTAGCCTCGGGTTTCACTGACACTGCCGCTGTAGTCCTCGAGGACTGTAGCACCTTGCGTCGCCGTCGCCGGCGACTGTGAGACCGATACGCATCGATTGTGGGCGGAGGCCGCCGTCGCCGGCGACTGGCGATCGCCAACATCGGCGGCCGCCAATGTTGGCGACTGCGGCGCCGGTGCGTATCGATTGTGAGGGGTGCCAACATTGGCGGCCGCCGTCGCCAGCGACGGCGACGCAAGGTGCTATACTCCTCGAGGAGTAAATCCTGAATTATTAAAACTCCTATTAACCCTGCTGATTGGCAAATGGGTGGTCAGTCGATGAGACCAATATGACCCAAAACATATTTTGGCTGAGTCCTAAAACAAACACGAACTGTGGGCCCAAGCACTGGTGCGAAAAAAAAACTCTGCGAATGGTCCTCCCAACTGAGTTTAACTTTAAACCAAAACAATTTTCTTCGGTGGAGAGGCGAGCTTTGTTACCGTATTTTTGGCCCGCCCCGTAGTGTTTCGGATGATTTGTACATGGGGCTAAGGTGCAATTGCCGTCTATCTCAAACTAACAGCTAAGAGATGAATCACCCTTTATTTATTCTGTAATGTGCACAGGTCATAGCTTGAGTCCTCAAACAATATCACCCTGGTTAGCTTCAGCCAAGTTCTTCAGAGAATTTCATTTATAAAGGGCGAAAGTCGACGTTACGCATTCTCCAGAAATCCGCACTCGACCGGTGGGAAAAGGATACGCAATCCACTGTGCGTGGCGCAGTTGTACGTGGACGTGGCTATGCGCTCATAACTAGGACTTCGACTCGGTGTTGTGGGTTTTTGGGTAGTTCTATGTAACAGTTGTAGTTCACGAAGAACATCGCTCAGTACATACGCATTATGATGCAGCGCCCGTTCATAAGCCAGCAGCGAAGTGATCGACGCCCGTCACAGCTAGTGTTTTGAACATGACACTTTGTGTGATATGTGACGATTACCTGCCAATTACCTTCCTATGAGAAATATTGTTAGGGACTTGGATGCTAAGCAATGTTGTCTATCAACTGCAATGATCGGGCAAATTACTACCACCCAGGTATTTGTGCTCGGTAACGGATGAACGGGTAGGCATACAAAGGTGCCGGAATCTCTCTTGAAAACTGGTAGCGATCTCTCAACAAGGCAGGGGCAGATTGCTGACAACATTTTGGAATTTACTACCGGCAATGACGAGTATGCGCTCCGCTTGGACACGGAAATTTTTAGAAGTTCTTCACAACACTGATAATTTGATTCTGCGCCATCCAGGTTGGTAGGTGGAAACCCTACTCTTTCACAGCCTGACTTTTCAAAGAGAACGTATTCTTCAGAGGAGCGAAGGTGGCATGAATGCTTTCTATGTTTTGGATTGTCAGACGTTCCATTCCTCTCAGGAAGCTACCGGCATTATGACTGTTGGCACACAACGTATGGTCTATTAGCTCACAGAGGGCGCCTGATCCAGGCCCCGGCACGAGGTCTTCCCCGGGCCAAAGTCAAAACGAAGCCCCCTTTGAAAAACCAAAATTTTACGAAGCCCCCTTTGAACATGCAAACGAAAGGAAAACGTTAACCCACTCTAAAAATAGGAGTTCCGGGGAACAGCTCATGGTGGGGCACAAGTTCATAGTGCAAACTACAATCCGAGGAACGTAAAGGCACAACATTTTGATTCTGAAGCAAAAAAAATTGAAAAAGGCATAGATTTGAAGAAAAAACCTTCAAACCATTATAATAGGGGTTAGTGTTAGTAAATGTTCAATGTGTAAGCAGTCCAGATTTGAGGCGCCTCGAAGACCAACAGGATCACTCGATCGGTGGTAGACACAAAAATCGGGAAAAAAAACTAAAACTTTCAGATAAAATATCCGTTTTATTTGAGTTAAGAAGCGCAACAGATGTGCAATCACGCCGCCGCGGAGCATGAAGACGCACACATACCGAGGAGAGGGAAGTGGACAAATGTGACAGCGTCAATGTCACTCAATTGAATAGATCAGAAAATGAAAGAATAGTACAAAGTTGGTCACTTGAAGAAATGTAAAAGAACCCAGCGAGTCAGAAGTCGTAGGTGTGCGTTGTAGAGTAAAAAAGCGTGCAATGGGACCAGTAACGCAAATAAGAGGACGACGTGCGAAATTCTGGTGAAGGAGAATGAATTGAACATCAATGAAATTGTAGTAAACACTAAACCTAGTGAGGTTCATAGATGACAGGCGCAAAACATAGGTAGTGTATCTGAGGAGAAGGCATTGGATTAAAATAGCACGTACTTTTGGCTATCTTTATTTATAACTAATTTTACACTACAGCTCGAGTTTTAGGGAACGGTGTTAGAAAACATTAGAGAACGATGTGATACCTTAGCTGTAGTTAACACTGAGCAAATCTTATCATATGTCACTGCAAACGCACCTGTCTACGTTTTCACCAAACCGTACGATTGCGATGAGTCATCGCACGACGTTACAGATGCTCCAGGATAATGCCTTCCAGTGTGGAACCAACCATCGGATGCACAATTGACGATAGCCCTCAGTACATAACATCGTCCACTTATGCGCAGAAAACAGAGCCACAGTTCTCTCACCCACATGCAAAAATTTGACACCGAAATTGCACCCACTTTTCCACTTTTTGCTTATAACGACTTTATATGCAAACGAAACCCAGGAGTGAAAAGTATTCACATTCTATACATCCAACGCTCCAACTGATAAGCAAGATCCTATTCCATGTGGTTGCGTGTGGCTTCTGATGAGGGTGAGTGAGAACGTTTCTTGAGCTATTCTCGACCCCTGCTCGCACCTCTCTCCAAAATTCACACTATTTCGTCAACTGTATAACAACGGGCACAGGCACGAGGATGTCCCATTGTTGCGGCTCACTCCCCCCCCCCCATCATTTTCAACCATGACAGAGTTTCCCTATACAGCTATAAATGAGGAGGAAGCACGTCCTCTCTATTAGGTTGTTGCGAATTGCCGAAGTGGACACACCAGTTCGAAGTGTTTTAACTCGGCTCAATCACAACTTTTTTCATCGCTCAAGTAAGTGGATCCTCCCTGACAATTCTACGAGGATTGCATGCCTCCACTACTAAAACCGAGATCACAAGGATCCGCAAACTTTTGAAAGGCGATATCAGCATGCTCCAGATCAGCAATCTGCTGCTGTCGCAAGATTGCATCTGGAGCTCGGAAAAAAGAGGTGCAGTGGTGTAATGGTCTGAGGAATGAGGTCAGTGAGTGAGAGCCTTGATGCGTTACTAAATCAGTTTTGTCGTGTGAATTTTGGAGAGTGAGGCTTAAATTTACTTTGGAAAAGGGGGAAACCAGTTTTTTTCGTCACTGCCTACCACATCTATAGCAGATTTGCTGGTATCAACTCAAAATTACAATACCAGAACTCTGATGTTAGTGATTGACTAGGTTGGAGAACACTGCAGTGGATCACACTCTTACAGCATCACCACACTCCTGACACAATCTCCCCAGTGCGAAGACTTGATTTAGAAAAGTTGGAGATGGGAGGAAGTGTCTACCGAAACGAATTCAAGTTTCTTTTTATCGCACAGGAACCGAGCTCCATTGATAGCTGTTATGCGGTGTAGAAATGGGCAGTTTTTGAGGCGAGAAATTAAGTTAGAAAAGATGACACAGCGGGTGAGACGCTGGTCATCTGTCAGATCGTGCGGTGTTCACTTCCGCACCTTTCTTGTCAAGTCGATTGAAGTCAAATGTTTTGAAACTGTAGCATAGTGAGCCCCCATCCCTGCCCTCAAAGCCCAAATGGTTGGACCCCGATTAGGTTCCACGACTCTTCTCAACGCTTGATCGTCAGAGAACAACCTGTGGTCACGAACATGGTTGCTTTGGGGATCAAAATCGATGGAAGAAAAATGTGCGACTCACTACCCATTTGGAAGGCGATTCGAAGCCAAAACAAATGCAAAATTACCGCAAGCATCCGACAAGGAGTGATCGAGTTTGAAGTCATGAATCATAATCACCCGAAAATCGGCTCATGATTTGTTCGCGACTTCACAAAAACCCTCAGAAAAAAGCTAGCCAGAATATCCAAGAAGCATTCGAAAGAGGAGGAAAAGTCCTATCAGGAGATCACATAATTTGGGCTGAAGTTGCTCAAATTGGGCAGAAGAGAAAGGTTCAAGTGAGCATGCCCCAAAAGGGCAATTAATTTCACAACAACCTGATACTTTCACCATATATGCAAGACTTACCAGTTTCTTCAATACCCATAGAGAAATCTTAGGAAAACTTCCAATATTTACCGTTTTTCATATGCATGTTGGTTTCACTTTCTTGATTTCTCTTCCCAAATTAACTGCCACATGGTATATACTAGAATAAAAAGAAGGTCCTTGCGAATCGTCGTAGACTATCGTCGTTGAGATCCTTTGGAACGCATTTCCATGCTTACCAGGGAAGGATACTAGGCGGGTCCGACAACTCGTAATGAAGTGTATACTGTCGAATTCAGTTTTCGATGCTGATCTCAAATCCGTCTTCCTTATCTGCTGCGCTGTTCTCTCTGAAGAGTTACGTGGCATGATTTAGGCTTGCTCAAGGCAGCCAAAATTTGGTTTCTTGGATGTATTTTGCCAAGAGATCGCGGGAACTTATCTGGATCTAGTGGAATTTATAAGCACGAATTAATTTTAATTAGCTGAGATGTCTGGAATAGTTTTAGCACATATTTATAGCAGAATATAACTCGAAAGTCAGATTGGGCCGGTCTAGACAAGCTGAAGTCATGCCACGTAACTCTTCGCAGTGAATTCCGCAGCAGATAAAGGAAACGGATTTGGGATCAGCATCGAAAACTGAATTCAACAGTATACATTTCATTACGAGTTGTCGGACCCGCCTAGTATCCTTCCTTGACAAGCTTCAAAACATACATGCTCTGTTTTTGACACCCTTTTATATTCAAAGGTTTCTCCTCAGGCATACTACTATGGTTTCCCACATGTGAATTATAAATTCTACTATGTTCAGGGTTTAACTGCATTCCCGTTCCTTATCCTTCACGCAGAATTACGCGGGTCCTTTTCCCTGTCTGCTGCAATGGTAACATTGCGCGCTCTATCTAACACTGTGCGTCCCACCACGACTCCTGCTTCACTCTATGAGTTCTTTCACATTTATTCACTTCCACAACCATATATTAGTCCTTTATTTAGTTGTTTGTTCAATTCGGTGATACTGAGATTGTCATTTGTTTATTTTCTTCTCCTTCCAAGTGTTTCTTTCTATGAAATTGCTCGTCTATAGCGTCCCGTGACTGAAATAGGGTAGAACGTTCCACTTTCACTTTCCGGGCTTCATGCCGCATCACTCCATTTTAATGAGGAGGTCTACTGCCCCCCCCCCCCTCCCAAAGACCATCGCACCCATAGGGCTGCGTGACCTTTTGGACCTTACAGTAACCCTACAGTAATTACAGGGCGGGGACGCGGGACGGCTGCGATGCGTGCGCTGCCGCCGACGAGGGCGGGAGCGCGAAGAAATGCGGACGAGCTCTCCTAATCCCGTATGTTTAAGTGGGCAGGTATCTTGGACGCTGAAAATTCGCACCTTGTGGTTATTTGACGTGCTGAAGACAAATTTCACATTCATTTACACCAAGATGCCATCGAGCACGTCTACAATGGGTTACTGTAGTAATTGTGTTACTCTTTTCTTGCAATGCTTTGCAAAAATGAATTATTCCTTGTGATCTCGATTTTCTCCATAACCATGGGGCTGTCCACAACTAATGTACTGTTTGAAAGAGCGCAATATCTTGAATTTGAAACTATTAAGAATACACTTCATCATAGACTAGTAGATACATTCCGGCCATTAATTTGAACCCATTGAATTTCCCGTTTTTTTTTCTTGACCTGAAAAAAAGAAAGGAGAGAATTTTTCAAGAGAGCTGAGTGCGAATTTCACTCCCATTTGAGTGCGATATTCGGGATTACCTTACTGTACAACACTTCATTTTGTTAAAGAAAGCAGCTCTGACATTTTAAGAATGTGGTAGTCGTATCATTTAATATTTCAAGTGTATTTTTTGAACTCTTCCTATTTTCCAGTCCTTTTTAAGGCTTATCTCCACTGGTTTTTCAACAAGGACGGGAATATTCCTTAATTTGATGTTAAGAATCTTTATTGGATCAATAGCTACTGTTTTCGAAGTGTCACAGCATGAATGCGACCTCAATTACATAGGGGGTGACAGATTTTCCCTGAGGAATTTTATGAAACAAGATGACATGTCCTAAGCACGACGACATGTCCTTGGATGTTACCAGGTCAGGTGTTTCTAGTGCAGATCATATTGAGGAAGGCGACAACGTATTCAGTCACTTCAACGAAATTGTAATCGAATGTGTATAGTACAGACGAAAAATAGGCGAAAATATCCTAACCGAAATAACAGTATAGAGGTTATCAAGAAAAAAAGACTTGCATGGTACTTCAAGTGAACCGCCGTCTGTTTCGGCCTGATTTCCAGAAGCTAATTCGCAAAAATATCTTCTAACATCCAATGCATCAGAGCTCGAAATAAATGGGAACAAAGTTTTCCGCAGAACGGTCAACATAGTTTTAAAAAATGGCTTGAACCCTTCAAAAACTCACATAGATACTGGTAAGGGGACCAGATTTAGAATGGAATTTTATTCTCCTATAGCCACTAAGCCACAGCATCCAAGAGGTTCAGAAGCTTTTTGCGTGAGTGAGCTGTGCCGATCCATGGCAGTGCTCTCCACGCTCGCTTTCAAGCAGCATGACAGTCTAGGAGCAGAGGTACCTGGTGTTCGCGTATCATCTGAGCGAGTGACGTACAATTCGTACAGGCCTTCACGCTCTCTCCGCGCCTTGCCGCGACAACCGCAACGCAACAGCCGCTCCGCAGCATAAGGCTGGAAACAGTCGACCAATCGCGGCGCCTTCCCATCCAGGTGGTGACCCCGCCCTAATTGCCAGGGTCCAAATGGTCCGTTTCCCCATCCATAGTTGTTAGCTATGTATAGCTACATTTATAGTGCATTGAAGTCCGATCCGGTCGGATAACGAATGATACGTATCATTCTTCGAATAACAAAGATCAATACGTACCTTTGCTATCCGACCGAATCGGACTCCGATGCACTATAAATGTAGCTTACAGGGTGTTTTTCCAGAAGTAAAATCGGTGCAATTGCGGACCCAGTACAAAGGCTACGTGCGAATCAGGCCCCGGCACGAGGTCTTCGCCGGGCCAAAATCAAAACGAAGCCCCCTCTGAAAAACCAAAATTTTACGAAGCCCCCTTTGAACATGCAAACGAAAGGAAAACAACCCACTCTAAAAATAGGAGTTCCGGGGAACAGCTCATGGTGGGGCACGAGTTCATAGTGCAAACTACAATCCGAGAAACGTAAAGGCACAACATTCTGATTTTGAAGCAAAAAAAAAATTGAAAAAGGCATAGATTTGAAGGAAAAACCTTCAATCCGAAAAGGAACGGATCAAAAAGTTGGGCAGACCAAAGGGCAATTTATACTAGATGCGTGCGTTTGACGCGCGTGCGTCTATATGACGAAGGATAGGGCCAGTCGCATCGCTGACGCGGCTCAGGGGCACGCGTTTAGACGCTATTACGGTTGATGAGCGTCAAATTTGACGCGTCGGCCTGAAATTTCACGGTTTTCGCGATGTGTCGATACGGCGAAGATTAGAACGCAGTTTGTTCGTGGCAAAGCCAGGAATATTCGCATCCTGCCGCGCAGTCTCTTCTCCTCTTCGTTTTGCATTGTGCATCGCCGCGTCAAATTTGACGCGCATCAACCATAAACACCGCCTTACGGCCTCGAGGCGGCCGTACATTCTTTTCATTGAGGATGTGCATGCCGAACGGCCCTCATGGACGATCCTTCGCAAGTTGATGCGTGCGTCTGACGCACGCAGCTGGTGTAAATTACCCTATAAACGATGATGGAAGGAAATGGAACGGTCACTGGAACGTGTGAGGATGTACAGGTGATTCTTGTTACAAGTGAGAACGCGTTGAAACTAGTCCGCGGCGTCGTTCGATTGGAGCACATATTCTACAGGCTTGGACTCCGTAGGATTCCAAGGATTCCTGCGCAGTGTAAACGCAACGGAATGATTTGATATCTTCAGTAAGAAAAGAACTAAAGGGGTACTACAAGTATTCACTGCGAAAGCCCGAAAATTATGTGAAATAAAAAAGTGTATGCTCATTATGTATTTTGAACGCCAAATTACCTCAAGTTACCAACACTCCGAGAACTCCTATGAATTCCATACTTTATGGATCGAATCCATCAGGTGCTTGAATGATGAAGCGGACCTTGAAGAAAAAGTGTATGCTGCAAATGCCCAAAAATTATGTGAAATAAAAAAGTGTATGCTCAGTAAGTGATTTAGGTCGCCCTGGGCGACCTGGGGGGCGACCTGAGGTCTCCCTCACATATATTCTTTGCGCCGTACATCGGTTGTGGCAATACTGAGCATACAGTTGTAGTGACCCCTTAGTTCTCCCCACACTCCAATTTTCAAGCCCAATCTTAAAGTCTGGACTTCGCAGCAGCTCCACGAAATTTCCGGAAAAGGGTTTTTTGCGTATATCTTTCGTGCGGTACATAAGTTTTGATCGCCCGTTCAAACAGCTGTAGTGTTCCCTTAGTTCTTTTGTTAGTGAAGATATCATGTCATTTGGTTGCGTTTAGACTGCGCAGGAATTCTTAAATCCTACGGTGTATGTAGAATATGTGCTCCAATCGGAATACTTGGACCGGACAGTCTTCTGGCCGCTCAAAGAGCGAACACCCTCGTTGCAAGCCATTTTTCGGCATCGATGGCCCCGTTGCGCCGCTCAAAGCACGAGCAGCCTCTCCACGCTCAGTGATGAGGTCACTTAACTTATTTAATGCCCCTACCTCGCCTGATGAACGTGATGCTTCCCTTAGAAGTAACAAACGCAATTTTTTTCCAGTACGAAGCCCCCTTTGCTTTTCGGCCCTTTTACGAAGCCCAGCTTGCCCCCGGGGAGACCTGTGCTGGGGCCTGGCCTGATCTGACATTGTCTGCAATTACGACTTTGCCTGCAGAATGCGTCTGGAAGGATATTTTAGCGGATGGCAGTGGGGAAACATAAGAATGGAGGGAACCACACCATATGGATATAAAAAAAGTGTGAAAAATAGATCGGTTAGCCTAAAAATGGTGAAGTCGTAGTTGCGGACAAAGTCGGATCGGGCGCCCTCTGTGAGCTAATAGACTGTACAGTTAGTTACACTCCATCCGAAATGATGGGGCGGATGGGGCCAGTGGGAAATCTAGAGGCGGCGCAGCCTACTTAGCAGCATGATTCAAATCTATCAGCTGTATGGAATGGAGCTATTGAAAAAAACACCAACCAAATGACAAGGCAATGTTATGGAATGAACGTAAATTTTTAAAAAACCACTCAAATATAACGAAAATAGCTAATCGATTCGAAGTACTCTGTCAAGTCAGCTGGGCCGTCTCTAGCTTTCCCAGCAGCCTCATTCGTCCCATTGTTTTGGATGAACTGTACACAATCACAGTTAGTGAACATTATACAGCTATAAGCTTTTGATTACTTCTAAGATGCCCAGGTTGGAAGAACAACTAAGATGGAAGTTATCACTTCACAACACTGTTCAGGCCGCAGATATCACATAATATACTTCCAGTTTTTATTCATCCCATTCTAATTGTGATATGGACCAAGAATTGAGACAGAAGTGTCACATCTTTTTACAGTATGTAAATCTTGCTCTTTAGAGAATATTCCTCTACTGCGGTAGAAGCGAGTCATCGAGCTCTTCAAACGAGTCATCTGTCTTTGGTCTTCGCTGACCAGTTTTCGGTCTAGCAGTTCCAGCTCCGATTGGGTCCGAGTACGAGAGATCGGCGGACTCTAAAACAAAGGCGTGTACTCGCGGGATAACGATGAAATCAGTGAAGATGTGCTTTGTTTTTCTCACTCATGTCTCGAGGGGCAACAGAAAATGGCTGGTCTTCGAAAGTGAACTTGGCACTCGACATCCTGAGACTATTTAATGAAGTAGGACGTTCACCTAAACGTGTATCGATTGAGTCCTTCATTTTCGTTACTCTGGTTTTCCTACTTTGAGCACAACTACGTGTCATCACCACTGTGGCACCGCTTCTGTCAGCAACGGAGAGGAGCCATTCATAAATTCACGAAATAAGATCTCTTGCAAAACATGGCAACTAGAGCAATCCGGAGTGAATTTTTGAACCACAAGAAGATAACTTTGTCACAAGTTTTGCCCTATTTATCCTGGAAAATCTTCTTGATTCTGGTCATCGGTGTAAACCGAATTTGACCCCTCCACTGATGTCAGCGAAGCTCATGCTCACCGGAGCCTCCTTGAGGTGGCGGCAAGCTGTGAGCCGACTGCGCGCTGTGTCTCTTGCCTTGGCTGCTGTCGGACTCCCTCTGCATCTTCAGTTGCCGAACTCGCTCCGCTTTGCCCAACTTCTCCATGTATTCCTTTGACTCCGGCATTCCGAGGTCGCTAGTGATTCGTACGAGGAATTTGAGACCTGAAACAAAGAGGTAAATGGCGCAAAGACTATCGATAACCAATGTCTAAGTGTCATATCAGCAGCCATTGAGAATGGAATATGCTTAGTATTGCAAACAAACCCTCAAAGTTTATAGTTAATCCTATGGTAACGGACCACAACACTGTATACATAGATAACAAAGTAGCGATTCGTAGAATGATGGCGCTTAAGGATTCTCGACTTCCTGATGTACTGGGTTAGGAAAAACATCTTCTCGACACAAAACAATGGAAACAAGTTGAAAAAAAAACCAACTCGCCTTTTCCAATAAAAACGAACTTAACTTTCCCAATCCAATCCAATACATCAAGATGTACGGGGTTGGGAAAGGTGAGTTCGCTTTTTAAATATTCTTCCAGACCTTTTTTCAGTTCTTTTTATTCACGGTGATTTGAAATTAAATTTATAACCATTGTCTACTTTGTAGCAATTGATTTGCCTTTTACCTATATCACAATCGCATCCCCCAATCCTCGCATCAGCTTATACATATTCTACCGCAAGTAATGTGATCCTTCAACTCGACAAAAATGATCCGCTCCTCTACCGAGTACCGTTCGACTTCACGACTTCAATTGTGGATCAAATGTAGTTCAAGCGGTTAGGGCCGCCAATGATGTCTATAGAGCGGCCTTTACTGTTGATAGGACAGCACGGAAGTGGTATGACCGCTTCAGACAGGGCAATATTGCCTTTGATTCTGGTTCTGGACGTTCAGTTTATGAGACATGTAGAAGGGTTGCTTTAGATGTGAAGCAGAATCATTACTAATACTAGATGTTAATTGCTAAATGCAAACTCCGAACAATATGTAAGTTCAGCTAATGCATCCCGCGTAAAACCTTAAAAGGCTCGATATGAGGTGGTCGTTCACACTAGATAATATGCTCCGTTCCTCTGCCCAAATTTCACCAGAATGACCGGCAAAGGCCTCGAATGTGGAGGATCCGCACTATTGCAAACTATATAGGTCTGATGCAGTCAGATACCGCTTATTTTGTCCGGTGTTTTATTTATTACTCAGACTTTGATCAAAGCTGCGATTGGAGAATCGTTTCAAACAACGCAATTTTTTCTAGGCATAGAACTAAGAAGCTGCCCTGTTTCTGACTGCATTAATATGCGAGGAGAAGAGCTATGTAACCCATTTAGTGTGTTTGATATTGTTTGTAAAAAGAAGTGGTTTCTATGCCCATGAAAAACGACACGAACTTACTTATTCCTCAACCCAATATATCCTAATGGACCATGTACTCCATTATTGCTAATGAAATTGAACTTTTTTGAACGAAACATATTTCGAGTTACTTTAAACCACTCCTACTTGGAAGAGCCCAATAATCAAGTGATTTGAAATCGGAAAAAATGTGATCGAATCAATATTAAAAACAGCATGATGGCTAGAATTTGGTATTATGACATCCTGTTGCACTTTCTGCACTCCACTACTTAGTCCCCTTTGGTAAACAGCAATTCAATGAAGATACTTGCTATATTCCCTCCAGGAAAAGTCGGGCGGATTCGCCGAGACCTTTCCATCACGCAGTCGTGAAAATAGTGTTCCTTACATTCGATATTTGCCGGGAACTTCTTGTGAATATTTCTGTAGAGCTCCAGTGCTTTCTGGTAATTTCCTGCCCTCCTGTGAGACGACGCCATCATCAACTGCCATTTGATTTCATTTGGCCTGTAAACATTCACATTTCACCACTATGATTGATATAATGGAATTGTTGAATGTGTTTCATCATATCATAGTGACTACTGATTGAGAGCAACACAGATGAAGTTGCGAATTCCTCTACGGCTGGTCTTCGACAAACTGTTGGGTTAGCTAAACAAATTTAAAAATTTTTTCACTTTACTAGCATATGAATGAATAACTAAGAATACTATAATAGGAATAAATGAATGCTTATAAATAAATATGGCCATTTGCGTGACCCCTGTTGAAGACTGGGTAAGTGATGACAGAAAAGCACATTCCAAGCAATTTTTTCGCTATAGTCCCAGTTTTCAAGAGCAGCTCCGTTTCTTGCTCGAGATTTATGAAGACCAGTTATCATCCGTCGATAATATACTGCAGAACTCACTGCATAATTGATGCTTTTTCGAAATAGTTCACTGCTTTTTCGGAGAATTGCGCGTCGATGTAATAGGCGCCCATCCACTCGATGACCTTCAGATTCGACGGGTAGTAGCGATAGCTCTGGGAAGCCAAAACTTTCAGAAATGCTTTTCGCCTGCAATTGACTCAGGCAACAACACCGTGCGACCCGACGGCCAAATTGGCCCGAGCGGACCACCCGAGCTACCAAATTTGTGGGCGTGGCCTGTTACCGGGCGACCCGAGGGAATTAAGTGAAGCATCGGGTGACCCGAGGACATTGGATGAAATACCGGGCAAGCCGAGGGCATGATAGGAACCCACCGGGTGGGCCGAGGGAATACTAGAAATTATCGGGCGACCCGAAGGCAGAGCTCGCTGAATTCAAGGCATGTGAAGAAAGCATCTCCAAATTGCATTAGAGAAGAGATTTTCATGCTAGCTAGATGCTATTCTTCTGCATTTTTCCAAAGAGTGGTTAAGTTAGTTATCAAGTTTTTTGAATGAGTCCCCGACTAACTATATCACTGGTTGCTGATTGAATTTGAACACGGATTATGCTATGACATGGACTTGTGAAATCCTTTAAAAAATCGAGAAAGAATGGAATTGATCTAGTAGGAGTGTTCAGTGGTCCGGAACCGCTCTCTGTACAGCAAATTGCTCTTCTTGGTCTTCTGATTGTCTGCGTTTCACTGTCGTTTCACTGTCGTCGCCGTTCTCATTTTTGATTGATATTAAGGTGTGGCATCGTAGAGGCGTTGAATGTGCCACGGATCTCCCTCTTAAGAGGGATCCCAGCCGGTTAGTCGCGAGGCTACGTGGCGCGTCCCCAGGTGGCGGATAGGGGGCTAATCGCGGACCACACGCGACCTTGTGCCTGCCCTGAGACGCGGGTGGATTCAGGGGATGGACTCCCTGTTTCTGCAGTGTCGGAACGATCCATACCTTCTGCCAGCGCGTGGGTGTGTTCATGCATGCGTGCGTGAGTGTACTTGCGTGTCTGCAGATTGTATCCTGCACATCTATCCGACCAAAAGCCCTGCATTCAAGTGACTGGGAGGTACAAGGGAGGCGGTTCGGAGTCGCCTCCAACAAATAAGCTCCATCGTCCACTCCCGGGAAGCCCGGCTAACTTCCCGGTGAAATCCTACCCTAGCTACCCGCGGGGGAATAGAGCCCAGCAAGCTATCTCCTAAGGGTTTTCTTTTTCTTAAAGCTCGACACAGCAATAATAAAGAGTGTTCCCCTGATCTCGGAAGAGTCACTGGTACGGCGGCGCCAGTGAGGACGAGGTCCGAGGGGTTATCTAGGCTGCCTAAAACCAGAAGGACTATGATGACGATCTGTACCTTCAACGCACGCACGCTTGCATCGGAGGCTTCTATCGAGGATTTGATGATGCAGGCCAGGAAGATCAGGTACGACGTCATCGGACTGACCGAGACGAGGAGACACCGGCCACTGAACGCCACCTTCGACACTGGAGAAGAACTGTTCCTTGGAACCTGCGACAGTAGAGGAGTTGGTGGAGTCGGTGTCCTCGTCAACACGAACTTGGCCATGAACATCGATTCGTTCGAACAGCTAACAACCCGAATCGGACGTTTGCGACTGAGAAGATGTGGATCAATACCGGCCTTGACAATCTTCGTCGCCTATGCTCCAACATCCAGCTACGACGATGAAGAAATCGAGGCCTTCTACATGGACTTGGAGAAGTTCTACAGGGAAGACCACACTTTCTACAAGGTCATTGTTGGCGACTTCAACGCCAAGATTGGCCCTAGGAGAACGCCTGAGGAACTTCACATCGGTACCCACGGCCTACAGTGGAACGAACAGGGAGAGAGGCTGTCTGAGTTCATCATGACGACGAAGACCATCCATGGTAACTCACAGTTTCAGAAGCCAACCTCCCTACGGTGGACGTGGGAGTCACCCGGTGGAGAGTACCATAATGAAATTGACCACATCATCGTCAATCGAAGGTTCTGCCTGACCGACGTCGGTGTTGTACCGAAGTTCTACACCGGATCAGACCATCGCCTCCTTCGTGCAAGATTCTTCTTCTCGCGCAAAGGAGAGAAAGCCGCGAAGTTCAAGAAGAGGGCTCCCAAATCCGTCATCAATTGGGATCTCTTCACTTCGTTAGCCGGCTTTTGGGAAGATGCCGTTGTCGACAACATCGACGAAGAATACGATCGGCTTGTTCAACATCTCTGCGACAGCGCAAGGAGAGCCGAGGGCTCAAGATCCACCAAAAGACGACTGTCTTACGAGACCCTCGAGCTGATACGCCAGCGCGGAGTCGCGAGAGCCGCAGGCAACTACCAACTGACGTCCGAGCTCGCAAAACGGTGCAGAGAAGCGATAAAAGAAGACCTTAAAGAGAGACGAGCAGCAGTATTGGCCGAAGCCGCAGAGGCAGGAAGAAGCATTCGCAACGCCCGCCGTGACTTCGCCAATCGTAAGACCAAGATGACCGCCCTCCGGCGCCCAGAAGGAACAATTTCTTCATCAAGACGGGTAATGGAGAAGGTCATCCACGACTTCTACTCGGATCTCTTCGATAGCCACGTCCATCTCCCCCAATATCACCCAAGGGAGGATGGATACGTTGTCCCATCAGTTCTCCCTTCCGAAGTCCGACATGCCATCAAGTCGGTGAAGAATCGTACAGCACCGGGCCCCGACAGGATTCGACCGGAACATCTGAAGAACCTACCGCCAGTTCTTATCACCACCTTGGCTAGGCTCTTCACGCGGTACCTGTCGGAATGCAAGGTACCGAACCAATGGAAGACCAGCAGGACCGTGCTGCTGTACAAGAAGGGAGACCCACAGGACATCGGCAATTATCGCCCCATCTGTCTGTTGTCCGTCATCTACAAGCTTTTCACTCGAGTGATTCTAAATAGGATCGAAAGGACATTAGATGAAGGACAGCCGTGCGAGCAAGCAGGGTTTCGAAAAGGATTCAGTACGATCGATCACATACACACGGTCACTAGACTCATTGAAGTATCGCGAGAGTATAAGATGCCTCTCTGTCTCACGTTCATCGATTTGAAGAAAGCCTTCGACTCTGTGGAGACAGAGGCGGTCCTCAAAGCCCTGGGCAACCAGGGCATACCTACTCAGTACATCAAGATATTTCGTGAGCTCTACAGCAACTTCACGACCAGGATTTCTCCATTCTACGACGACATCACTATCGACGTCAAGAGAGGGGTTCGACAAGGCGACACCGTGTCGCCAAAACTATTCAGCGCCACTCTCGAAGACGTCATGCGAAGACTGGAATGGGATTGCATGGGAGTGCAAGTTGATGGCCGGCGACTTAACCACCTTCGCTTCGCTGACGACATCGTCCTTATAACACCAACTATCGGCGAAGCGGAACGGATGCTGGCCGACTTTGACGACGCGTGTGGAAAGATCGGTCTCCAACTGAACCTGACGAAGACGATGTTCATGAGGAACGGATGGGTCCCGGATGCCCCATTCTCGCTCAACGGAACGACCATATCCGAATGCTCCAGCTACGTATATCTAGGTCGGGAAGTCAACATGATGAACGATCTCGCTCCAGAGCTGGGCAGGAGGAAGCGAGCGGCTTGGGGAGCCTACAAGAGCATCGAGGACGTAGTGAAGAAGACGAAGAACACCAGGCTCCGTGCCCACCTCTTCAATACAACGGTTCTCCCTGCTTTGACGTACGCCTCGGAAACCTGGGCGTTACGCAAGCAGGATGAGAATGCGGTCAACGTCATCGAACGCTCCATCGAGAGGGTGATGCTAGGAATAACCCGCCTCACACAAGTGAGGGCTGGAATACGGAGTTCCACCCTTCGTGAACAGTCGAAGATCAGGGACGCTGCCGCTTACGCCAAGTTGAGTAAGATCAGGTGGGCCGGACACGTGATGCGTCTTAACGACCACCGTTGGACAAGAGCCGTCAGCGACTGGACTCCACGGGACGTTAAGCGCACGACAGGAAGACCACCGACCCGATGGTCAGACTTCTTCACGAAGTCCTTCAAGGAAAGATATAATGCTCTTCGTGTCCCTCGAACGGACAGAATCCACTGGACAACTCTGGCTCGCGAGAGGGACAAATGGAAGGATTGCTGGCGCCCGCTCGGTACATCCGAAGATCAACGGGAGTCAAGGTGATCAAGGTGATTAAGGTGTGGGATGGTGAGCAAATCCGGGCGACTGATATCTCATAAACACACATTTGGCTAAGAAGAAGAAGCAATGAGCAAATTCAGAATGCCTACGAGATGGATCAATTGCTCTAGAATTCCTTACTGTGTAGGGCCCCGCGTTCACAGTGGATAGCGGTGGACCCATAGCACCCTAATTCCTAAAACGGACCCGCTTTTCTCGCAAGGTGGACCTCCACATCCTTGACGTGTCCCGAGGAGTGATGAGAAGAACAACATTGAAATCAAAACGGCATGGTGTGTCGACACGAATGGCCGAGTGGATAAGAAAGCGGATTCCCAAGACAGAATTCGGTGTGAAGGACAGGTTCGAATCCTAAAGGTTGAAAGAGCTGCGACAAAGCACTGGTTGGGGGTCGAAAAGTTTGCATTTTCCTTTCCGGACATTCTATGTTGAAATCTGCTTGTCTCCAAGCTGCCACGAGCAGGTAAGCGCAGGTAGGGTTGATTTTGATTTTAACTGCCAAGTGAAGTGCGGGTGAGCCGACAGCATTTACAGTGCGACCCGATGGTGATTACAGAGCGACCCGAGGATAACGCGTAGGGTCACCGGGTAATCGCCGTCGGGTCGCCCTGTGTTATTGCCTGAGGAGTTAGAACCATTGCATGTTCGGCACGACTCACATCGTAGTTGCTCTGGAAGGCCTGAGTTTTGTCGCCCTCAGCGTCATAGATGGCGGCGAGCCTCGCAAGTATAGCTGGATCTGAGGGAGCGAGACTGTTCGCCTGACTGTAGAGCTCTATGGCTTGTGCGGTATCCTCCAGAGATTCATAGCTGTAAGTAGCGACTGAGGTCATCAACAAACGGTGAAATTCCGTGTTCTGTTGAACTTGAGCTGCTTAAGCCTATTGAATCACTCGGTAGCTTCTTTTATGCAAAGAAAATTGTGGATGCAATACCATTAAAAACACTGTGGAGAGGTCCTGCCATCAGACATGTATTTTGCCCCAGTTTTGAAATATTTCGAGTCAAATTTACTGAACTTACATTGCTGCCAACTGACACAAGACCTGCACATTGTTCAGCAAAATATTGTGTAACTTATAAAAGCATTCCAAAGCCTGTTCAACGTTTCCTTGTTGGCGACATACCAAACCCAAGTTGTAGAGAGCCTAAACCAGAAGTCGATGGAGTTCCTCTTAAAATCCGTGCGAAGAATGAGTGGTTCACCTGAACGCAGCCAGCGTCGTTGCTGAGTGCTTCTCGAAAATTCGTATAAGCTTTGTCGTAGTCACCGCGAAGATAAGCGATGTTCCCTGAAGAGATACATCTTTTCCAATTGTAGACATTCTTTATTTTGAAGCTAGAGGTAGCAAGCACTTTCATGGCGTTTCATCAGCAAAAATCCATATGTTTTTCCAAAGAAGTATTCCAAACTTCAAAGTAGAAAAACCTGTTGGTTCAACAATGAGGGTATTAAAATACAGTTTCTATCTAGTTTACGGATTGGCTTTGCCGATTAGTGATCAATAGTATTCGGAAACGGAATCTCAATAAATGTATCAAACTCACCGGCATTGACTAGTGCATTTGCATTATAGTGATCAAGCGCTAGCGACTGTTCTGAGTATTGTTCTGCTTCTTGCAACTTCTCGCCTCCTTGCTTAAAAAGTTCGTTTGAAATTGAATAGAACGAAACAGGTCCCAGGCCTCAACGATATCAGATATCGGTGACCGCAACTAACCAGAAGTTTCAGCATGCACAGATTATTAGCAGCCGCTCCTGCAATCTTCGATTCCTGAGCGTGGAAGACTTTGAGCACCTCAGCCGCTCCTTCCAAGTCACCACGTCTCAGCAGCTCGCCGGCCTTGCTCATCTCCAACTCGGTAGCTAGTGAGGCATGCACGGACTGTTTGATGGTCTCCACACACCATTCGTAACCAGCAGCGAAGCTTAAATGGACTGTCCGAGACATCGTATGGCATTCGTTATTGGTGGCCCGTTACAACTCACTCTGATGCAATGGCCGGGGCTGATTGTTTTCGCAGCGGTCAGTATCGCTCGTTCGGCATCAGCACGTTGACGTCGGGCGAGTTGGCGAAGGCTGTCGTTATTCAGCACTTGTGACATGAGGACGTCGTCTTTGTCCTGAACAGTTCTATTGTCACCAATTTCAGCTCCAATCGCTTTTTTCATTGATGTTTTCCTTTTGTTACTGAGTAACTTTCCTTTGCAAAAAATTGTTTTATTATGAGAGGGAATTTATTTAATGCAAAAAATACCGGCTATTATTTCATGAAACTTTCCTATTGAATATTGCATTAGAAAAGTACCTAATTAGACGGGACGTCTTTTCAATGTTGTCACTCGTGTGGACGCTGCGGATTCGGCTGATGATGGTGTTAACACAGATGGTAAGAGGCAGGTATATAGAAATCTCAACGAGTCTGGACCCTGTTCTCAGGATCGAGAATGAGAAAGGTGATATCAATGGAAAGTGCGGAAAGCAGACAATCACAGTGTCAAGGCCCAGATTATGAGGCATGGGCGAGATGGCAGACGAAGATTCGTGGAAGAAAGTAGATTTATTTATGTGGGGAGAGGGGGGGGGGGGGGAGAGAGAGAGAGTCGCCAGCCTTTTATGTCAAGTTAGCACGATCCTAATGGCAATTGAATCTAATTTTTGTGTTTTACTTAAGCCCAAAACATCGAAGCAGCATAGCTTTTCTTTCATTCAATCATAATTTTGGATATAGACTGTCCCTCAGCGTTATTTGGTGTGGTGATAATGCTGAAAGGTAGGTTAACTATGAGTATCTACAATAGAGCTATACAGTAATGCAGTAAAGCCAGACAGTAAGTACGTAGTAAAGTAAGTGATGGTCATTTAATCAGATTTAATTCTTGTTCAAACTAACACTAGGCTTGTTCTCTTCGTCATCGTCAAGTGGAACGTCAAGCAGCTTCTGAAATCCATCTCGCATGCGGTCGGCATCTTCAAGGCAGTACGCTGTTAAAACTGAAATATAATATGTTATATGAATTTTAGGGATTCCCATCGGCCAGACTTTTATTAGAAAGCAACATTTCAGTCAAGGTTTTAGGGCATCAATATTATAAAAAGACAAAGATGTGAAATGAATTATGTATGAGTAAGTATTTGAAGAGAACAAAGCTGTACGGCGTAACAGCGATGCTGGGAGGATAAAATATTATTAAACCATTTTAGGCTTTATTCTCGACTTACCCATATTCAGAGCCGTCTTGAAATCTGCTCTCTCCTCAACGCAGTGCTCAAATGTGGACATTGCATCGTCGTACTTCCCCATTTTGATAAACGCAACTCCGATATTGTTCAATATGTTTATCCTCAACAGAAGTCACATATTGCTTGATCAGTTTCTATTGAAAAGCCATTCACCACCGGAATTCACCGGTTAAAAATGTGGCAAACGTTGCTATTCCCGATGGAACAGATTTCACTAGGTCTTTTTAGGAATACCCTCGAATAACTCAGTCAAGCAGGTGCATGCGAAGGTCCTATTGTGGCATGTGAAGGTCCTTTTGCGACATTCAAACTCCCTAGTGCCATTGCTACCTTCAACAACTTCGAAACTGCACGATTAAACCTAGTTTTTGAAAACTCTATTTTTGCTTTTTTGGCTCTCGGGGTTCTCAACGTGGCGCAGTCCCTAGTTTTCTTCGCATGCCATCACTCCTCCCCTCCCCGATCCCGTTTGCGTTCATCATTGGTTGGAGATAGGGGGTTGCCAGAAAATTTTGTTTACCTCGTTGATTCTAATCTAAAGAAGCACTCATGGGCATTTCTGTGCTGAGATTCCAAGGAATATCGGGGTTTCTGTTGATTGTGAACTCATCGACAATGATGAATTAGCGTGAAACAACCGGGAAACACAGGAAATAGTGTTGGCATTTCTTGTGCGTCCAAAGCGCGCACGACTGTTCCTCGAAGGGTCCCGCCACAAAACCCTGAGAAGCGGTACGCATCCTATACACCACAGTTCATCCACTACATAGATCACACGCGCACACCCTGTCAATGCATAACGCGACGAAGTCCTTTTGTGCAAGTCAGTAAATGTGTCTACGGCAGTATATTCGCTATTAGGACAATTACGTAGTACCATTTTATGGTGTTCCGTGTCTTTTCTCATATGTACACTTTTTATGCATGCTTTTAAACTTTAAATTCTAAAAGAATTTGGAGTACATGAGGGATTAAATCCAAGCCACGTTGAGCCTCATCCGTCAACGTATCCAAGGACAGCACGATTGAACCCACATTGTTTCGTTTCACGCAAGCCACCAGATACCAGTACTTCTTTGCAGGTGCTTGTTGGTGCGTAAGTCTACAAAGAATCTGGTGAAATCTGCAGCATTTCACCTGGTCTCCTTCTGAATGCTGGGCACTTGGTCCAGTGCCATACGATAGTACTTGATTGCTTTGTTGTAGTCCTTCTTTTTGAAATAAATATTTCCAATGTTCACCTGAAAATCAGCGCAGTCACTCAACTCATAGGTACATTCTCTCATATTCTTCCATTCTGTTCCCTTCGGTATCATGCGGAGAAATCTGCATTTCCAGATTTTAAATTTTTGAATGTCCTCCTAATCTGGACTAGCAGTTTAAAAACTGTTCTCCACTCCAACAAACCTATCCCCAGTATCAAGGTCTAGCATGTTTTTGTACCGACTCACCTTTAGTCGGCCCGAATTCGGAAACATTTTATTTTTCACAATGATTTGATAGGTGTTCAGCGCTTCGTTGGCCATTTCATTAGCCATGTACTGAAAATCAAGCAATCACCGGAAAGAAAAGCAACCACATCCAAAAGCACCTGTTGAGCTAGATTGAAAAGCACTGTGAATGTCAGGTCAATATTCATGGACTCGACGACTCCCTGCTGCTCCCTGTACTTCACTACCGCTCGCTCCCTCCTGCCCGCTTCTTTTGCTTTGTCCAGTGCCTGAAATTCAGTGGTTTGATGAACACGGCAGTGAAAGCATAGGGGAGGATCACCTCCTTGAAGCTTCTCCTTTCAGCTGCGAACAAGCTTTCCTTGAGCATATCCATGACACGCCGCTCCATCTCTCGGCATTTCTCTTCGATTCTGAAGAGTGCGTGAGAGATGAGCTCAAAAGTTGAGTAATGTGCAGATATGGAATCATTGCGACTATTTATGATAGCCTTGAATAATATTACATTACAGGATAATCTCACAGGATAGCACAACATGTAGCCGGAGTACCGCCGATTCCAAAAAAAGCATGGGTTTCAAGCAAGTTTACAGGTGGTTGGGGTTAATGCAAAAGTCTCAACGGTTGTTGCAGGAATTCTCCGGGCTCGAAGATCCTCGGACATCGAGAATTAGAAACTTTGCGAATTTTCCTCAAATAGCACGATTCAAAATTTATCCGGTACCCATAATTTTGGCTGATCCCGCACTTCTTAGTTTAGGATGCATGTTTGATTGAGTTTTTTTTTACTTTGAATGTTACGAGAGTGACCCACGATTCAGTACTCCTGGACTCCGAAGCAGCAGCAGATTCCGCAGCTTGTACTGAAAAAAGCTCTGTCAATACACGAGGTTTTATTAACAGACAAACAGGAAAATACTTCAACAGAAATTTTATCTCTGAAAAGCCCTGCTCCAAGAAAGCTTGCTAGGAGAGGTGAAATCATGATACCGCTTCGTTCTCCTTATTCCAGAAAGAAAGGGAAGAGAAGTAATTTTGAGGAATTTTCTCAAGTCAGACACAACAATAAAGATAATTTTAAGCTCAGACGAAAACTTCGAAGTATTGAAGCACACCATACCCAGTGACCCAAGAAGTTTATATCATGGTTTAAAGGGGGGGTCCCACCTCACAAGGGAAGTGCACGAACTTAAGCTGCCATCCCAGGACGAGATCTATATAGTCAGAATGCCTGTACAACGTGATTTTACAGGCTATACTTGAAGTCTGTTTAATGGTTCATAGAAGCTCAGTATTACTAGGTTCACAGAAGCTCACAGGAACCGGGAAAAAACTGCCGAAACTATCTGATTATCGCTTTGACAATGAATCCTACGAAAAACTCCTCAAGGTTGCATTTTGTTATGTGACTTGTGATGATAGCTATGAATAATGAAAGTATAGTAACAATGTAAATATTAGGTGCGTGCAAAAGTTCCGGGGCAGTTGCACCTAATTTTTCAGAACGCCATAACTTGACTCAAAGTCAGCAATTTTGTTCAAAACAAAAAACATTGGCGTCTGCGTAATGATGCCAATATGGCACATAAAAGATTTTTCCAGAAGCCTCAAATTTGACAGGTTTATACTTAAACAAGCGGCACACGTCGTTTTTCAGTAGGGTATGTTCATCAAAAGTTTTACAGCGGAGGTGAAGACAAAGAAGGTTGAAATGGGGGTAGTCTGTTGGAGGCAGGTATAGGGAGTAAAATAAGTTAGGCTAGAATTTCGGAGCACGAGTGGCCAATTCTTTATACGGTTGACACTGCAACGCGCTGGTGTGCGTTATCCCACAGCCGGATGAGACCACATATTTCCGCCTGTGTCGGCCCTATGCTTAAGAGGTTTCCCGTGATTATTTTAGGGAAAAGCAACTACTATAGGGCGATTATTGTGCATTCATTAAAAAACAAATTCATTGCGAATGACTCACGTTGCTGACCATGAAAGGTCAAAATTTTTTTAAACGAAGGTAGTGATGGTTCGGCCATTTTTTAGGTGGGTGGCAGGAGCCCGGGCTTTGGGATGACCTCCTCTTATTGTCGTGCCTAACCCATTCTCTATCAACAATAACAATTCTTCCATGAAACGAATTGATAGGAAATCTGAAGGTCGAATACCTGCAGACTTGCCAGTGTGGACGTTTTTGTTCTTCGCTCAGCTCACGCAAAATCCATCTAGTCACCTTCCCTTCTTACCGATTTTCTTCGAGTGACCAGACATTGTTGACTGAATTCCCCGTAATGTCGTGCGCACTTCGCACAAGGTCTGGTTCAACCTGCTCTTTCTTGCCGCCTTTGCGATGACCAAATCTCTGACCAACTAGTGAAGCATTCTCCATGTTCTCATCTCCGCTCAGAATTCCTAGGAACCTTTGAGCACCTGGCATTTTAGAGAACATACTCTCCACAAACGCATTATTGATGCAATGGGTCGCTCCTCTTGTTGATCGTCTAGATTTGATTTCATAAAGCGAAATTCCTCAAATATATTGCACAGCTCACAACATTGGTTTTACACCCAAAACAGAGCAAGGCTGTGACGTAGACACGAGCCAAAAGTGGTGTAGGTAGCAGAGGTCTTAGGCTACCAGCAGACATGAAAACCGTTGCAGGATATCGCAAAAGCAAGGAGCAAAACGACGTTGAATGGTGAAATACCACCAACTGCCCCGGAACTTTTGCACGCACCTAATAGTAAGCCTTGAAGCTGCTCCTGTACCGACGCAACCATCTCACCTTTGTTCGCAAATGAAGTGTATCCAGCGGCTCTGACGGCAGTCATCGGCCTCGCCGGCTCGTTTCTCGTCGCCAACGCGGTTCGCCCTGTGCGGCTGCGAACTCCGTACGAGGACACGCCACCGTAGCTGGAGTGCAGTGCCATTCCAAATGCCGAGGGAGCTCTTCCGGCCATCGATGTTGTCTGCAGGATCGTAACAATGAAATCAAGGAGCATTCCAAAAAAAAACCCTTAGTCAAAGGCCTTTATAGTTCACACTACCTCATTCTTAATTTCTTCAGAAAAAAAGACCATGTGAGTAATGAATTTGTACGTTTTCACTGTAACATTAATAGTTTTCTGTTTGCTCAAAATTCCCTGTATACAAGATCCTGCCATAGCATTCCCAAAGCGAGTACTTAAAATTGGAAGAGAAATACTAACAAAGCGTACGTAAAGCGTCCCAAAGTTGAACCTAACCATTCGGGAAGCACCAATGTAAGTAAGATTTGAATGTAGGATTTGAATAGTTGCCCCAGTCGTGGTAATATTAATAGAAAAGGCTAGCCTTCTTTCAGTGGAGATGTTTCATTTATTCATAGACTTAGTGGAATTATTTCGTCCAATCTTGGAAGATGTCTTGCACCTCAAATGTTATCGGAAGTAGGAAGTCGGAAGCTCGGGGAACTTTGACAAGAAAGAAGAATAAAGCGGCAAAAATGGGGTCAACAAGTGCCGTTGTAGAGCTGGTGCAGCATGCAGAGGGCTGGGATCAATGTAGGATCTTGAAAAACGTCAGAATCTGCTCAAATCTGAGCCATAATTTCCTACCATTGTTGGAAATAAGCATTGGCCATCAACCATAGCCAATTATTTGCTCATGCGCTTCTTTTCCCTTCACAGATATGTAATAGGATTGTTGCTCTATTCTCAGTCTCCATCTTTCTTCGAAAGTCGCTAAGGTAGATTAGGAAAACACTCACTGGTCGCCTTCCATGGCTTGATCGAGCTACTGCTTGCTGAAAGGCTCGATCCTGTGCAAGATGCTGCAAAGAAGCAAGTAACTGAGCGATAATCCTATAAGCGAAGGGAAACCACCTAACCGTCGTGTCGTACGCAGGAACGTATTCATCAAAGCCTTCATACAGATCGTCCATGGTTTGAGCTGCCATTGTTGCTTAGCCAGAGACGAAAAGGAGGTACACGGAAGGTTCGACAAACTTTCCGCGCGCCGCGTTGCCAAGGTGACCATCCGCAGCGAACCTATGTCGCATATGTGAACTATTCGGGCCTAGAGGTAATAATAAAAAGGTAAACAACACTGAATTTCATGACATTAACGGTAAATGTGACAACAAAACCTAATTTTGTTCCATATCATGGGCAACGATCATCAACGTTAACATGTCTCACTCGGTTTTTTTTTCTTTAAAAAAAACTTCATTCATCTTGACAGTGCTCATTCAGCTGCCCTCATTTGTCTTAGATTTCTAGACGATACTCCATCCTCCTTCTCCCCAAAGAGAAACAGAAAAAAATCATTTTATTTTTGCTAAAATGTAGGGAGAACTGAGCGACTGCTCGGACAACGAGGAATCTTCTGTTGAGACTACTATTTCCGTTTTGATATCTGCGACTCCTTATTTTTAGACAGAAAGCACATGTACGGTGTCTAAAGCTAGCTAAACGTATTGCTAGATGCTTTAAAGGCACCCACTTACTAATTATAGCAATTAAGCAAGTTATTGTTCAACAGTGAGGCAGAGGCATATACAGCTATCAGGAAACTCATTTAAATGGTATTCGAGCTTCAATAACTCGCAGACCGGCCTCATTATTTCCTAAGTACTTCAATTTATCTGCAAACTGGAAACAATGGCAATCACAAAGAGAAGCTGGGTTTGGCCTACAAAATCGGACATCTCCTCCGAGTTAACGTCTCCTTCCCCTCTCAGTCACCTGCTATAGGTCTCGCGAAACGTTTTTGTCAGAGGCCCAAAGGTAATGTTGGCAATTTCTCAGAAGCCTAAGCTAAGTTTCTGGATGACTGTAAAAAACTGCAGAACACACCTTAAATCGGTCACTGTTCGTGATTTCGCCACTACATACTACTACTTCCAGGGTACCAAGAAAAATTTTCCCCAGTCTCGTCTCGGGAAGAATCTAAAACGGGTGGCGCGAAAAGTGCATTTTATAATAACAAACGGTGCACCAGTACACAAACTGCAGCAGAAGAATTCGCAGAACAAAACCAATAAACGACGCTGCACTCGCCAGTGGAAGCAGCCACATAATAACTTTGCAAGGGCGGTGATGACGCAAATAGTAAATAATAACTTGTACAAGATGGTGTGATGTGGCATCACCAAGATACAAGATATGTACATACATGAACATGTATGATCGGAGTAGCATTGAATGGAAAATTTCACTCACCGTTCACCTGAACTCGTATCTAATACACTTTATCCGGCCGGATAAGTTACTATGGCTTGGCTATACTGCTATCCAATCATCGTTTGTCGACGTAGACGCAAATGCACCGAGCGTACGTCAAAGAATGATCACGTAGACGAACAGATTATGTCGGAGCGAAAAGTGGACAAAGAGTTGTGGCAATAAGACAGGTATACATATTACCGCTGTGTTTTCAATTCCAAGGCAAGATGCATTGACAACAAGTCCTGAATTTTCGTGGTAAAGACTCAAGAATGTAAAGTTACCCTTGGAAATGACGACCAGCTACCCACCAACTTGAAGGACTAGGCCTGGGTGCATCATTAAGATTATCCAAGATACACGTAGGGCCTGTCTTAACGACGGATAAGTTTCGGTGCTGATACGTTTACCTTGAGTAACTTCAAATTATGGGTGCGGCCTTCGGTAATACTGGTCGGGTAACTGTTTTCGGTTCGATGAGCAACCAACGTTAATGACCACAATCACACCTCAGTCATACAACATTTGCCATGAAAAAAATAAAAATAAAACTGAAGCTGTTGGTCATTCTCAGCAGAGATTGTTTGGGGGCCTGAAATTTAAAATAGGTCTTCTGTTCTTATGACAATTGCTTTGTCATTCACGTTCGTTCTTCCCAGCTAAATCGCCAAATAACATGGAACCAAGTTTGAAACTATACTCACATCCAAACGGTCCCATTTTGTGTTTTCCTAACAGAAAATTTCAACACTAACTACCAGATATCGAAAAAGGATTGACAAGAAGTCTAAATAACAAACTTGATCTGATCTCATTTCCACTTCTTGTTTGCTATCAGCGCAAGCAGATTCCGGATGAAAATTTCATTTGAAAAACTCATTGAAATTATTGAATTGTCACTATTTTTAAAACTTTATTTGACGCTGACGTCAGAAATTTTATACGAGAACAATTCTGTTGATGGATGCTGCGATCTCTCTGCGGAAGTTTAAGAAAGAACAGCAAATATAATAGTATGCGACTTCTGAGGTACTGTTTCTATAAAACTCGGTTAGAGCATCTAAAATTACTGTCATCGCCTTGTTGCCTAAGTATTTTATTCATTTATTCATTTCATGCACTCAAAAGAAACAACAAGCCATGAAAACCGCATAACATAACACCTGCAGAAGATAGGAAATAAGCAGCAGAAACAAAAACCAAGGAGCCAGAGACGACATTTTGGCGTAGTTTATATATATATATATATATATATATATATATATATATATATATATATATATATATATATATATATATATATATATATATATATATATATATATATATATCAGTGGCGGACGCAGAAAGTGGGCGGGAGGGGGGGCGTGGGAAGAAAAGTGGGGTCTCCGCCGTTTTGGGGACCCAGACGGAAAATAAAATTAATAATAATATTAATTATAATAATAAACAACAAATAAAAAATATATTAAAAATAATAATAAAAATAAACAATTAAAAATAAACTAACACAAGATTTTTATTTGTATTGTAAAGTAATTTCGAAAATTTGGCGACCCATTCTCGGGGGGGGCCCCCCTGCGTCCGCCACTGATATATATATATATATATATATATATATATATATATATACCTACTTTATTTATTTTACTATTGAGTATTTACTTACTAAGATGTGATCACAAGAAATTCATTGCTAGGGTAAAAACTTTCAATTTATTTTGGAACTGATATTAGAACTGATAAAAAAGTAAGTAGGAGAAATATCGTTTTGCTACTAGAGTCAACTCCTCCACATGTGGTGTCTTTGAGATATTTAGGTGTCTTTGAGATATTTTAGGTTCTCTTGTTTTATTAGAAATTTTTAGACGAACGAGCTGAGCATCGAAATTGACTAATGCAACCAGATTTGCACAAGCAAAACAGAAAAATACTGGGTTAAAACCACAAACGCCTTTATTTTCTTACGGTAGCCTGTGCCTAGCAATTAGGTAACTTATGAAGACATTAGTTTTAAGAAATAAGGCGTGTCCGCATGGGAGGCGACGGTTGAATCCGAATCTCCACTGATCTTCACATAAGGCATTATTCCGACCTGTTCGTGAACCATATAACTGCAAGAGAATAAGGCGCTGGAAGGTTCCTGCAGGCGAATTCACGCCACGCAACCAGTGTCCTCTGGAGCACACAATATCCTTGGCGACCTCTACGGCAATTATAGTTCCCAGGTCATTGAAAAAGATTTCCGTTCAGAAACCATGAGATTTTCTTGCTAGTCGATTGTGCTCGATGATGATTGTTGGCGCGATGTGTACCAGGTCACAAAAATGTTCGCCGAAACTTGTGACACAGCAATTCTCTCAGAACCCAGGAAACCGTGGATCCTTTCCAGCGGCAAGCTCTGTAACGAGCGCAGTTTTTTCGACTCTGTTTAAGGTTGTGATCAATTTTAAGATCTCTCCATAAAAAAGATCCGTGGTGGAGATAGTGTACGCTTCTCGCGACCTTTAAAGTGTTTCCGAAGGCGTAATGGTACTGTCCATTATAGCTTACCTTCAAAGGGTCCGTATTCTCAGCGAATAGCGAAGCATCAGGACTTGCACCAAACAGACTACATAATACCACAATCTTCATAGCGTCAACCCTGGCGCAGTAGATAATGAAGGACTTGCGCGTTTCTCTGCGCGGAGGTCCCGTACGGAAGTGGCTGCCTCATCTCGGCATCTTGCCAATATTCGAGAGCGGCTTGTTTATTTTCCGATTTGTTGATTGTTTATGAGCGTTAAAGAAGCAAATGTGAGCCTATCTGTTTACTCAGTTGCGGTGGATGTTCAGATAGGACTGCTAGCTTACCTGTGTGTTTGCTAGGGGCCGTTTTCGTTTTTAGGTCAAGTTTGAGCTGGGCTTTCTCACGTTGCAGTTCAACCTTCGAGATGGTATGTTTTATACACTTAGTACTATTACTACCGTGAATTCCCACTTATTTCTTGGCAAATTCCTGCTTCATATTCTCTTCTTTCTTCTTCACCTCTTTTGTTTAATGTACTCAATTTGTTCTTTTATACTCACTGTTAACAGCCCCGTTGTCTAACTTATGCTCTAAAGATTCTATCATGTGTTGCATTCGTTTAATAAATACCAAATGCAAGAGAAGTCAGTGGGTTCTCGAATTCAATGCGCTCTTTTTATTCGCACCAATACTTTCTTTACATTTTGCTCTCAGAAAGTTTTTCTTTTTGGATTTATTAGCAATTAGGCTGCTGATAAGTTTCGCAGTTGAACTAAATTTGTTCGAATCATACAATGGTAGCGATTGTCACACTTTTCTCGTTCATTTTGGTTTACTTTTCATGCAAAATTGTCGCACTGAAATAGCAAATAGTGAGTAGTAACTAGTTTGCCATCAATTTCCTCACGTTTTGCCCATTCCCTGAGTTTTTTCTTGCTTTGCTTCTCGTTTTGCCTTTGCTTTTACTTCAGCATTTTGCTTTGCTGTTTTTTCTTTGCATGTAAACAAGTGCTTCTTGTTCATATCACACCATCTTTTTACTTCAGCATTTTGCTTTGCCTCTCTCTTCCTCATTTTTGTTAATGAGCTTCAGCACTTGCTTACATCTCATTCAATGCTTCTTGTACATATCACATCTTTTTTTTCAATTGGCAGTACAACGCGAAACCATCGCTAGAAACCTGCTTTGTGGCTGTTGTATCGTGTTGTAGTTCTATTCCATTCGCAGTTCTTTTACTACGTACTCTCGTCTTTCTTCTTCTGTCCAGGGCATGTTTCAGCGTACGACTTGAGTGGAACCTAAGGAAGCGCTTTGACGGCTTTGTCGTTTGGCGTACGCGTTCTGTTTCCAATCGATGTGACGGACCTCCCATAACAAGGTCATCTCGATCTAATTTCTTTCGCTTTCTTCTAACATGGCCGGTCTCGCTTAACGTTTTTTTTTTTGCCAGGAATTCGTCTAAGAACGGAAAACTTTGTTCTGTTGCTTCTCAAAAATCGGTTCCGCATTTCCCCGTAAGTTTTTCCCCTATTTCCCACGGCGTCATTCAGAGGAACGGTGCCAGTGTGCGACAAGTTAGGTTGGCTAGGGCGAGTGGGACAAGTCCACGGGCTATCCAGTTTTCGTGATAATCCATGATCTCGTCCCCATCGTGCGCATCGCATGGGCTATTTGCGTTCGTTCGTGTGCCTCGCATGAGTTTCGGTGGATGGGCAAGGCCCGATCGCCTCATTGTTTGCATTCGTTCACGGTAGTTTTCTGGGCAGAGTGGATCCGCTGCTTTCTCATATTGTTTTTATTCCCAACGTTCTGAAGTGGTGCTTCTTTTTAACTGGATTTCATTGGTGTTGCAGGCTTTGCTTCAAAGCAAGCCAGTGTTGATTTCTGATCTGATCGAGCTTTTCAGCACACGCTATCTTTTTTTTTTTGCCTCTTTTGTTGGTTGATTATCACCTCTTCAATTCTCTCCTAGTTGCTCTTTGTTCTCACTCAAGTCTTTTGTTTAGAATTTATGTTGCTAAACTTTATTCATGACAACATTTATAGTTTCTTATCTCACTTTTATCATATCAATTTCCGCTGAAGTAACAAATCCTCTCTCAATGATTGGGAGCTTGCTTTTTTCGTTCCATTTGGTTCTGGAATGGAATGCTGGTGCTTATTCGATTTTGTGGCTTTCGTTCGAATACAGAGATTTGTCTTCAGGCAAATTTATTCTCCATCTTTCTTTTAAATCCCATTGTCTGATCCGCTTTGTTCCCTTCCTTTTGTTATTTGTTATCTTTGCCCTGTTTTCTTCTGTCCAATTCCTCAAATTGGGGAATAGTTCTACTATTTCTTCCATTCAAAATAGTGGTAAATGATTTCTGCTTACTTGAGCCTTCAGTTTCTCATATCTTCTAATTCCTCCAGTTTTCTGGAACCTCATATGTTGAGGCAACGCTGGTTCTTTTCTTGCTTTTTCACCTCTCACGTTTTTTTTTTCAACGGAATTCTGTGTTACCTAGCTCAAATCGAGCCCTTTTTCCTTTCCCTTCCCTCAAAAGCTTTCCGTTTTAGTATGCGATATAACATAGCGCATTCCCAGTGCTGGTATTACCAAAAGCTGTAGAACAGTAACTTCCAATAATCCTGTAGAGATCTGGATATTGCGTCAGCTGAAAATTTCTCGCTGACATCCCTGACGGGACACCGCTTTTTTATAGCAGGAAAACATGAATCACCTGCATATCCATCACACGCTCTGGGGATCTGTCATCATTGAGCGCTGATTGCTTCCGCAAAAGTCGGTTATTTATCCATGGTGGGAAAAAACGGATGTGGAATTCAGAGAACGACTTCCTAGAATATTCTTCCTTGAGTACTTACAGTCTGGTAGCCCAGAACGCGCACCAGAGTGAACTTTGTGTGCAATTGCGACCGCAGTGGTTTTGACCGGGCGATCGGCTTTTCGATCCATTTTTAGGCTTTCTTTTATAAGTTTTGGTATGTTTTTGATAAGTAGGTGATGTGATTCCTTCCATTTTGATGTTTCGATGCTGTCTCCCATGGAACCGGCTGGTCGGCAGGCCGATACCACTGCGGTCGCAATTGCACACAAAGTCCACCCTGGTGCGCGTTGTGGCCTACCAGACTATACGTATAGTCTGTTTCCGGAGCAATGATAATTGAGTCTTCATGCACATTGCCTGCCTTTTTGCACTCTCTCTCCAGTTCCCATGCACTTTGTCACGCTCTTTTTCTCTCTGGAATCTCTATAACTATCTACCCGAGTGGAACAGACTATGAATTTATATTCTTTTTAGTTTTCTTTTCTTCAAAGATACATTTCAAATATCCTGCGGTTTACCCAGTGCACTAGATACTTCATATTTCTCCCATTATTTCATTCCTTATTCTTTTTGTTTCAGCAGAAACTCATGACTGGTTTTGAGCATTCCTGAGGATTTTCTGTTCTTACTTCTTTTTTTTTTATTCGGCTAGACTGGTTTATTCTCTGCTGGGCTGGAATTGAAGTTTTGATACTGTGTGTCATCTTCACTTGACATTTTCTTTTTCATTGTTTCGTGTAGTTATTTTTTGAATTTCTCACTTTACTTCACCTTCCACAATTTCCTACTCTTTTCACCGTTTTTGTTGGAGTATACGAGGTCTTATTGATAAGCCAAACGTAATTACATATTTGGCTATATTTTTACTTCTGAAGCTTTCATTGCTGAACTCTCGCGTCAAGTGTCTACTTTAGTGCCGATGTTGTGAGAAAGGCAGAAATTCTAGAGATTCGTTCCACAGCCGAGAACGACTGCTGCGTCTTCTGGACAATTCCATATTCGTTTCGCAATCCTTGGCTAGTCCAAAAGGCTAATCCTCCTACATCCTGACGCTGCACCCATTTGGTAACGCTGGCGCTTGAAGAAACCGATAAACCAGCTTAGCGTCCTCAATCGAAACTGCTGCTTCTTTTTATCCGGAATGATCGCAGATGCGGATAGATTTAAAAAAAGGATAGAAAAACCTATCGATTTTCATTCAAAAATGGAATTCCCCGCTTATAATCTTTGTTCCAGGATCCCCACCAGCCAATTCTCAGGGATATTGACGCCTTTGAGACGAGATCGATTGTCATGTAGTATATAGTCATTGGTCACGCTCGACAGTGCTATTCGTCGCGCGTACCACCCTTGTTGCTTGACTCATCTTCGTTGCTAGCTGCGTTGAAAAACGCTGTCGGTGGCTTGCTCGATTTCGGAAAGTCGCACCATCAGCGTCGTCAGTGTCTCCATTAAATGATTTGTGGTGGCGGATGTCCACGGCTTTGTTCTCTCTCACGCCTCCTAAGACCCTCGCTCTACAATCCCTCCGAGCCTCTGAACAGGCGTTGTTGAATTTTATTCGCATACCGCGTTTCACTTAGCTTTATCCACATCCTTCAATTACTTCAATAATTGTTTTTTCTTCTTCGATAAATTTATAGAATTTTTCCAACAGAACATACCATGCGACTCTGCCCTAGTTCTGTTTTTTTCATAATGCAAGGTAACCAGCTCTGTAAAATAATATGTGCTTCATTACCTCCTACAGGTGTGGAACATTTTGTATAATTTGAATAATAATTGTACCTATTGCTTTTCAAACCCTGGACT
The DNA here is from genome assembly GCA_037903475.1 of Ancylostoma caninum. NCBI lineage: Eukaryota > Metazoa > Nematoda > Chromadorea > Rhabditida > Ancylostomatidae > Ancylostoma > Ancylostoma caninum. The sequence continues at coordinate 113,848 of JBAJFG010000049.1, forward strand.
AGATGGATTGAGTGAGCACTGCATACAATTCTACTGTTATTGACGAGATTATCTTTGGCCTAGGCATATAAAGCCTACTCATTCGCGTAACAAAGTACTTCGGACCGAACGAAGACTAATTTAGTTATTTTCTCAGATTTATTAGTTTAAGAGAAAGCTCTGCTCCTTTCGTTTTTCTGCATCGTTCTATTGCTTGGCTTTTGTTTGACCGATCGAAATTTTCACTTATTCGAGGTCGAACAATCGAATTCGAAAATAATTAATAATATAATATAATACAATAATTAATAATAACTCCCTCTATTCTTTCATGACTATTGTTGAAAATCTGTTAGATTTAATATCAGCAAATACAGACATTTATCTATGAAGGATTAGTTGTTAGTTATCTTCATTCTGATTTTTCTACTACTTTGCTGTTCTAAAGCTCAGCAGTCTTACCCAAGTATGTGTATAGAGCATGCGTTATCGTGCGTCACACGCACATCCTTCAGCAGAGAATTTTCTATGAAGATCGGTCAACGCAGCATGCAAACCTTGAATGAAAAGCCCGCTAGGCCGCCGTGAATAGCCAGCCGCAAGGCATACTGAGCGTATCTTTCATTATGTAGATGCAAGGAAGTCGAACTCACGCATCTACTATGAAGCGCCCGTATTTCTTTGAGTTTCCCTGGACAGGTCGTTTCCGTCTACGGTCCGCAGACTTTCTTCGGTCCGCAGACTTTCTTCTTCTTCAGACTTCTTTGAAACCATCACTATCACATGTCTTATACTGTACTACCATTTTAGAACTGAGAAAGTATACATATGCGTTCTTCCCATACGAGTTTGTTGGCTGGTATAAAATCGAAAGATATAATGAACGAGATTTATTCTGTATTCTTTATTCTTTACTCTCTACATCGCAACGGAACGAATAATATCGTCCTAAATTTGCGGAGAGTTCAGCGGTTTGCCTAATCTCTTCATACAACTGTTGCTTAAACGTTGACGTATTTGCTTGGATCTTCTCCTCTTCGGCTATTCTACGTCGTGAAGACATTATTTCCAAGGTCTTCTCACTCGAATCGTTGTCCCAAACGTGCCAGCAACAAGCGAAGATGTAGGCGATCCACTGAAGAGATGGACATAAGGGCTGGGCATAGTAGCAGCGACGGCGATTTGATCGTCACGCGATTGAACTTGCAAGCTTCACAAAAGATGCCGTGGTCATTCCACGCGCATTCATTTTCAAAAGTTATCCGTGAACGCGCGGCCGATTTTGACCAAATCTCACGAGGAATCGCGTGGCGACCAAATCGCCAGTCAATTATGGCCTGGGCATAGTTCATGTTGTGAGTCGTCAGCGATTTTCTTCATTTCTCATGAACTAGGCGATTCAGTCGCGTCGCTACGTCTAGACGTAGCGACGCGACTGAATCGCGTGGTTCCTTGCTTCATTTTCTCGAAAAAGTGATTGAATTTGCACATTACTCTTCAATTTTTTGCACGTAACTACTGACTTTTTCAATTATATGCGTTTGGGAAGATAGTAGACCTCATCGTTTTGTGTAACCTTCTTGTTTCATCATCAATAGTACCCTACGTTCAATCCTTCGCTCACATCCATGTGCAATTTTCGCCTAACGATGATTTATTGAAGAAATTGTAGCCGCAAATGTGACGCACACTTTGGAGGACACGTCTTGTCCATCTTTACCTTTGCGTGCGTCGACTTTCCTGTACTCGACTCTTATTTACTGATGTGAACTTATACATATTCATTGTAGGGTCCAATTCTTCTTACACTTTGCGGTGATCTTTCAAGCACCCTTTCCTTCATGAAAGGAAAAAAAATTCGTGCAAATTGCTCTCTTTTCTCATTTTTCCTCATTACTGTTGGACCGCACTCATCTAAGCATGATCTGTAAGTATGCCCATGAAAAAAGGGCACGCGACTCAGTCGCGGCGACGGGATCGCTCGTGCAAAACTCAGTCGCGGCGACCAAATCGCGTCGCTGCTACTATGCCCAGCCCTATACAACCCACGCTGGCCCAATGCGTATTCGGTCGGAGTCTTCTTCCGTACTGCTAATGTTTCATAGAAGCGGGATGGAAGGGTGGTCGACCGCTCATCGGGGCAGCACAGTGAAAACTGATTAACGAGATTTATACTAGGCGCGAATGGTATTACAAATGAACGTCGAAGATTACATTGAGGGGAGAGGAAGTTGCGCTTTTTTTTTCTCGGCTTTCATTTTCAGTTAGCAAGTTCGGAAATACATGGGCTGCCGGTTTCTTTTGTTGCCAGTGGCTGGCACTTCCGCACTTTTTATTTCTATGCGCATTGCAACGAGGAATCGAAGTTATTCTCACATTTCACCTCTACTTCTTCCATGAGAAGATCACTCGATACTATCCAAGCTATAGACGAAAGAGTGGCGCTGCAAGAGGAGTTTCAGAAGTTGGAACTTCTTGTGCCTGAAATTGCTAACTTTTCTCTCTTTCCAAACCTTAAGTTCCTTTCCGTGTTTACACTCTGCTGAAGAGTTGAACCGAATATGAAATGGAAAAGGCTCCATCCGCTCAGTGAATAAAGGTGACGATTTTATGATTCCACAATTTGATGACGATCTGATCAGCACCCACTCTGAGCCTTGTTCGATGGATATCCTGTCGTTTGCGGGTTTGCTTGACGTCCAGTTCTATATGTGATCAACTGTATATTATATCCTCGATTATCATCACATTTATGTTCCGGTTACAGATCTTAAGTTGTTTTTGTCTGTAAGACAGCGGAAATCGGAGGTTGGGAATTATCGTCCTGTCTTGAGCGAGGGAGAACTTTGAGAATCACGATTTGAATAGAACTACTAGTTACCTGGAAACTAATCGCGGGTCCCCTTTGGAGAAATGAGGAATTCCATTTGTTCTGTAACTTCTCCTCGCACTCCTAGCTAGGAGTCGAGCACTGAATATTGTAGGCTGCTGCTCTGGTACAGTTCATACATACCTCATGAAACCTCAAAATATCCTCACTTTTGCCGTTGTATATGTGGATCGTGCGTTACTGTTGATGAAGCAAATTTGCAACTCACAAATCACATTCCTCACATTCACCAAAGCTAATACATAAATGTTTCTGTCAGAAGGATAATGTGTCGTTATGCATTTCTTTTCACCTGCATCCTCATCAGTCATGCGGGAAAAAGACTCCGACATGAAGCTAGGGACATTTTTTATTGGAATACGATGTGCTTTTGGATCAGTCCTCATCGATGTTATAGCAATTGTTCTATGCGAAATCTATTTATTAAATAGAAAATAGGATTCATTGCTTCATTTATGCTGATCACTGTATCAGTAGCTTCTGAACACTGTATCAGTAGCTGTCGCAATCGGTGGTAGAGGTGGTATGTGAGAGAAAATGGTGTATAATCAAGAAAGCGAAGTTTTTGAGAATAAAGTTTGTAAAGATTCGATGTGTATTCGAAGGTTTTCCGGTCCTTTCCAGGGAGACTCCCTCCTCGGGAAAATCAGTACATTGTATGTCTATTTTTCCACTCTTTCGGTCGTGCTTTTCACATATATGCACTGCAACCTGTGCTTCGCCAAGTTTTGGCGGCTTCTTCACGCTTGTTTGGTCAGTTATTGGGTGTCAGACAAAATATGTATTTTTCTTACGACTTCGGTGCATTCTTCCGCTACTAAGTGCAACATAGCGGTGCCGTTCGCATCTTTTTACCTGCAGATGCCTAGGCAACCTGCTCTCAGTCGCGATTTCATGTCGCTTAGCATAAATTCCTAAGTTTCGCGAAGAGATTTCTACGGCTTAAATGATTCCCTGCACTAATCCAAAGCGGCAGAAATCAACCGGCCTCACACCTCCCCATTTACGAAGACCATATGACCGTTTGCCATCCCACCACTTCACACCCGTTATGTTTGCTAACTTGGATAGAAAGAGGACTCCCACAAACGAGCCAGTGAGGGTCTTTGTGTTCGGTGTTGAGGTGTTCCACAGAGTTTTCGTTCGGCGTTATAGCCAGCCAGTCCAGCCAATCTTAGTAGTTTCGTGTGATTTTCCCACAAGTTCGTGATGATGTTCTCTTAGTCCAGGATGATGTTCTCCCTTTATATAGAATAGTTTGTTTATTCTTTCTATTTAATCTGTTTTCATGTTGTTCTACAGCGACAAAACGACTCAGTGTTTCCTTACAACGATTCCTACATTTATTTCTAGTTTAAGGGCAAATTGAAAGATAATGCGTTTCCCAATTCCGATGCCGATTCGGCTCTTGTTTTGGATTGGACCTAGTAACACATTGCATATTTAGTATGTACACTTTTTTTTCACAAACTTGACTGTGATGTGACTATCTTTTTTCGTTCTTGAAGTTTCACCTGTCGTCGAATATCGGAAAAGCACGGGAATGATAAAAATTCATGTCAAAAGCGAGGGATCATTGTGGAAGGGTGAGCGAGTCCGAAGGCTGGTTACGCTGAACATGAAATAATAAGGATGTGAAACTCAGAAAAGTTGTTTTGAAGGTGTCGATTGGTCCAAAAGTTTGATTTATACTTATCAACCTTGTTAATTCAAATTCGAAAAGGATGGGACTTTGTACGCAGAAGCGAGGGTGGAGAGGGTCATATTTCCACTGCTAGTCAGAGGAGGGGTGGGAAAAAGTGGCAACTTCGCTACCCAGATGGAATAATAAAATTACTAAAAATATTAGTTTTAATATTGAATGATGAGTAACAGGTATTGCTAAGGTAATAATAAAAAATATATTTCAAAGGTAATATTAACAATAAGCAATAAAGTGTAATCTTATAAATTATTTTCGTTTATTTTATGAAGTAGTTTCAAAAATTCCTTCCGCCACTGGCAAGGATGACTCTTTGTCATCAGTAGGTCTGACACCGCTCGAAAGCCAGATTTGGACACCTCCGGCATTTCGAAGACATGCCACGGAATTCTTCACAAAGAGCACCGCGACAGATAAGGAAAGCGGATTTGTGATCAGCGCTATGTATTCCATATAGCAGAATTTCGCTACGAATGACTGAGCTACGAATTACGTGCCCTTCCCTTGTTGGGACATTGGGTTAGGTTTCCATGGGTTTCGACATGTCATTCATTGTGTGCACTACGGGAAGTTTAATTGGCTCCATGCGAAATTCTCTTAACGAAGTAAACTTGGTCAGAAAGTACATCTTCCATATAGTTCCTCGCTACCGGCACTAACTATATACCTGCCCGAAATTGCCAATCTCGTTTGCACTTTGCTTACCAGTTTTTGATCGGTGATGAGTTAACTTCAGTGTGTTTTCCAACGCAATTTTCGACCATAACTGAGAAGTCATGTTAGGACATCATTTCTGTTAATTTTCTTTTTGTGAATGGCGTTGGTGGTTCCTTCAAAAGCAGGATGGTGAAGATGCAAGGTCTTGATTTCTTCGTTTCTTATTTGACCAGCTTGTTACTCAACTATGCTTCCCTTTCGAGAATTGCTCGAAACAGCAATTTACTACTACCTGGATTCTCTCAGAGTTTATGAGTCCGAACTAGTGCTTTCCACCCTTCATTCATCCGCTTTGTGCTGCCATTTTTGTTTAGTAGCTAGTTGATGACAACTAGCGCTAACTCGGCCTCACATCCCAATTATCCCGAGGAAGCCTCCTCAGCTCGCTGTAATTCGGCCAATGTCTTGAAGAGTGTTGGGCGAACCGCGCGACCGTCCCCCGGGACCACGCTAACTGGTGGAATGTCCGCAGAGGAGAGAAGAAGGCTAAACGGAAACCGATATGACATATCTCAGGCGCTGTTTGCCTTTGAAAAGAAGGAAGCGTGGGCGATGAGGCGATACGAGCCTCTTGTTTTACCAAAGCCATTGGTGGCGTAGTCTCGCATTGAAAGACCACTTGCTGGACCCCGGAGTACGGCCGCTTGCTTGTGTAATAATGACATGATTGTGGAGAAGGGCTGTCTGTTCAGTAAAAAAGATGGATCTCATGTCGTTTCGGTTGAGTGAGGTTAACGACAGGCTTTTACAACGAAACTTTCTTAAGAAGAGAATCTGGAAAGGGCCTCTGTTGGGCGATGTATTCTATAACGAATTGCCCGCTGCACTATATCCGGCAGCGGCGAGTTTTTCTTGGCTCATAAGATTTGCCTCAGTCATTTGCGGGCGCCTTGCAGCATTCTGAATGCCGACAAATGTGCAGCAAGGAGAGTTAGTTGCATCTTAGGAGGGAACTATGTACATGGCCAGGATTCATGAACGCCTTGAGCGAAACCAAGTTGGCAGGCCAAGTCTGACGTCCTCGATCTCCTAACATTACTAGTCTCTAGGATGACGCTAACCATCACTGATTTGCACGGTTAACTCTTAATGAATCCCTTAAATTGTAGGACAGAAATTTTCTTTGTTATAGCATCAAAGTCTGTTACTTCGTGACCTTTGATAATAGTTGATGATGCAGCAAGTTCAATGTGTCAATATTCACACGTCTTTGAGGAGCCAAAGACATTCAAAAAAAGTTTTATTCCCTTTGTTAGGTGATATCCCTTGCCTGGAATTTCTCCTCATTGGAATCTGCGAACTGCTTAGAAAGCGTTGGAGTTTTCTCTGTTTTCGGTTTTCAGCCTTGTCTAACACATAATTTGTATAAGGCTCTAAAGTGCGCCATAAATAGTGCCTACATTACTAGGGCAAAAACTTCTCTCACATCCGTCCTTCCGGACTGGTGATTTTTCTTCAACCCGAGAATAAAACTGTGCATGGACATCAGCATTGTTTTAAACATCCCACTCATTTCACATTGTCCCACGTATTCATTTCATTCCTAATAGCGAATCTATTCACGGAGCAAAGGTTAGCATTCAGGAGGGAGTTTAGGCGAATCCTTACCTGCTAATTCTTTTCAAGTTCAGTGAAACTGACTGGAATTTGATAATAGACAAAGAAGAATGGCAAAGAATGTCATCGAAAATGCTGTCATCTGTTCCGCGTCCTATGAGTCAAACTTGTAATTACTGTGACTAATGATTCTAACATTCAAATCCTATTCTCTTTTTTTCTATTGCTTTCCGATTCCAGTTCATGGTTTGGCACGATATTTGATGCTCATATCAAGAGAATAAGTGAACATGAATATTATACATCTGTTTTTAGCCTTCACATATGCATGCATTTTATATCTTTCAAGATTGGCTAGCAGAAAGGCTCTGCATTGTGCACTTCACTGGGAAACATACATGGTTGTGAAGATATGAGAGAAGGAGAGAACACGAGAAATAATGCCGTATTCGGAGAGGCAGGCGAGAAATGCAGCTTATAGGTACACATACTCAACTACCGTCATTTCTGAAACGAGCTATACATAGATCTGTTGGCTTGTTGAAAGCTTCTTGTTCCTCGTATTGGGTTGTACGACTATTGCTGCTTACAACTGGTCTTCTGTTCATGACGTCATTTGCCTTCAATTGCGACCGTTTTTATTGCCTCTTATGTAATAGTGACGTCTAGTTTAGCAACCACTTTTAATATAATTGCCTCATGTTGAATGGGATCTCTCAAATAGTACGCAAGGAGACACGTAAGCCTTCTGAAGAAATGGCGGCATATCACGTGGTCGACGGCTTCATTCGCTTCGGTTATGACCATTATTCCGGTTAGAATCCTTGATTCATTGGATTTTTGAGGACGGTATTTTTTCTCCTTCCCTTTTTCAAGCAAACATCTTGTAGCTGTTTCTGTCCAGTTGAATATTGAAACAAGCAGAGAAAAATAGTCGCTCTTTAATACTGAAACAGAGCTGGATAGTGAATAATGAATATTTGTAATTAATTCTGCCCTTCTCTTGCGGCTATAATCCGTCGGCTGGTCGACGGGAAGGGTCGAACACAGCCGGCGATCATTATCTCAGCGTATCACCACATGACGCTCGGTTTCTATTATTTTCCGTTTTTCGCCACGTCCTTGAGTAAACGCAGACGATACTTCACGAGTTTTGTACATGTCTGAGTTTGCAAACACAACTACTGCAGTTGAGGTTAGAGGTGTCATTAATCCATGTATCTCGTCTATTTCCGAGTTTTCACAGTTTTTGTTTGACGAGTTTTCTCCAAGCTATCTCAGAAGAGCGTGTCCGCATTTTCTTTTCGGAAATTTCGAGATTTTTCATCATAAAATGTTTATTTGCTCTGACATATTGTTTGTTTTCGAGCTGTCGAAGATTGGTAAGGTTATCGGAGTAGTTATTATTTCGCACCGTTGTCATTCAGTCTTTCTTCTTTCGAGCACTTCTTTTTTTCTTTGCTAAACGCCCAGAATTGAAATTGAAGTACTAGTTGTTTGCTGTTGTTTGACACTTAGGAATTGCTCTTTGAAATCTGTTGTCTTTGAATGTTTATTTGTTGGTACATCATCCAGGTGTTCCAAAATGTAGACAAGTTTCAGTATTGATATTAGATTTTTACTTCTCATTTTCTGAACTTGAAAATGTAATCTTGTTCTCCACGCATGTGTGAGCCTCCTCATAATCATCTGTAGGCCTGGAGCAAGTTTCTTTTTTCACATTTAATTTTTTCGTGCATCTCATACCTCTGTCGAATGTCCTGCAAAAAAGGATGACGGCTTGAAAAAATTGTCAGGATTCATACATTGTGGATTATTCGCTCTTAATTCCATATTTGCTATATTTTCTCCTCCTTTCCAATTATAGCGTTAATCGAACCCGTCCAACTCCTGGAGGCTTCTTCTTTTTTACATCCTGGGCTATGTTTCCTCATTAATTTGAGAATTTTCCATGGAATGTTACTTTGCGTTGTCTTCCGACGAGACATTTTGATCCTTGATGGGCGTGGCCTAACTGGCAGCTTTCCAGATGCATGGCTCTCTGCCGCCATCAGCTCCCGATGAAGTATTGGTGGCGCCTGTTTCCGACGAGCTAGATGAAGTACGTTGCTTTCGCTTTTCGTCAAATTTGGATGGTCACATCCGCTAATAATTTTCTCAAATGTTCCTTGTCTTAATTTGAAGAGGTACGTAGTTCACTTGGCTCTTAAATTATTTTATCTAATTTCGATACATTTGAAATAGATCTGTTTTGTCTTAGACGCATAGCCGCTTTTTTCTTTTCTTTGCTTTTCAAACTGCTTTTTTCATGTGTTGTTTTGTTTTGAATGAAAGCTCCTCAGTACTTCCTCAAGTTCTAACAGAAAGTTAGTCTAATACAATGAAGTAGTGGTTTTCTGGTCAAATCCCGATAATCATTCCCTCTAACAAATTCTTCCACTTTTGAAACGTTCGGTCATATTATTAGCTGGCCCACAACAACTGTCTCTCGCGCTCGGATTACACTGAGAAGGCGCCTTCCGTTTTTCAATATTTTCTCGCCTTTCAATAATCTTTTTTTGCTATGTAAATATGCAGTAAGAAGAGCAAGCACGAGTCAGCGAAAAGGCGGAAGCTCGTGAGCTGAGCATTTGGCGTCTCTGGATTCTATTTTTATGAAAACATTCAACGATTCCTTTTCATTTATTGCTACCTTTCTTCTCCTGCGAGAGGGTTCGAGTTTTTCACTCAAAAGGGGGATGTTTTGGTGAAGATATGTCATTAATTGTCATTAATGTGAGGTGATAGTCTAAAGTCTTTGCTTAGGTGTTACTCGTCCCATTGTTAATCGTATCGTCCCAAAGAGCCGTCTATAAAGTCATTTGCAAACAATGAATCGGAAATCTAGAACGGTTGTAGTGAGAACATGTTCAGTCTGATGAAAAACCCGTACGTGAAAGTGATTGAGGGCTGTTGCAAGTACTTGAGATTGTTTTATATCTTGTTAGAGTAACTTCGGCAAACTTTCAGGTTAGCTAAGCACTTGAAGCTCTTGAACATTGATTAGAGTAGCCTTCTTCTCTTTGTACCCTTTGAGATAGAAGTGGTCTTCAGAAGCGACGTGAACACCACTGACCTGTATATTTTTTTAGTGACTCTTGTACCGAACTTTTTTTCGGAGCTGCTTTTCCAAAGTTTCGGAAGCTGACTCGTTATACTCAAAAGGCCCTTCCCTACAAATTGGGCACTGTATTGGCTTTCGAGTATATCTTATTTACAAGATTACTGAACGCATGGGATGAAAACATAGCAATTTTTTTTTGCTTACTGTTGCTATCTATCTATAAGCTCTTCTTTTTCTTATTCTTGCCCTTCGGTAATTTGTATTCAGGTCCTCACATTGTAATTTCCCCTCGTTTTCTTTATTCGAAGCTCACAAAATTTCATTTCGACTCAGCTCTCACAAAACATGTAGATGCTTAATTGATTTAAAGTGGTGGCGATTGAAGCAGCTCGTTATTCAGTTCATGATTTGGTCTCGCAAGCAATTGTAGCCTCTGACCTATTGACGACCGCGCCATTCTTGAACGTTTCCACATTTTCACAAGTTTTGGCTCCTTTTTTCAGAAGGCTTAGAAAATTCTAATGTAAGTTTTTATAATCGTAGTGGCTTAGAGATATTGTAATGTAACCATTCATCTAGGAAAGCCGCTGTAACTCTGCTGAGTCGAGCGGTTCTCAATAATTCAAAAAGACTAGGAAAAGCAAGGGTGATGAACCATCGAATGTTGGGTACTGTCATACAGGCTCTTGGGAATTTGACGCTAATTCGTTCTTGAAAGACATGTCACGATAATTCTCCAATTATGTGTTTGATACACCAGTGGAGTGTCCCATTCATGGATATTGGGTGGAACATATTGTCTGGCCATAGTCGTAGTCAATATGACATTTGCGTTAAAAAAATGGAAGTGGTTTAAGTTTTTTTTGTGCGGTGAGCTCCAGGAGTATCATATTCCAGGAACCTGGTTTCGAAGAACACTGTGATATTGAGAGCCCATATGCTATTGTATAAAATTTGTTCAACTAGGACTTCGTAAGAAATCCATGCTTCCTCCTGCTTTTTTCTATGTTGAATATAGGAAGGCTTATAGTATTTGTGAGTCAGACCTGCTTCTTCAGAAACCCTTCGCTCTGGAACAGTTGACCTTGCAACACATTTGAAAAGGGGGGTACTGGTGACAGTTTTATCCACAAGTTCTATAAGGGGAGCTCAGCCGAATAGCTAATTCGCAAAGCGCTAGATTGCTCTTTTCAATACTACCACCAGTTTCTGATGAACATTCATCATAAGAAAAAGGAGAGCGAAAGAACTGCTGCCACTTCATATGCTTGTGACTCTCGGAATGTTTGTGGCTCTATCATCGAAGCCGAGTTTGGACAAACTTCATTCTCTACTCATGAACAGCCATCTCTTGTCTGATCTGGAGAACGTCTCGTAGTCGCATCCAAAAGACGAAGCAATGCTTGATTCCACCTAGAACCGTCGAAAACTTTTTCCGCAGTACGACGCAAAAACCGCTGGTTGAATAATGCATCCGGCGGCATCCAAAATCTGCACCTAACGTCTGTCTGAATTTTTTTGGCCAATTCCCAAGTTTCGAAGGCGACTGTGAAATTTAAAAATATTCTAGATTCAACTCTATTAAGTATAATACAATTGGCTCATCAAAAAACATCTAAGCACCTCAAGGAAGTGAGCCATCAAACACTGTACAGTAACATATACCCACTCCTCTCTTTACATACCGGTAGTTTAACATTTTTCGATCTGCTAGGGCTCAAGCTTACATTATATTATACATAGTAGTATCCTTGCTTGTTTTTGAAACGATGCTGAGATGCAGATATAACAAATGTATTATGCCAGTGAAACCACGGTGCTGCAGAAGGATAAACGCAGTCAAATATCCTTTTCCAATTGTCCAAAAGGATAAGGTACAAGCGTAGCGTTCATGTAGATAAGGGACTTAGCCATTCAATTTTAGTCTTGGATTGTTCGAGTGATTTGGCTCGAAGTGTTGCTATCCGTGTTACGGAAGAAGTTCGTATTGTGCAGTTTAGCGTTTGAACTAAAGCGTTTGTGGCAAAAGCCCTTCTGGAAACCACTTATTCTTAATTACATATCCCATCTATCTGCGGTTTCAGTGCAGTTTTGCTGAAATGAACCTGTTATCGTCCACGTTTGTAGTGGAAATGGAATAACTGTTCTCATGACAAACACCAGACATGAGCTTGGCTCTTTTTTTTAACCTATCTGCTTAGAGAATTTTAATTGCCACCCAGAACAGAGATATTCATAGCACTGCAGTTTGGCATCAGCATAATTGTGTCAAGCATCAAACCCTTTCGGTGAAGATTTAATTAAGGTAAGAATTTTCTCAGGGTGATGTCATCTAATTTTGGGTGGTGCCCTCGGATCCCCAAATTCTTTTGCGGGAAGAAATCGAGTTTTAGACGGTAGCACTGCCAATCACAAGAAGCAGAAGGCTTCCGCCACAATTCTCTATTCTCTACCAAATTCTATGCAGCAAGGTGGCTATTTAAGCATGTTTGTTTCTTGCGATTTGTTCAATGTAATTTATTAATGAAGCCGTGCCATACAGCTTTCACTGTTCGGCCAACTTTTGGGTATAGATTTCGCATCATCTACTCAATTAACCCTCGGGAAAGTCTCGAGAGCATCATTCCAATAGTTTTCCTTTGAAAGATGTCATTCATATGCAAATTATTCACTCTGGGGCGTCAGAAGTTTTTTCTTCATGATGTCTATCTACTATGCGTTGCACAGCATACATAGTTACCCAGTAGCGGAGTGATCATTACGGACTTTTCTCATTTTAGCTGTACAATTCTCCAAAGTGTCGAAGTGCACTTGACCATGCTTCTAAAGCTCTCCAATGTTTATGCTCTCCATCAGAGGCATTTTTCAGCCCTTTGCTAGGTATTCGATTCGACCATCACATCGAGACAATTTTGGAATGAATGAAGCTGAAGCCGCTAGCAATACAGTTCACCTGAAAAAACTCCAACAAGGGTATTCATTTGAGATATCGAGTGTTCGTAGAAATCTGAAATACACAGTTACTCGAAATGTCAACTGTTCGAAAAGAGGGCCTGTTGAGAAAAAAGTCTACCTCCTAGCTACTCTGTCCAACGATACCTCTCAATGTTATTGTTTCAATAGTATTGAGTAGACGCTGTTTTAGTAACTTGTGCCTTAGAGTTGCTTTGGAGCTCACAGCAAGTAATAGAGTTAGAATCAAAGCTGAAGATATTAATTCCTCCATACCCATTTCCAGTACACTGCTTGTCCACTGCCATACAGTGCAAAGTTACCAGCATTTGCAGTTTTAAGCACTCGTAAGGACATGGAAGCTGCACGCACTAATAATATGTCTGCATGAAACTTGTTTTAATAATCTACTACGTATGTAGTATGTAGGCGTACTTGCATTTGTTAAAGTGTCCTTCCACAAAAAAGAAAAGTTGCGTTCACAGGAAAGCTTCACGTTCGTCTGTTCAGTCAGTCTGCAGTGTCGGTTTTCTGCATTGCTACTGAAGATTGCAAATCCCTTTACAAAGCGCTGTTGCAGCGGTTTGTAATAGCCAATTTGAAAGGTGCTCCAATGAGATTCATTTCGAGCGGAATGGAGGTCGTTGACCAGCTGAACACCAACTACCAGGACGACCGTTCTGTTCGTTGGACTTTGGAAAGGTTGCGGTTTGGTCGACTTTGATTAATTGAACTGCTTTCTCTGCGAACCTACTGCGGTCCATCGATTTCTATTACCATTTGGTCCTCGATTATTATGTTTTCCTGTTTATGTGCTAGTATTGGATGGCCCTCCACTTGTTGTTCTAGCTGTAGTTCTCCTAAGCCATCAGCTCTGAGCGTAGAACTCATCATTTAGCATCGCTAGGAGGAGGTTGTAGCCTCGTTGCTACCCCACACAAGTGCACTTGCTTTTCTCTGGCTGCTGTCCTTGCTGTATTGATATTGATACTAACTTAGCATTTTGTTCCTTGTCATGTCACTTTGGGTGTTTTTGCAGAACTCATTTGTCTGATTTGAGAAGTTACGCTGTTGAAAGCGTTGCCCAACCTTGCAGCTAACTTAGGTTAGTCCTAGCTGGTTCATTAGGAAGGATCCCACCCTATCTTCCTTCCCGTTTTCTCTCTTTTTTCTTATCACTCCTCACGGAATCGTTTCTCAAGTGAGATGGATAGTTGTGGCAGTAGGGGCTCTGTTCAGAATTTATTTTCAACCACGCCTTTGTGGCAGTAGCTTGCACTACTTTGTCAAGTTTACACTTCGATCGTTTCATGCTGAATTTAAAAAACATTCTTTGCGTTTGCAGTTTTTAATATTTTTGACGGCTGTGACGATCTGTACAGGCTTTAGTTACATATTCTACTTCCATGTTCACATATTTATGACTACTTGAAGTATTGTATAACTGTAGGTACATGTTGCCATTCCTTGCACCAAATGTTCTCCAATCACACGCCACGGCTCTCAAGTTATTTGAAAAAGTAGAGAGCTTTTCTGTGAGTCTTGTCTACGTGGATTCTATGACCATACTCTGTCATTGTCGTTTGACTGTTTATAAATAAGCAAATTTATTTATTAAACAGTCAAGAAGTAAGAATTACACAGTGGTATGCAGTTCTAGCCGGGCTTTTGCGGAACCGTGACTCTTGTGGAGCATTGTTCCGAGTTTACTACTTTACTATTGAGTTTTAGTTTATTCGCTCATTTCGTTTTGTTCTGTTGTACGTGGCGATAGAGAAGTGGTTTGTCGTATTACGTTTATTTTGCTGTGCTAGCACAGCGTGGTTGAAATGCTTAGTTCTCAACTTGCAGAAAGAATTAGTCCTTTTTTCATTCGTTAGGTATGCAGACGTGAATTTTCAAAAGCGTGTCGGGCTTGTGCTTCGTATACAAATGTTTTCGTAGAATATATGTTGTTCCGCATGATTAACTCACCTGGATAACAAATAACAGTCGACTATGTGTGGACTACACAAATGTGTTCTCGTAGTTCCTTCCTGGAAATGTTTTCTGCAGCTTCCACGGTGCTTCTTTCCATCTGTGTACCCACATAGTAATGTTAGGTTTTTGGAGTAATTTCTCATTTGTGTTTATCTTGAGATTCTGCAAGAGACGGCTGTAGTTGATTAAGATCGCGATAAGCCAATGCCACATTCAGTTTTTTTTATTCATGATATTTATTTGTTCTTCTCAAAGGTCCGAAATTCGATTGGTATAAATATAAACATAAAAATGAATCGCTAAAGAAATCAAAGGAAATGAAGCGAAAACAGAGGTAAGAAAAAACATCGGTTATTGATTTGTATTGACCATTGTTGTGTCATCACTGGAATCTTTTCCTATCTACCTTGACGAAATGTGAAGTATGTTGCATTCGAAAACGATGTAACGTGTGCAAGAAAGCACCCGCGCCTCCGCAAGACAATAAAAATTGAAGAAAAAAATGTAGCTCATAGTTGCGAAGTTATCTCTCAGTTCAGGAATACTCAACCCTGGTTCAACTGACTTCCATCTATTTCATTCACAACTCTGCAGAACCCGTTATATCATCAGCAAAGATGTTATTTATTACTTGAACTATGATTCAGCTGCAGAAGAGGGTTGAACAAACTTTATACAGAATCGGCACCCACACAATATATTAATTCTCTTTTGCTTCTTCTTCCTTCTCATCAAATGTTGCATGTTTGATGGAAAGACTTACGAACTCCAGTTGCTTTCAGATGTCGGTGGGTTGCACCAGCTGGCAGCTGCTCTCGGTCTCGTTACATCGGGTCAGTCATTTTTTGTTCATCTGTTACGCTTTACTTTTCCTTTTCTTTGTCTTTTATACTTCTTTCTCATCATCTAATACATTCGTGTTTCGTGTTTTGTGAGCAGTGTTTCAGTTCTCTGGTTAAAATGAAATAAGTCAATTTGGAACAAGTAGAAGCTCTTTTCGTTAGCCGGTTACGTGTCACCTCCCTTCGTGATCAATCAGATCTTGTAAGCACTATCCGCCCTGCTTCTACGATATTCTAGCGGGTATCAACAAACGTTTTCGGAGGTATAAATGACCTCGTTAACTCTTCAACCTTGGGGGACCTCATCACTATCGCACCGTTTGAACTTGGCCGAATGCCTGGACAGCCGCGCCTCCTCGAACTCAGGCTCTTCCCGTGTCCAGGTCTCCGTAAAAATCCCCCGCCATTGTCCTAAATCTTTGCCCATCGCGCATAAAATTATTGCATTCCTAGGAAATTTGGCACAACTCAATGCTAAGAAATCGATGCTTCGTGGAGAAATTGCCCAATTTTTTGTCCTCTTCAGCGTCTCAGCTGTCCCACTTGAGATTCTCATTCGCAGTCGGATAGTACTAGTCGTTCTTTTCGTTCACTTTTGCCCGCAGGCGATAGTTATTCACCGTTTGTTCTCTTGTCTCAGCGTTGAACGTTTCTTTGCCGCCGAGAGAGGTAGCATTTGTCTTTTCCTCCGAGTATCGCTGGCTGTTGCAATGGCTCGGTGGCGTTTCCGGCGTCGTAATGTAGCCAGCGTTCCTTGCATCCTTGGGTATATCTCAAAATTTTCCTCGATGAGCGCACTAGGAGTGTGGCTGAGAAAAATCCAATCGAATTTGAGTAGAACAAATTTAAGACTTTTCGACTTTTAGAACTTTGGACGGTCTGAGGGAATCTCTTATGTAATGTTCTGATGGGATGATTTTTTCTTGAGTTGTAGGTGTCGGAAAGTGGAGCTAACCACACCTACAATTCAAGAAAACGACACCTATAAAGGGTACCGCCATTTTCCCTCAAATATTGTGCCGGACAACGAGGATTAGATCGTTCTTTTACTAGCGAGAACGATATCACCCTTCGTTTTTTTTTATTGAGACATTAAGGGATCGAAATCGCATGGAAATAATGTGCATTATTACTCCTGAATCACTTATGAAATAGTTGAATTAGTTGGGAAACATCTCAATGTTTTCCATTTCGCGTTTGGATTACAATTCTGTCGAAACCTTTCGTGAGGAATTCAAAAAAGTTCAGAATTTCTGACTTCACCAGATATTTACAAGTTTTTTGTTGAGCATTTGGAGGCAACAAGTTTACACACTTCAGGATAAAGTCTTCATCCTGCAACTGCATAATGAGAGCTGTGGATTTAACGAGCCTTTCGGTTTAAATACCCCCATTCTCTAGGAGTCTGAGTAAAATCAATAGTTTAAAATTGCTTGGTTCCTCGAGTATTCCTCCTCCAAAACGCAACTTGACCATCTTTGTACGACGAGCATTTTGGCGAAATAGCTTCTATGCATGTCAAAATGTCAGCGAAAGGTGATGCCTAGAGGTTTTTCTTTGACTTTGACTGTCTAACATCTTCGGAACAGAAAATAAACTGAATGAATAGAGAAAAATGTCCTTTTCTTCGCTTCTGCTTCGGCCCTTTAGCAAGACCTTCGTTGCATCACGGTATTGCGATCCATAAGTCCGCTGCTTTTCGGGATTGCAAGTGGCTCTGTTCTTCTGAATTAATACAACGAATGATTGAGTTCCGTTTACGAAGCACATGGCTGTAGTTGCGCGATCGTGCCGCGACATACGCTATAAATAATGTGCGAGTGGGAGAATAGGCGAGCCGGGAGACGTTCGGTTGGGGAGGAGTCGAATCGAGATTTTGATAGATTGTTTCGTTTCGTGCTCCTCAGTTCGGACCCCTGCCGACGCCTCTATTTCCAGCCACCCGGAACAACACCAGTCACTCAAGCGCACCAGCGAGTCTTGAGAAATGGTGGCGAGGGGCTGGAAGTTGCAAAATCAGTGCTTTGTTAAAAAGTGGTGAGATGCTTTTTGCGTTTCCCTGAAATTGCTGGAAGCGATGTTCCGTGTGGAACAATGCTGCGTTCTGGACTTGTACACCCGGTTGGTGGAGGACTGCTATTTTTAAGTAAAGTTGTTCGTTGCTAAATGATTTAGCGTCATGTCAGGATCTCGTGTGCACGCATGTTTTGTCACGTTTGTTTTTCGAGAAATTTGTACAGTTTTTTTTTACTGTGATGGAGCACATGTTCCGTCGTCTGCAGCATGAAACCTTTGCTTCTTTTCGCCCTTGCAAGTCTATTTGCTGTGCATATGGTTTTCCTGGCGCAAAAAGTATAAACATTTCTTTTTTCAAGCAGCCTCCACGTCTATTCTCCTGTGTGCTTTTTGTGTTTTAGAACCCAAAGAGTACTAGGGAGTTGCATCACGTAAGGCTTACAACACATGAGGAGGTACGTAGATTTGTATCAGTCTATTCCCTGGATGAGTAGTAGCGCGACGCGGATCGGCTGTCTTTTTTTTTTGCTCCCACTCTTCTTCCCGTGCTACAAGTAATTTTTCATACTTCCTTCCACTAATCACATTTCACATACCACACCTGCTCAACTTGGTCGTCTCTTTACGAAGGATATGAGTTTACCTTGCTCTTCGTAAATTGTACGTACAAGAATTGTTTATTGTATTTATGCCCAAAATTTCCGTGGTGGCTATCCATGGATCTCTTTGCTGAAACTATACAGTTTTTTTTAGCTTTTTTTCTGTTCCAAAAGCGACACTTTACTCGATTTTGAAAGTCCATCAGAATCTTTAAGAAAAAAGAAACTGCTATACCTGATTTCCGTTTCGTTCCTACCACTGTATGAAAACTCGATATAGTAGAGCATGTCGTTCTACGAAACTCATCAGCAGGAAGGGAAAGCCATACAAGTGCACAAAACAAGCAAAAATGTAGAGGTTAACGACCTGCCAGTTTGGTTCTGTTCCGGCGAGTTGCGGCGTGTCCTCTGTGTGTTGGCTGCTTCCTAGCGTACCTCGGTGACGTGAGGTGTAGCTGCTCTGAAATAAGAATTTGGAGCTCTTAGCACTTCAATGTTAAAAATAAATTGGAGCAAACAGTAGATGAACGGAGAGAAACAGGAATAGGAGAAAGCAAGCCAGAAAAAAAAGTTTTCGATTCTGAAGACTGTGCCTTGCTACTCCTCCATGTTGCATTTACTCACTTTTTTCTCCATTATTTTACATGCATGCGTGCTTTCATCATTCTTTTTGTGCTCTTTCTACCTCTTGCTTTCTTTGTTACTGCTGCCTTTGTGGTGCTAATTTCCTAGGATTTTGTTAAACGTTGGACATTTTTAAATGTCCCATTGTTCTCTGCATATCTTGTGTTCCTGCTATCAATCTTTTTGTGCTAACCTCCCACACAACACTTGCTTTAAACAACCCTATAGTGAAGAGTAATCCAGCATTTTTCGAGCTGGGAATGGTGACAACATTAAACCTTGGCAGTGGTTTTACACCGAGTACATCTTTTACACTGGCAGGAGATATTGCTGGAACTGAGATAATTTTGGCATAATAACCTTTGCTGTTCCCACAACGTCATGAAGTTCCCGCACTTTCCCATCCCCTCGTGTGCTCTTGCTTGAGGCTAAAAACACTCGCACACTGCTGAGACGTCGAGAGCCCATAGGAAGAGGTACAAATTAAATTCCTCGTTTTGAGTCGTTCGTTTATGGCACGAAATGGCAGACGCTCGAAGAGTAGCCAGCCAGCCATTCGTCTGCGGCAGCGATGTTGTGCCTTGGTCGGCGCTACTATAGGAAACGTTTTTATTCTGTGATATTTTAGCCCGAGTCGCAATAGAAAGTGCATGGGCGGGTTGGTATTAATGTCAGCCGCTCTTGCCACTTGTTTCCTCGTCGTTGTCTATTCGCGTCCTTCTGAATTACTCATCGCCTACATTTTGATATCAGCTCTTGATATCACAACGTGGGTGGTGCAGTGATGCACATCTATGCTATGATGAGGTAGTGTGATTCACATATGTTTGGTAGAATGTCCCCCACTAAAAAATACTGCCAGTACTGCTCTAAGAATCTGTGTACCGGAGCGTCTAATTCATGTTTTGCTGCATTTTTCAGCCGTGTCTGTTTATAGATTTGAGGTTAGCCGAGGTAGTGATAGTTATTGATTGATGACCTCTCTGACATAGGAGCGGGAGCAGCAGTTGTCCCCCCGTGGCACGGTGTGATATGCTCTGCCTGCAAACGGTTCTGGCGTTTCTAGGCCGCCTGGCGGTCAGCATAGCATGTTTTGACCTTTCAACGAGGAACACACCTGAAGATAATGTTTCTTCCTGAACGCTATAAAGTATGCACACATTTATTTGGAAAACTCCTGGATTCCTCGTTATTTCTAGTTTTCTTGGGAGTGTTCGATCGTAGATCGTTTTTTTTTTGTTTCAACTTGCCAGTTTACTGCTCTCACTTGCACAGGTGAGGTACTGGTAGTTTGTTTTATGGAATTTTGCTAACGTCTTTTCTGGATCACCTTTCCGTCCTTTGTCACCTGCTTAAAGGCAGCATCCCTCCTTACGATCGTTTTTGAGACTTCAACGTCAAGAGAATCTCCAGAAGCTGATGATCACAACGGTATACGTGATTCTGCAAGATTGCTGAAAAACGCCATTTCTGAGCCGCAATATTTAATGAGCCTTTGGGCGGAGCTGAGAAACTTTCCGGACAATTCACTCCAGGAAGCGCACTCTGTGAGGAAATTCGTATTCCTTGGGAGAGTTCTTCATCAACTCCCTGACGGAATAGAAAATGCGCTCCATTTGCGGCTAGCAAGGGAGTACGTTGGGGGAATCACTGAAATCCTGCATTGGTTCCGGAGCCAAGGCGGAATGGCAGGGTTTCCGGGCCGTGAACTCCTTTGCTAGTCGTGCAGGAAAGACAGTTTCTACTCCGTTAGGGAGTTGCTGAGGAACTCTCACGAGGAATATGGATTCCCCCACAAAGTGCGCTTCCTGGAGCGAATTAATCGGAGTTTCTTAGCTCCGCCCCCGGCTCCGCCCAAAGGCTCCTTCAAAATTGGTGCTCGGAAATGGGGTTTTTCACCAGTCTTGCATGGAACAACGCATACCGTTGTGATCACCAGCTCTTGGAGATTCTTTTCACGTTGAAACCTCAAAAACGATTTTGAGGTGGGACGCTGCCTTTAAGCGAACACTCTTCGTCTTCCTGCCTCTAACAGTACGCAGAATAACTTGCACTTCTGCAGACCTTCCGCTCATATTCATCTCAATTTGCCAATGATGCAGCATAAAATAGTAGATGTTCCCTTTCCCTGAATCGTATTTCAAGGACTGATCCGTTGCGAACCACTATAGCCGTTGGAAGTGGATCAGAATCAAATCTGGGAATAATTGAAAGGTGTTGATTTCAAGCACACCCTCAACTTCTAGTTCTTCTTAACAGTTTCGAAGGAAATCTCCCCAACCGAAATCTGTCGAGTTTCGTGAATCGACAACTCCTTACTTTTATTGCCGGTTACTTGGATTACTCAGTCATCCAGTCGTGAATCCCTCCTAAATTGCCACGCACTGAAGTGCAAGCTGCAGTGGATGGCTTTCGCCTCTTTTTGGGCTTCTTATACTGAAATTTCAATTACGTCGCGTATTTTTTCCTATCTTCAGCTTCTTATTTATGACTTCTGCGTGGCAGCTCTAGCGTAGTTTCTAGAAAAGTATCTATCTTGTTACATCTGCTCGTGTTTACAAGCAATTCGTTTCTTTATTACAATAACCCGCGGCCCGTGCGGCTTTGACAGGTTGCACATGTTGGACATGTCAGGCTCCCATTCGAATTACTTCAGAAAATTTAGTAAACATGTCAGTGGGGCACAACCAGGAATGCCATTCGAGGGCCTTTAGTGCAGGCTGATAGGTGCTTTACATTTTAAGGATGCTAAGAATGGTGCAGGTGATTTAGTGGGCTTGAAATAATCGTTATCTATGAACGAATATGTGTATGGGGCTTTATTGTTGAATATAGCTGAGAAAATCTGATTACACTGTCAAATTATGGATAATCAAGTGTGATGCATGTGTCAATTTATTGACAGTGTCAGGTACAAGGGCTGCAGATGACGCAAGCGTGACTTATAGCTTACTTATAAAAATGTTCGCGGGACTTTGCCTTATTCTACCTTGCCGGCCTACATGTTTTACTCATGATATCTTCTCAGATAAGCGGCTTTTTAGTTCCATAGGCTAGCCCTTACTCTACCAGACCACATATAAAATGCTCTGAATCATTGCCCTGAGGGTGAATAATTCACGCGATATTCCCGTCGACAATGTGACGCGCTCATCCACCCGGGCGATTCGACACCACCGCGAAGCGTTCTATTTCTTCTCATCCAATCCAGTAATATGTCATTGGAATTGGCCTCGTGGACCGCCTTGTATCGTGCCGCGGCCCATTCGACGACCACGTATCACTCAGTCGTATTTTGAACATCGTGGCGCACAACCTATCATCATCACCACCGTTGCCTAGGCAAATGATGATGATGACCGCGAGCCAAAGTTGACACTTTGTCGGCTACTCTTGGCAGAGATAGCCGGACTTTATCCTATATCTTTATTGTTATTTTCTGTCCTTCTCATTCGACATCTCAATTTTTCTCTTCTATTTCTTCCCAAGCATCGTCTATATTTTAGGCAGTCACACTAGGCTTCGGCATCGCCGTCTCCGGTGGTCGTGACAACCCACACTTCACCTCAGGTGACCCGGCTGTCGTGATCTCTGACGTGGTGCCAAACGGACCAGCCTGGGGACTGCTTCAGTGAGTATTTACGAACCTTTTTCCCACCTACGGGGAAAGCCACATTGTACAGCATTCAGGCTGGAAATGTGGAGGTCATAGAGATAGGGATTCACTAAACTTGACAATATTTGAAAGTTCTCGTGGAATACTATTCTTTTTATCAGAATCTTGAATTCCATTCGCTCACACCTTTTTTTCCAACCCTTAACAATTTTCGACAACTGTTATTTTCCCACTTTTTTGAGCAACAGCTCGGATTTCTTGGAAAGACTTTTTATTCTGCACGAACATTTCACGCAACACACTGCTTTGCCCCTCCGATAACGTCCTCGTTCTTCTACTTCCGTGCCAATGTGCAATTTTTATTCAGATGTTTGCGAGAAGTGCCTTTTATTCCTGCATTATTGCTGCACACATCTTATCCCTTCATAAACTCATAAATGATGAATTCGAAAAAAAAACGATGCTAGGCGATTGTGTAAAGGACAGCAGCTCCAAATAAAAATACCGAACAGTTGTGCTCATGAAGAAGAATAGGTGGTGTGCAAGTTTTCAGAGTGAACGACCGTATTCTGTCAGCGAACGGCGTCTCATTTGAAAGCATCGACTATTCGAGCGCCGTCGATATTATCAAGAACGCTGAGCACATCAATATGGTTAGTTTGGATTTGTTAAAAGTTTGTCTCATCTTCTGAACCGAATCATACTCATATGGTCTGTTTTCGCTTTGTAAATTCCGCTTTTTGTAGATCCTTAGACTCTCAGCCTCTGCTACCCATTTCTAAGCTTCGACCCTATTTCCCGTAATTTCGCGGGTTTCGGCAGCGATGGCTCCTAGGCCTTCGCCTTTTTTCAGTTATCCAGCTCTATCTAGGGGTATTACTCTAATGAGATGCGGTAGTAATATTTTTCTGTAGATCTATCGCGTAAAGTCCCGCAAGTATCCAGTGTCCGGGGCATGGTGACTATTTGTCACCATCTTCGATCTGTTCGTTTATTATATCCTCTCAAAAGTGCGCCACATAAACAAAAATTAGAATAATGATATAATAATAGTGATAATAGGAGAACTTCATAAGGACCGGAAAAAAGCCCTTGCTAAGTACCCGTCCATCACTCGATGCAAGTCCTTGAATTTTTTTCCCACCTGCAGGAGTTGAACAATCGAACTTTCGAGTGAATATTTGCAAATGAAAACATAGACAGCTATCTTGTATCTTTGTTCATTATCGAAGCTTTTTAGCGCTCATACATCCTAGTACCGCTATCTGGATGTTTTTCCTTTCCTATTCCTTGACTTTTTGTACCTCTTCAGTTTTACTTGACTGCGAAACTCGTTTTCATTCTTCCTTTTGCAGATTGTGAAACGACGTGTCGCTATGCCTATTATGGAGTTCGAACAGCGGACCTTGAAATTTACGTTGTCTAAATCAAGGAAAAAAGATGGTTGGTGATTTCTACTGGAATGTATTTCTGTACAACTCAATCTAGTGCCTTCTATCCTGCCCAACTGCACTTTTTTCTCATTTTATTTCGTCTAATTATTAGCGTACCTGTTTCTTGAAACTTTTCGTTATCTGTATGAGCTTCAATTTTTCTTTCAGATTTTGGTATTGTATTAGGCTGCAAATTCTACATTAAAGAGATTAGAAATCCAAAATTAGCAGAGAAGGTGAGCGATAGATCCTTCCGTTTCTGCCGGAATGCCTTCTTCATGGATTCCGAGAGGGAGCTGCATATTGACCGTCTGTAGTGATCTTTCTGAAATTCAGGACCCAGGATTGAGAGAGGGTGACTCAGTACTGCGAATAAATGGCCAAAGTGTTGACGGATCGACGCTCGAAGAAGTCAACAAGTGGTTGGAGAGGTAATGCTTGAGGCTGATGTTTGCTGTAATGTAATGCAATGCTTGGAAACTGCGTTCTAGGAAACTATTCTAAACCTTGGATTTAAAACCCCGCGATTATTTTCACATTCAGATCTCGTGACAAGCTCTGTCTTGTAATTCAACGAGATGTTCGCCGTGGGACCAGCAGATGGCCAAGCCAAAATACAGTTTATGAACGAGTAGGATCCGTTTCGGCGACTCCACGACATAGTCCCAGTCCGATGCTCCCTCATCAACCATTGTCGCAGAGGTATGTTTCGATGCTTACGGACTATACGAAAAGCTAGGAGTTGTCCTGGATAAGCAGGCGCAGTAGCCTTGTGGTGGTTTTTTCGTCCAAGATAAATTAGTCCAAGTTGCGTAGGATGGCTTCTGCTAAGTGCACGACGTTCTGTAGAGATTTGGCCTTCGTGCTGGACGAGGAGGGGGGGGGGGGGGTGGATGTGGATTGGTTGCTGCTTCATGCTGATATCATTACCGTTACTTGTGGGTGGAAGTAGAGGTGTTTCATGCTGATACCTGGCTGACGTATCGCGCTAGAAACACACTGTTGAAACATATCCATAGGATGTTGCACTGGCTATGGCAAAATGGTTTTTCAGAGGTTTAGAAAGACTGGCCGACTTTGCTATGCTCATTAGATTTCAGGTTCCAAAGAAAATTGAGTTATTCTGCTTTCCCTTCCATCTGTGAGGCGCTGACGTCAAGGCAGCGCTGTTTTCTATGACAGTTTCTAATTCCACAACTTAGCTGCCTTTAAACCTTCAAAACTTCGAATTTGAAATAGAAATATCTTTTGAAGTTCTGAAATTCGTCTTATGGATGGAATGCGATTCATGAAGGTGACTAATGGGGATCAAAAAATCATTGATGGGTAGAACATAAATAGGAGAATTGAAAGAGAAGAAAAATTCGAATGCTGATCCGTATTGATCCGTTTTGCAGAAGGTGAACATAAGGCGCAGGACTTCACTCAGTACAAACAGGAACGAAACGAATCAACAACTTATCCATGTGCGAAAGATCATCCGCACATGCACAGTACAGTGAATATTAATAAAACGAATATAGAAGCAGTATAAGATAAAAGATGCAAGCTTGAGTAGTTAAACCATCTTTCGTTTGAACAGTGAGGATGTTTTAGGTTCCATAAGTGGCAGTCTCACTACTCCACGAGTAAGGGATACGTGTTCACATTATCTGGCAGCCTCTTCGCGCATAAGCACACGCACTGCCAGATCCGTCATGCCCTACTTTTTTTTTGCTAAATACTGGGCAGTACTCGACTTAGGTACAAAAACATCAATTTAGTTTCGTCTTGGGGCCATATATAAAGTTACGACTATATGGTAAACATAACGTAACAGGTAACAGTGTGAGTGGCAGTTGCCCTCCGTCGTTCTTTCTGGTACGGATGTGCCAGTTGTACTGCTTCCAGGTCCTCACACGAGTACATCAACTCTCCTCGATGGCGAGACGGTAGTCTGGTAGATGAACGGAGAGTATCCAGCCCAGCAGTCTCCATGGGAGCATTCGCGGCAAACCCCCAAGCAGCTCACATTGTGCAGCCGACGCCATTTCCCATGCCCGTAGGCGAATATGAGTATTACAGTAGGCAAAAGCCGAAGCCAGATCAAAATGGAGTCCGCACTGTGACTTTCAGGAAGGTAGGCAATTCTTGTTCTATCTGCTGAATTCCTCAAAAAATTTTGTTTTGTGCAGGTTGGCGGAAGTGTCGGTATACGAGTAATTGGAGGAAATGAGGTCGGCATTTTCGTATCCGCTGTTGCAGCAGACTCTCCAGCGGCTTTACATGGTGTTTGTTGTGGAGATCGTATAGTTGAGGTACCGTTGCGCCTTTTTTTTGACTTCATAGCCACTACTTCAATAAGCAACGAACTATCCGTTTCATTTTTCCGAGTTGTAAATTTGTCCAGATTTTTACGTTTTATATTTATGTATGGCGAAGAAGTTCAACAAAAATTGTCACAGTAATCGTTCTTTTTGCTTTTCTTGGGCTCTTCATGGGCCTGGATTAAGAGTTCTCCGGCATGTACAAACCCTGCGACCCTGTTATGGATCTAGCTGGTTTCGAAGCTTCATCCTTGTCACCCTTCTGACTATTTTCATGGACCTATTCGTGGTTGCTGGAAGTGGGGGAGGCTGAGATACCTATACGAACAAGGTGGACATGTATTCCAAGTACAATTCGTTGCATCTTATCCAAGAGTGCTGTCAAAGCAAGGGAATGAAGTCAGTGATGCAGTGATGGGCAGCAATTCTTATCCCGCAGACTTCCGTTCTGGATTAGTGAGAATAACCAAAATCTGCCCAGAAACGTTCGTGACTCTCACCATTAGTCTCAGTTCCCAGTGCTTTCCAGATCTGCTCTTTAGAGGCTTAAGGACATTGCTTTAATAAACTTTTGATTTTTGTGGAAGCAGTAATTGGGTGGCTTCATTGCGTCTCATAAGGAGTTATTTCATTGAGGTCGAGTTATATGTAATTCTCACGGTCGCCGTCCTTATCAAATCTATTTTCTCAGCATTAGCATTCCAATAACATTGGCTATTTGTGACGCGCTTATACTTGCCAGAGTTCTGCTTCATTCAGGTTAATGGCCGGTCTATGCGCGGAGTGACCCGCGAGTCGGCTGTGCAGCTGCTGCTCGCACTCGACGACCATGTGTCCCTGCGATTAGAGCACGCCAGACAGGACTTCGAGCATGTGAGGAACAGCCAACTGGGAGACAACTTCTACATCAGGTGATGCATGTTCCAGTGGCTTCATAGGTTGCAACACTGAATGCCTGCAAGTGATGGATCACCCGGAGGGTGTGCGTGGGATATGGGGCCTGTCAAGTTGATAAGTGATAAGAAGAGTTGTGGCGCGCCTGTCAGGCTCCAGCAACTCGTCTCATTGTTCTTGTAGAGGACGTTGGTGCAAGCTGTGCACAACAGGCTATATCACAACAGGCTATAACAGTGCAAGTTGAGGAATTTCTGGCATTTAGGTCACACTTCACTAAAGAGAAAAAATCGAGCCCATTGGAGTTGTCGGTTAGTGATGGCGACATCTTCCACGTTACTGATACGTTATTTGGAGGGACTGTTGGGCTTTGGCAAGCTGCAAGGGTCTATTCTGCCAATGCGAACAAAGGAGAGCCGCCGAAGGGTGTGATACCTAATCAGGTGAGCGTTCCTTTTTTGGTCAATAATATTGGGAATGTGAGAGAATTAGGTCTAATGTTAGAAGTCAGTACATTCAAGAATTATTGAAAATCGATTGATTTGAGCTGTTCAACGGGTAGTCAGGGAACAGATGGGAACAGGTTTCACGTTAAATTTGAATATTCGAGAAAGAGGAACCCATAGCCTCTCTTGTCTTTTCTTTGCGGCTGTAATACTATCCCTCCCCCTCGAATATTCAGTTTTTTTTTCCACGCAAACTCTACTACAGGGTTAAGAAATTTGAGATTTTGTCAAAATTCACTCCACAAATAAGTTTTTTTCTAGCGTTTTATTTGCAGTCCACTGCCGAGTCGATCGCACGCGAGCAGCGTCGTCTAGGCGAGTCCAAAGGCCGCGGAGGCACCCTGTTGAGGCGGAAACTGGAGTCTCGTCGGACTAAATCGCTGCCCAAAAATGTTCTTGCTGATCCGGCAGAGTTATCTTCCAGCGTTCCACCACCGGCCTACGAGCGTGTGGCTCTGAACACCCCTAGTTTTCATAGGTATGAAAGCACCATTCTTTAATGGATGTGAACAGAAGTGAAGTTTCATTTGTAGACCCGTGGTGCTATTCGGACCACTGGCCGACGTTGCCCGATCGCATCTACTCTCCCAGTTCCCCAACCGATTTGCCGAGCCGTCGCCAAGTGACTACTGCGGCGGGGGTGGAGCAAGCGGTGGAGCGGGAGGTGGAGTTATTAGACTCGCTGCGCTTGACAGTGTGATTGCCGCTGGAAAACACTGCGTTCTGGACATAAGTTTGGAATCGGTTAGTTGATGAGGGTTTCTATCCAGGAGATACTTTCTGAGTCGATTTCAATTCAGGTGGAGAGGCTACAGCTCGCACAATACGCTCCTATTGTGGTTTTGATAGATGTGGATGGAAGGTCTCGGATCCGAGAGATAAGGAAGAAGGTGGGTTGGAATTAGTGGTATTTTGTTATGTTTGGACTATAATTGAGCACCAATAAATACTAGATGGTTGAAATCTAAATCCAAAAAGAAAGTGATAAGGAGGAGATGGTAGACTTCTGTTTGTACTTTTTTCCTTACATGTAAGCTTAGCGAAATTCGTAGGAATTCCCAGTAAAGCGGTGAAATTCCTAGTTATATAGTACGAACGAAACAAAAAAAACTCGTAGAAGTCCTCATCTTTGGTGCAGGTGGAGAGCACTGAATGAAATGCCAAGAATATGTCAAGTTTTCCCAAAAATTGCTTTTTATTGTTGTTGTTTGCTTCTTTATTTGACGTATTCGATGATTAATTTATGAATTCAGCGAACAAAAAATGAGGAGATAATGTAGCGGTTCGCATATCGATAATTATCATAAGTTCGAGCTGAGGTACACCTCTTGAGCATCCTAAGTGGGGTTATTATTTCTGAGACAAACTAACAGAACCAGTCGAAGATGAAGATCACAAACATTCAATTGAGGCGAATATGGGTAATTGAACCGGTATGTTGCAGCTGAACGCACCTCACGTCTCATCAAGGAAGTTGGCTGATCAGGCGGCACAGATCAAAAAGCACCACGCGCACCTCTTGTCAGGTTTGTGACTTGAATTTCTTAGAGCAGTTTGAGCACCAGAAGCTTTTCCAGGAAAATCATTGATCCTACCTTTTTCAACGCTTTCACTGAAGCTTTCTATTTCCAGCTACGGTGGATGCGACGAACGAGGAAGCGTGGTTTGATGCGCTACGCGATCTCGTTATCCACCTACAGCAGCGACGACTGTGGATGCCGGAATTCCCGCCGAATTTACCCCTGGAAGATGTGAGCTGTCTTAGCCTCTCCTATTCCGCAGTGGCTTATAAGCAATAACTTTTTCAGGTGCTCCTTTTCCCATTGTCCTCGAAGGGCGTCAATTACGATTCCGACATGGAATCCTCGAAAGGGGACTACGCGGACTACTCGATGCGCCGGGAAGACAGCACGACAAGAGGTCCCCCGAATGCGATGAGCAGGTGGGTGTGGGAGTCTTTTCAGTGGTTTGACTTAGCGTAATCATCCCTTCTTGTCTAGGTCCATCTACGACTGGGACAACAGTCAGTCGATGGGAGCGTCGTCGATCGACTCACCGCACTCAAGTGAGCTCTCGCGTGCTGGTCCTGTCGGTTGGGTGACTTTGCCGCGACGTGGCGCTGAGCATGCCGCCGACGCGCCTGTGAAGCCGCATCGCGGCATGAGCAACGCCGAACCTCGCCCTACTAATACGGAGAAGCGTGGATCGTTACCTACTACTAACAACGGGGGACTGTCGGCACGCACATCGAGTAACGCGTCTCGTGAGGAGCAGCCCGTGTCGCCTGCCAAGGAACCGTCTTCACAGCTGACCAACGGGCATGGTGTGTGTGCAGTGTTTTGTTTGGTATACTTTGTCCCCTCATGTAACTGCCGTACAACTAATTTGGAATTTGGGCCAAAAATACAACATACGTCGTGGTCACAGTGCGTCGGGGTTTGGTTGTGGTGTTTAACTTCAATGATTGTTCTTTTGAGTGTTATTGTTTCTGGGAATGTATAGCATGTTATACATGTCACCTAGGGAATAACGGAATGGTAAATTCACGTGGAATGCATCGAAAAAAGATATTTACTGGAAGATCCTTCCATGGATGCTTTTTTATTTATAAGAAACTTTTTTTCAGCGCTACTCTCAGGCGCTCCCAAAGGTTTCGAAAACTCGGGAAAAAGTTGTTTGACTGAAACATTGCTTGCGAGCGAAGAGCTGTAGGAGGTTCTGGACGAGATTATCTTGTCCATTTGTACCACAACCCCATTTTTACAGGGTTACGGTAGGAATACGGTAGACACTATTTGCCTCAGAACCTCAGGTTTTGCTCATAGTTGTTCCTTAAGATGGTCATTCACGCATCTGTGGTGTTGTAAAAAGTAAGGAGTTATGATAGCGTAAAAAGTTAAAAGGTCAGATCATCGCAGGATGAAAGTGACATTCCCAGCATGACAGCGTTCATGCAAAATACTGTTGATTTTTGTGAGCAGTAAATTACAAAGAAAATCTCTGCAAAAGCTGGTGAAATACATATTGAGAGGTATCTTGTTTGCTGTATTCGTACCATAGCCTTGTAGAATACGTTCACGGGACGAGGTAGACACTTTATGGGTAATTGAGCCTCAAATGAAGTTTTAGCAAGAAAAGATGAATTTTTTTAGAGCTATCGGAGTGGTGTCATTTTCTAGCTTGCGTACTATGTATTTCTGTAGAAAAGAACTCACACCTCACCTTACCAGAATTAGAGTGTGGAATTTTTATTCTATTTTATCGGGCTATCAATCGGATTATCACCATTAACGACAAGTTCGTTAACTACTTATCACGTATTTATTTGTAGCACACGTACTGGTTTGGCGAATTTACACACAAGTTGAGCGCTTGCTTCTCTCATTGCCGTGGTTCCATTAGTTATTTGCGGATGTCAGTTTTATGTCTCTGAATTAAAATACTCAAAACTTCCAATTCAGAGCCGCCAAATGGTCGCCATCCGAGCTCGCCAGGGTATTATCATGTGAAGCAGGTATGATTCTATTTGTAAGCTCGCATATGGCCACGATTATCTAAGCCATTCCAGTTGTTAAATGATGATTCGCTTTATCACGACGCTCGCTTGGCGAATGAAATCGCGAATGTCCGGCTGCGTGAGGAAGCCAGGCTGAGAGATGACAGAATGCGAGGAGAACAGAGGCTACACGAGAGGCCACAGGTACTGTGCTTCTGTATCAAATTTTGGTAATCTCTGGTGTTTTTTATGCTATTTGCAATATCACCGAGTTCCTTTAGGTACCTCTGCAGCCGCCAAATCCGGATATGTATTCGCCACGTGACGAGAGAGTCCAGAACGAAACAAGCCAATTCGGTAACCATCAGTCGTTGGGCGACGGTTCCACACCGAATCGCTTCCCTCGGGGGTCCTCACAGCCTGTCAGTCGGCCGACAATCGCCCCGAAGCCTCATTTGTACACGGATGGTGTTATACGGTGCGCTTTTTTTTCGGAGTTCCAGCACATCAAGTACTTATTTGCAACAATTTTGCTGCTGCTTCAGAAAGTTGCAGGATCGATTTGAGAACTCACAGTAAATTTCTCAAGTAGTTTCTAGAGATTTTTTGCAGAAATCGTTGGCAAGATAGTGTAACACCAGAGCCGATGTCTCGCATAGATTCACCGAGTATGGCTTCGAACAGTCTATCCGTGGCTCCAGCCCCGAGATCTCAGGAACAGCCTCGACCAGGCGGCTCTAATGGGTAGGGTTATAATGTTCTGAAAGTTTCGTAGTGTTAATTCATCAGTGGCGGTATTCATGAACGTTCCCGGAAAGCTCGCGACTTATCCCGTCTTCTAAAGTGGACTAGTTGTCCAGGGAAAAGTTACATTTTGTCCAAGTCAGTTGTAACAAGTAGCGAGAAAGGCATGGTAACATACATATATCTCTTTTTGCTCCTTCATCCCAGGTTAGTGGGAAGCTTAGAATCTTCTGGGAACGATTCTGAATCCCGATGCAGGTTGCTGAAAGTGATCTTGTGTGTTTCTGATTAATTTGTATGCACGTGCAAGGCACGGAATCCACTGAATCCTGAGCTGTAATAAAAACAGATCCTCGGATGTCTCAGTGCATGGAATTGTGTTGTCTCGAAGGTTGTCTTATTCAGGTTCACGAATGGAAGCTCGTCTACAAGTAGTAGTAATGGGAACGGTCAACCGCCTGTGCAAGAAAGAAATGGAAGTCGTAGCCCACGAAAAGAAGATGCAACAAATCATAATGGGCACGATTCGGAGGCTATCCAGGCGAATACTGAGGTATAGTTATTGTTTTCACTGATACTTTTTTTGTCTGAAAGGAATCTCGCAAAAAATTAGACCATAGCAAGGATTAAATTCACGGTGGACGTCCCTTATTCGATTGCATCACATCATTTTTAGATTTCGCCTCCTTTTTTAGCATCTATATCAATCATCAACCTCGAGTTTTGCTGTTCAGGATTTCGTTTGTCTTCAGGAGCCAACGATAGTGGAGGAAACAAATGCGGTGGTTGGCAGTGAAGGAGGCGTTTTGAATTGCCCTGTTTCCGGTGTGGAGCTGCGAATTCCTAAAGGAGCGATTCCTCCTGGGGAGAAACACGAAATTTATGTGAAGGTGAGTTTCATTCGAGTAAGAGGTGTGGGCTGAAGAAATGCTGCGGTTCAAAAGTTCAATATTTTGTTCCGAGAAATAGTGGTGTGATTTGTTACCAGACGATATGCCCATCGTGGGAATGACAGTTTTTTTTTGAACAATTATGCTGACCCCTTTAATTTATTACAAGATCCATCGACTCTTTCGGGAATGTTCTGTGCTTCCCGCTCATCCAGAATGTGCGAGTTTCTCGGCAAAACGAGATAGATTTCATCGCATCTATCACGGTTTACTATTGCTAAGGCAGATCAGTCGCAAAAAAAACTTTATCTCAGAAAAAAACATGCATCCAAAAAGGCGTGGAAGAGTTAACATGTTTTTTTCGAAAATAGAAAATGGCTGTAGAATCATTCACTCCACGAGGCGTTCAATACTTGAAATGTTTTCGAAACGGGAATTGTCCAGGTATTGGGTTGGGGAATAAGTTGTTCGGTTTTTCATGAGCATAGAAACCACCATTTCCCACCATCATTGTAAACCACACTATATGGGTAGCGTAGCGCATTTGCTCCTCTATTAATGCTGCCAGGCACAAGGCTGCTTGTCAGCTCCAAGTCTACGAAAAATTCCTTTGTTTGAGACGACTAAAATTGTAGCCCGCAATCGCAACTCCTGGATGAAGTTTATCAAATTAATTGGGAACCGAACAAAATAAGCTATGTATGACTGAACTAAACCAGAAGAGTCGGTAGTGGTAAAAATTACTTATCCAGCATTTTGAGGTTTTGCACGGAATGCGTTAGCTAAACTTATACATTGTTGAGAGTTAGCATCAATAGTGGTTCTTCCTTACATCTGAAGCAACCTTAGCGGATAATCGCCTTTATTTCCTACAAACTGGGCGTCCAGAACAAGAAACAACTTTAAAGCCAAATTTGCCCTGTCTGAAGTGGGTTCACCACTTCTATGCTGTCCTTTCATCAGTAGAGATTCCTCTCCAAACGCCATTGATTTCCCTAGCCAATTAAGCCACATTTGATCCACGATTGAAGTTGAACGGTTGTCGGTTGCGGGGAGGTTCA
Source organism: Ancylostoma caninum (assembly GCA_037903475.1). Classification (NCBI taxonomy): domain Eukaryota; kingdom Metazoa; phylum Nematoda; class Chromadorea; order Rhabditida; family Ancylostomatidae; genus Ancylostoma; species Ancylostoma caninum. The sequence continues at coordinate 147,755 of JBAJFG010000049.1, forward strand.
ATTTTGTCGACTTGGGTGGTCACAATCCATGCGGTAGAAAGCAAGGTAAAACGAGAATTCAGGAATGAGGCTACGACATTCAGAAAGAGCAAATCAAGGGTTTTAAAATAGACTATGACTGCCGGTCAAGGAAAGTTAAAGTCGCCGTGAAAAAACAAGTTGAAAAAAAAACCGAGTGAACTTATTCCCCAACCCAATAAATAACCTTAAGAAAGACGTTGAGAGAGTTTTTTATTCCATGTATTTACTTATATTTTTAGACATTTTTTTATTTGCAACTGCAATATTGCTAGGGTCATTTAATGTCCTCCAAAACCCAGCCTTTTATGGATTTGTTTTAGGTGTGTCGGGACGGCGATTCACCACCGATAGACAAGTCAAAAGGCGAGACCCTACTGTCCCCTCTGGTCATGTGTGGTCCCCAGGGTTCGTTCTTCTTTACGTTCATCCACCATCGCCTTCTGTTGAATTCATTCGCTGCAGGTCTAACGTTCCTCACCCCTTGCGAGCTGCGACTACCTCACTGCGGGCCGGTGGACGGCGACGGCCAATGGTCCTTCTCGTTGAAGGCGGGCGAGGGCGGTGAATGGCAGCAGATGGACGTGCAACCGCAGAAGACTGCCGATTCTTCCGACAAACAGTTCCTTTCCGTTATGATTACGCACTTCTAACCTGTAACCTCGCTTCTCTAACCTCCGCCCTTCATTGTCTTGCCCCAATTATTTGTCTCATCTACTTGTCTTCAGATGCGGGTCACCAGTGCTATTTCTCAACTACAGTATTAACTTTGCGTCCTCGTAAATGATTCTTGATTTCTTGTCCGTACGAGTTCCGTAGAACGCACCCTCTATTTGTACCGCCGCTTTGTGCTGCCTTTGCATTTTAGGTTCTAGTCGTCCGGTACTGCTACTTACCTGAAGCCTTTTGTTATTGGATTTGTTGGCTAAACCAATCGATTATCGATTGACTATTGTTTGTTAACTCATACACGCTCTCGCCTTGTTTTCCTCAAGCTGCTTAAGTTTTACGCCTTCCATACGCTTTACACTCGCTGGCCTGTTTCATTGTTGTAGAAATTCTGTCTATTTTATGGTTATTGACTGATTGTAACCCATGGTATTTTCGTACATAAGAGCACTCATAGTGTGTTGACACCAAATATTGTAGTAATAATTATTATTTGACTTAATTAATTACTTACTAACCACTTACTTACCTTTTTGCGTAAGGCCTTATGCTTCGCTCAGCCCCTTCCACACCCCGATTTGGTGCTGTGATTTCACGCTCTGAGTCCTATTCACCTAAAACTGTACCTGTTGATTTGATAGGTATAGATTGGAGCGACCAGCATGCACTGTCGCGCTCCACCCTTTGATTGCAAGTTTGTCGCTGTTGATCTTCACCGATGTCGTCGTTCATAATATACGTTGCCAGCATAACTTGATAGGATTGTAAAATAGAGAAAATAAAAGTTTATTGCTCAGGACGTTGTTATGTCTGTTCGTTTAATTCTTTCTGCAACTACAAAGGTAATCTTAAAACAGCCGAGCTCATCGAAGTCGTGTAAAAGAGAATAGAAAGGAAAAACAACAATGATAGGAAGGAAAATTTTGGCAAAATTCAACTGTTACCAGTTCGGCATGCATGTAACAGCTATCCCGATCATGTTTATAAATTACAAAGAAGAACTTTTTATGATAGTGAGAGTAAAGATTGAGGATATCATGGGAATGTCTACCTCTTGAGAAGTGTTTGAAAAAACCTTGTAAGGGTCAGCTATTTGACAGCAATAGGAAAATTTTTTGAAAAAAAAAGATATAGCAGACTTAATTATGAAAAATGGGCAGACGAGCTGAGCCGCCATTACAGAAAATGTAGAGATACTTTACGACATTTAAGGCTGTAGCTAAAAACCTAGTCTTCTCTAAGAACCGCATGGGAATTCACGGATATCGGTCAGCACGCATACTTTGAGGCAACGAACTAGCCCATGTGGGACTCCCTTATCCAACGTCGAAGGCAGTACTAGGTGAGGTAATGTGTTTGATGAGGCTCACAGAACATCGGGCTGAGGAAGTAATAAGGTATCTCCTTGGTCAAATTTTCTCTCAATCCTTCCCTTCCTTTCCTTCCTGAAACCTACTCTTGGCTACTGTGAGCACCACTGAATCAATATAGTTCATTATTCGAATGCTTGGTCACTCATCTCCTTTTCTCTGAAAAGCTGGAGGAAGAGCTGCCAAAAAGCAGCTGCCGGAAATCCACAGAGACTTAAAACACATCAAGGCGCGGTTGTACCACTAAGATCATTAATATATAGTAAACTTGTTAAGGTCAGGGGCGCACCTCGTTCTTCATGTAGATGACATCAGCAGAACCTTCACGTCGCCACGCTGATTCCAATAATGTACAGCAAAAACCACAGAAGCGACAAAAACCCCGTTTTTACAGGGTCGAAGTACCCGGTCCTTGGAGCAGGGTGGAATATCGCTTCAAGCTGTGCTGGCTGTCTGCAACAGCAGCAACGTCGGATGAACACGTGTTGACCTGACCGATTGATAAGTCCAATAGTGATACACGTCGTTGCACGTAAATTTGCTCCGGCAAACTGGTACAAGCCCCATACCGGAACGTCGGTTCACAGGCCATCTCGGGACATTTCAAGTACACTTCCGGAATCAGGCATCCAGAAGATTCGAAATGTGTTAGAAGCCCAGAATCGAAAATGAGGTGGGCCCCTGCCTTTAACGTACCCATGTCCACGTGATACCTGACATCGAAGTAGTCTAAACACAGCAGAGGCGGACGCAGGGGGGCTTATTCATTATTTATTATTATAATTAATATTCTTATTGAATTTTCCATCTGAGTTTCCTGAGACCCCCTTTTTTTTCTGCGTGAGGGTAGAAATTATGAAAGTATACGCCATAACATCAGCATGGCAGCGGTATTCCACTTTTTTGTTTCCCACTCGCTTGAGCGACTGACCAGCAACCGGACACGCACTAATAACTGGATTGCAGGTAGCTCTCCTACAATGAGAAAAATGACAGGCAACTCATTCTCACTCGAAAATGATCTGATCATCCAAACTGATGACGGGGCGTTGTTGCTGGCCGACGACAGATGACAAGGGGGCGTTGTCAGCCGGTCGCGGGTCGACGGCCTGCTGAAAAAGCGGTGCAAACGAGGCTGTTCGACGCGTAATCTGATTGATGTGCTAGTGTGCATGGTGAGAGTTATCCGTCCACTCACAGTATTATCCTCTATCCATTGCAACTGGTTCACGTTTCTCGTTCTAACTTCCTTCGTACTCTGGATTTATTCTATCCCTATTTCTACCAGAAACACTTGAAGGCTTCTCTGTCCAGCACTCAGACGTTACAGCAAATCTACCAGTAATAGGTAGAATTTGTTTAATACTCGTTTTACAGCCCTGAAATTTTCGTATCAAGGAGGACCAGAAAAAGTAAGACGATATCCTGCTGCAGAGCTCAGAGTTAGCCTCGAGCAGTGTGTCGCCGGATTGCTAGTTGGGATGCGCGTCGCGGCTTTCTGGGATCCAGCTGAGGTAAGAACGAAGCCGCAAAACGCATATGGAGCGTTGCAGCACATGGTTTGTCCAAAGAGAGTCAATACAACGCTTGCTTCAAAAATCGTAGAGACCCCGCGCAATGACTGTAGCTACAGAAATAGCGCTCTACCCAACAGGCATTGTGGGACTTGGTCCCTTTATCACTTTGGTTGTGAGGCAAAAGTGCCGCGAGGGGGAACAGCTTAAACAGAGTTATAAATCATGTCCTGTCAACGGTTCGAATATCGTAGCAAAAGTTTGCCCATTGTTGGCGTAACAGGCCATCTGATTACGAAAATCCTATTCGCTTTGTACGGTAGCCCCTTTTTCGTAGGCTTACAGTGAAATCACTACAGGAATATGAATGCATATGCTAGTTCGCCGAAAAAAGAGCATTGGGTGGGAAATAATGACGATGAGACACAGTATCTCGCAATCGTCTCTCAAGTTTTGGAAAGTAGGATTTGTTCATTCGCCAAGCACAATATAACTTTGTATGCCACTGCTATCGGCCTGCCAATAGTGGCATTCTCCTTATCCTCGTACTGTAATCTCGCTGTAAATCAGCAGAGACACAGTTGCGGTACAAAACGAGTACGCTTTTCTTAGTCTGGACATCAAACATCCCTCTATGAGCAACATGGGCGAAAATTTTCTACGATAACCGATCCGCTGACAAGTCACCTTCATAATTCTCTACCCTTTTGATTTTGGACCAAGACAATTATGCTAGATTTTTGGGATCGACGGTAGGAGCTGCCCAGAGATTATCGGAGAGAGCGACGAGAAGCGATCACCGTCGTTTGGCCAGGAAACTAAATCATCTCAGTAAACGAGCAACAGGCATGCCAATAGTATTTAGCACCGAATAAAAACCGAATAACTCAGTTGTTTTATTACATCAGAGTGGATTAGAAAAATGTCTGGAGGAGAGAAATGTTCATTCCCTCCATCGGATGTTTGGAGGAGAGATACGAATACTTTTACAAATATCTGATCCTTCGACCTATTCGGAAATGAATTTTCGAATTCGATTGTATCCAATGCATTATTAGGTCCAAATTAGTGTAGCAGCACCGCTTTCAAGCACGTGTAGCGACTGCCTGAGCTAAAATCCGTGGAAATACATATTCCTCCTAGCGAGAACGAGTCGATGAAATTTTCTCGTTAACTTCATAAAATTTTCCATTAGGTTTCTTGTGGTTTGTGAATTTTCATGTCATGTTTCCAATATGTTTTGTTATTTATCTCAACTCGAAAATAATTTTTAGTTTCGCCATTCTAGTCAGAACATATTTTGTTCTCATTTCTCAGTCTCTATTGATAAAATAATGCATCCGAAAATTCCTGCACAGGTAATATGCAGCATGGGCTTGCTTTCGTGTTTGTTTGTCTTATGAGCCACTCCTGCAATCACGACTGTGTAATAAACTAAAAACCATCTTGGAGAACCTGCTTTTCAGCATCTAGTTTTAGTTGCGATATTGTTTTTCAATGCTTTATTTTTCAATCGGCGTAAGAAATTTTGCTTATTTATCCAGCAAAACCGTAGACGTTTTCCTTTTTTTGTGGGAAATCTGGATCGACTGAATGATAAGCATGTTTCAGTATCCATTCTTCAGAAAAATGGGGAAGGCTAGCAGAGTTCTCCAAACCAAAATTAGCTTGCTAAAGTTCTAAGTATCATGAGGTCCTGCGCTGTCAACAAGAAGTTGTATATAGCTTTAAAACTTTCCAGATGATCGGAAATAAGCAGTGGCGGATGCAGAATGTGAGCGGGAGGGGGGGGGGGGAGGGCGTGGGAAAAAAAGTGGGGTCTCCGCTGTTTGGGGACTCGGACGGAAAATAAAATTAATAAAAATATTAATTATAATAATAAATAATCAATGAAAATTATATTAAAAATGATAATAAAAATAAACAATTAAGAATAAACTAACACAAGATTTTTATCTGCATTGTAAAATAATTTCGAAAATGTGACGACCCATTCTCGGGGGGGCCCCTCCCCCCCCTCCCCTGCGTCCGCCACTGAAAATAAGTGGTTCCTTATTGAACGGGCAGCGAAAGCAACATCTTTGTCTTCAGAGAATGTTGAAGTTGCGAAACTGACAGGGATTTCGCTTGTGAAAGTTGCCTCAAGATGAAATCCCTGTAATAAATGTGATATAAACAACTAGAATATCAGTTTTGGAGGAAAAATTAAAGGCAGTAGAGGTGAGAAAACCTTCTCAAGTACGGCAGCAAAAGCGTACCCATAATCACGTGATACCTGACATCGGATTAGTCCAAACACAGCAGTGGCGGCCTCAGGGAGGGTGGCGAGAATGAATCTTCAAATTTTCGAAATTGCCAATACAAATAAAAATCTTGTAGCAAAATGCGGTTACTTATGTACATGGAACGACCTTGGAATGCCATAAACACGCCAGCAAATATTGAAATTTACTCAAAGTATAAACGGGAACAATTGAGTAACTGTAATCAAAGTACTCCGAAAGAATCAGCGTGTGATTTTCTCTCCAGAAGAGAACTTCAGAAGAAGGAGACAACGAGCATGAGACGTTAATTGATAGGGTGTTTTGCCAACTTTGGACACTTTGGTCAACGCTGATACGAAGTTGTCCTTCTATCACGGCAAAATCCCGCCAGACTTTTCGGTGACGCAGGATTTATTTATTTATTCATTTGGTTATTCATTTGCCTATTCATTCATTTATTAGTGTGAATAGGTCCATTCTGAGCTTTTTTCCTCTTAGCTTAGATGCAAGTGATGGACCTTCCGTCACGAGTGCTTGGACTGTCAATTTTATCTGTGATGAGCAAACTCAACTAGGATTCGGGGGCAAATGTAATGAGGAAAGGGGAACCATAAGGAATAGGGTTCATCAGCCTTCTATCTCCTTGAAGGGTAGGGTAGGGGTCCTTGGCAATCCGAGCGGAAAGATTGAGATCTATGCGAAATTCTGCAAGGATTTACCAGGGAGTCTGCAAGAATTTTGGAAAATGCACGAGGTACACTAGCTTCCTCCGGGGTCAGTTCAAACATCATCGGTATCACCGACGAGCCACCGGAAAAAACTGATGTGAGGTCATATTTGCAAAGGACGTCATTGTGCTGTGGCTTTCTTGAGCGTGATGATTTCGTAGAGCTCTCCAGTTCCCAGTAAAAAATATTAACAATCCGATGTTGTCCTTCCTCTCGCATGTGTTGCTAAGACCGGCGAATTGGACTTTGGTGGCGTTTTCAACATAACAGCTCTCACTTTAGGAGCTATCACATGTGGAACTGATTATAAGAATGGTAACGCATCAACTGTAATGAACCATCCGGCGTTTTTCTGAGAAACTTTTTTCAACGCCGTTATCTCTGTTGAATATTCAGTGTTGCTCCAGTGGCGAAGCACTTCTTCAACGATAGTTGAGTGTTTTTTTTTCCTTCCGATGATCGCGCATTTCGAAAGCTATCGTCACTCGTACAAACTGCACAGCCATTGCTCAAACCTATTGTTTTGAATCATCAGAAATGCTAGAGAGAATCGTTAGTCATCAGCTCATCCTCGTACTTCCTCTCACTGAATCAGGCTCATTCAGAAGCAGCGTTTTTTTTTTGCTGCGCAAATTCGCTGATTCATTCAAAAATAGTGCAATTGCAGAGGATTACACGCGGATTACCTCAGCAGATCCGGACGTTTCAGCCGCTGCGGAAAAAATGCGCAAATGTCCTTTTGTGAGTTAGCCAGAAAAAGCGCCGGCTCCGAACTCAGCAATTTCGGAGCGCTTAACGAGGGTCTGGTGTTCTGTGGTAATCCGAACCACCTGCGGGTCTTATCCAAAAGAGATAGAGGGAATGAACGTTGATTTGACTGACGCGCTTCACGATTAGCTAATCGGTGCGCGAGTGACTGTGATTGTTGGAAACATTAGCGATGAATGAATGAGGTTCAGTAGATTGAAGCTTGGCCTAAAGGGTGCAGACGCACTGCTTCCCACAGAGTTCAATTCAGTTCACCGGCCTTAGACACAGTGAGCTTCACTTCTGAGGGGAAAGCAGTTTCTGGTCAATTATTTATTTATTTATTTGTTTATTTATTTACCTACGCGCTCGTTTGCTTGTTTGTTTCTATAACCAGTGAACTAGTGTATGTAGGCAGATGTTTCTAGTAGATGTTTCTAGTATTCACAAACCCATCATTCTTCTAAGGACTTTTCTAGTGAGCTTTCACCCCGACACACTGCTGCGTCTCTCATTGTCTTTCATGCCTTACGTACCTGTCTGGTAAGCTTTATAACTTCATGTCTTAGGAATCTGTAATATTGTTGGGGCTAGCGAACACGTAACACCGGAAAATCTGGTGCTGGATTTCCCACGGCATGTCTCATCTGGTGGGAAGCGACAATCTCCCTATTGTCACTCACTTTTCTTCTTTTAGTCGCATGGGATTCTCTTTAAGGCTATCACTCTTCCGTGGCTATCATTAGATGAGATTCTGGTTCCCAACTGCATTACCACCTACATAGTTACCTGGCTTTTCTATCGCTCAGTTGCTCTTGACTTCTTTCTCTCAGTTGATTCGATCGTACTCAGCTTTTATCTGGGCTCCTAATGGAGTTCTTCATCTGTTCATGTTTTTTGTCTGTCCTTTCATACCTCGGGCTGTACATATTTTCCTGAAAGCTGATCTGTATGGCACATCTTGAGCTGTATTCAAAGAAATACGTAAGTGAATAAATAAATTTTTGTTGGGTTTCTTACATAAATGATACTTAATATCTGTTGGTTTCCTTTATATGGCACTTGCATAGTTCATGCTCCCTCCCTCCAGAAGAATGCAAGCTCGGGGGTCACAAGTTCCTCTGAAAAGCTCTATCCGAAGACGCCGATCACAAATATCATGCCCATTTCCGACCATGGTTATTTAATTTTTTCTAATCAACCATACTACTTCACTCCCTTTAATCTGGAAAATTCCTCCATCTTGTGACCGGTAGGAGGTGCATAAGTAGTACATACTTTTCATTCATGTAAACGTGTTCAAATTCAATGCCATTGCAAATGTTGGCTAGACGAGCAGTATTGAACTGAGTTCACTAATTTCTGGTCTGATCTAAGTCATAGTTCCATTTCATGTTATGTGTCGTCAGATCATGCGATCTCCTAAAATTGACGTTTCAAGCAAAATCAGATATTGGCGATCGCTTCGTTGCCACAAATTGTAACGATCAAAATTATAGGCATTCAAAGCATCCGTGAACAGGAAAGCACAGCTCTGAGGGATTTTTGATAATTTTGACGTTTTTGAGAATTTTGACGACATTATATCTTTAGGAGAAATCCCATTTGTAGTGTTTGTGTATGAAGCGGCAGTCGTGTAGGAAGTGTTCGCGGAGGATAGGAATGAATAGCTTCTGAAACTCAACCCGGCATCAGAAATCATCCTTGACAGTATGCAATTTCTGTTGTTGACATGGTTGCTAGATTTTCAGCAAAAAACTACGAATGTTAGCAAGAAGACTTTAACAAAGTTGTATTCGAAAAGGCTCTATTCGTCCAGTAAATAGCGTGAACCTTCTCTAACTCATAGAAGCGAAGAAAATTAGTTTCAAAAATGTGAAATCTACTATTTTGAGAATTCACCAGTGCGCGCCTCTCATGCAGCTTATATAGTGAAATTTTTCCTCATTCTTTACTTAAGTACTCAAAGCAAAAAAGTCACTTTTGCAGATAGTTAATCCTGCCGCTCCAGATATGGCCACATTTTCTCGTATTTTTATCTATTTTTATTTGCTTTTTTTTCATATTTTCTCTTCCATCCTCCTTCTCTTGAATCCTGGATCGATAGTCTGGTATAATCCAATTAATCAACGTTTTCCTCGTCCACTGCCTCTGTGGTCGCAGGAAATTGCTCTTCTTGGATGCTCGTAAGCTTTGTTTTTGGTATATTAGGCACTGGAGCACTCTGCCATAACTCTGAGTTAGGGCCATGACGTCAACGGCAGACTTCAGACTGCCCCGAGGCCATCGTCGAACGGCGACGGGTGTTCGCGATGCCCGATCCGGCAGTGACGTGGTCCCTTTGTGCGATCGTATTTCCGCCATCCTCTATAGCCGCTGTTGTGCCTCGTTGTCTCAAGCCCGGGATTGGCTTACATGCCGTACCCGTCACCTCCTCGATTCGTTTTTGAGCGTAGGAGTCATCGTTTTTACAACGTTAAACGAACTCAACAGTAGGGGCAACGCTTTGCAACCGGATCTCTTCCGTTATTACTAGAGTACAAATATACAAGCCGCTAGGCAAAGGTCTACTTGCACTAGCTGTTGAAAATACGCATGTGCTTCCGCCTTAGTTTTGCAGTTTTTCCATGGACTGTCGAAAAGATTCCTAAAGCAGATGAAGAGCTATGGCTGTAGCATTTTTAGAAACTATTTTATCTTTTCGTTCAGTGTGATTTTAGTTTTGAAAAATTGGATCACTTTGATAGCCCTAATTGGGGTGTAAGAGAAATGAATGTGTAGCGCAATGGTAGGAAGCGGAGAGGTGGCGTACCACGTCGATGTTGTGAACCTCGCTCCACGTCAACTTGGCCTTCTGCTCCTCCGAAGTCAAGCACGTACTCCATCCGTCCATATAGGGGTCATGCATCTGATATAAACTGGCGATAGATTCCACATAAAAAAATAGGGTTAGCAGCAAACATGATGCACACTTCAAGTAATTGAATTTCCCTGCTAAAAGTAGCCTGACAGAACTCGAGACTTGTGATTTTGCCTTACAACTGCGCTTGACATGGATGCTTCACAACAATTGAACTCCCGTCTATTCACCTACATATTTGTTAGGAGACGACAAGAGCTAGCTATTTTTGAGCTTTGACAGGCTTAGGGCACTGATAGATATTTATACACTTACATAGACATTAGAACACATAGGCAAATATTTATTCGTTCTGTTATTTAGTTATTTATTTTAATTTATTTGCTTATTTATTCTATACCTTCTTAGTGCTGTCCTATTGAAAACTAATGAAAAATTGGAAATTGAAAAATATCTAAACCAAAAACCAACCAGATATTCAAGACGAAAAAGAAGCTTGTGCATCTGATATGTATTTTAGAAAATTCAAACATTTTCCTCAATGCAAATATCATATTTACTCATCATTTTCATCTAAAAGTAAATTTTTAGTTGCAAAATACTGGCTATAGACAGACGTCTCAATGGCAAGAAACTTGCTTCTTCTAGATACCTTCATTCTTCTAAATATCTTCATGCATTCTGTTCGAGTAATGCTTGTTCGCTTGGTAAAAGCTTATTTGGGAAGTTCCAGCAAAGCCGTATTAACGGAGCTGTTATTGTTTTATTGACGAAGCAGCTGACGTAAATTTCATTCGGTTTCACAAGGGACATAATGACAGCGTTTTTGATGGGTGGCTGTTCGCATGACCTTTTCCTTGTAAGTCGTGTGTACGTGTTACCTCACATTTATTATTATTTAGAAATATTATAATATGCGCAAAGGCATTTGGGAGATAGTAGCATTTCTATTCAAAATACATCCACATGCTTCATTACTTTGCTGAAGAATTTGGTACATTGACGTTACGTATTCTTTCCGAGCAAACATGTGAAAGCCGATTCTCAATAAGCCCATTCAAACGTGGCCAGCCATCCTTAACAACCCTTTCACTATTCGATGAGCGACTTCAATCTACAATATTTCTTATAGTGAGTGTATTGAAAGAATATGATCGTATGAGTCATCTCTCTATCATCCGAGCAAAGAGATAAGGGGGAATCATAGGCTGCTCTAGCTAATAGTGTTGGACTTCTCTCTGTGAGCGCTCTTTAAACGAAAGTTTCAATTTCTCTGTATTTCAATTTTTCTTTAATTCTGACTTGCGTGAACTATGCTATGTACGGTTTCACATACATAAAACCTCCCTCTCTTGTAATGAAATCCGAAGAATTCTAGCGAGTCTCTCTTAATTGTATCCTAAGGTGATTTTGCTGGTTGATCACCAAAAATTTTTAGATTTTCAAATTTTAAGCATACTGCCAGATAGATTGGACTATCCTGATTCCGAATGTCTGCTCCATTTTGAAACGGTCGAGAGTGAAGGGAATTATGGGAAAGCGACGAAAAAAAAAACGCGAAATCGCAGACATCGCGCAGTTTCATCAAGCGGCACCGTTGGTACTGTACCCATTCCCCTTTTATTCCGCTCCTTTCTTCCTTTTTTTTATTCTCTCTTTTTTTCTTAGCTTGTATATGTTCTAAGAAACTAAATTGTATCGAGATTAATTATGTCTTCGTTGATGTTTATGGTTCTCATGCAGAGATTCTCGCAATTTCCTGCTCTCATCCTAGTGTCTTCAAGTCAACTTTTAAGAATCCCTACCCTTCCTTAGTTCATATGCTTCCTCTTAATTCTCTGGCTTAAATGCTGGACATTTTGAAGCTTTGAAGCCATAAAAATTGTGGGTGGGCCTTGAGAGTCGAATTCGTCGACTCGCCCACCAGGAAGGATTGTTCAGCCGGCGGCTGAAGGGCGGGGTCAACAGACTTTCATTCGAAGCTCGTCAACAATTGACTTTGTCACCTCAGCTTTTCCCCACGAACGGGGGTTGTTTTCGTTTTTCCATTCAGTAACATTACTTGCCATCGATTTCCCCATTGTCTCCTTCTTACGAACCTGTTTTCTCTGTATTAATTGGCAATGAGTGAATTCACATTTCCCATGATTTTTTTTTGCATTTTCCTCGATTTCTCTTGCCCATATTATCGTTCTATGACTTTGCTGTTGATGAGTCTTAGGGCAAAAAAGGTAAGCAAGCAAATTCTCGTCGCTTAAGCCTGCCTCGAAGAAAGTACCATATCTTGGAGGATGGGAAAGTTTTTTTGGCAAGAATTTCCCCCACATATGACCGACCGAATAACTCGTTTGCAAATGTACTTACCCTCAAAGAACTCCTGAATTGTAGACTGACGAGATTGAATTGCATGATTGCGAGAACTCGTCCTAATCAGTCGAGAATCTCCGAAGTGCACGAGTACCACAGGAATCAACGCGATGGAATTTGCACTCTCAGCTGCTTACTAATGAACTAATCAGAGCGATGGTAGGAAAATGTGGTCCATGTGTTTTTGTTGATTTATCTGCAGGGCCGGTCAATCATTTTTGCATCACAGAATACTTACTTTCTGTCAGGTTTGCCGCGCCGCACTGGTGGCGCGGGGCACGGCAGAGCAGGCAGTCGGTAATCTGCGATGCAAGAATGATTGGGCGGCTTTGTTTTTTAGTTTGATTTATTCGGGGATGTGTCAATAAAAGTAACTGGAAAGTGACAGCAACAACAAAGCTGAAAATAATCAAGGGAAACTGAAGCATGTAAAAAGTAAAACAAATTTTTTTGTGAGCCCCTACCTGCGAAACTCGGGTGATATTTCATGAATAACAGTTCTTTGGAAGAAGTACAAAAGATTTTCATGTTGGATTATGCGTAGTTATCCGGAAGATGGTGGTGTGATGAAATCATTCGTTAGTTCTAGGCATGCCGCAACTGCTCTGACCGGGAAGCAACCGGATCTAAGACAAAGGTGTAGAATGTAGGCTTCTTCCTTTTTTTAACATCAATGTCCTCGCAGTGTGCGAATTCGTAGGTAAAAAGTGAAGTGCGTTAAAGCGTTTTCGACCACACTAAAGAGCTATCGAAAGCTGCAAAGCATAGCGCATAAGAAACACGTTTGAAGGCGAGAGGATCGGAAAATAGAATCACCGCCAGAAGCTTCTGCAGAGGCTTGAAACAGCTGAAGTGCGTCTCACACTTCAGCCAGCGAACGCAGTCTGTTCAGCTGTTGCAGGAAGGCCAGTTCCGGTCCTCATTTCGTGGACGCAGACAAGATTGGAGCAGTAATAAGAATTTCGCTGGACTGAGGCGAAATGCTCAAAAAACATTGGACACACAAAACAATCGAGTATTGCCATTAGAACGCAATGAAAATTGAACAAATTTAATTAATTTGATGAATAATCCAGAATTCCTTCTGAAGGGTCGAATTTTCCATAAACAGAAACCTCCACAGCCTTTCGTTTCTTTCCCTGAAAGTTGTAGGGCTTCTGCCCTCATGTATATTTCAATGTTCGACTTACTCGAGCTTGAATGTTCTGTTTTCGATATATCCAAAGCAATATTTCTTGTTAAATTACAGTCATGTATGACTTCAAGAATTTATGCTTATTTTGTTCTCTTCGGTAGTTACAAAATTCTCTCATCTTAATCTCATGGACCCCAGGAAAAGCTGTACTGAGGGAGGGGCGCACAAGAATTAGTTGAAACAAAAGAAAAATGTTGCGAAATTATTACTCGAATTCTCCCTCCTTCCCTATACATTTCCTATCAATTAGCATAATATTATAGTACATCATGTGAAGGACACTCATGTATGAAAAAAATTTGAGCTTTCGTTATTGACAACATACAAGATGGCTCGCATTACAGGTATTTTCCAGGCTAAATTCGCTTCATTCAGAGCTACTGAGATATTTTGTGGCATTACTCGGTTTGAGGACTCAAAACTCCGTGTGCCTCGTCGAAGGCGGCCATGCTCGCAATTCTCAGAGCTTTCTATGAATTTCGTTATGGACGAGGCACGGACATGCACTATGCATGCACGAGCTTGTACATTTTTCAGCTAGACTTCGTTCGCATCGAAAATTTTAAGCAAAAAAAGGAAACCAAGCTTAAAACAGCTAGTCAGCTCCTGCGAATTTATGCAGCGTTATGCAGCATGTGGTGATATCGACCAGGTTGGAAAAGTGGGCGTGGCATCGCTGCAGGTCGATCAGCATATCATCCTCTCACATCAGTGTCGCCCTTTAATTCTTCAATTTCCTACTAATCTTCACACATATTACTAGTATGCTTCGATGTCTTTCTTGTTGTGATGGACACCAGCGATGCGCGCTTTATTCGTATCTCGTTATCCGTTTGGCCGTTATCCGTACGTTTTGTCCTGCCCGTTATCCACACCGTTATCCGGGCTTTTCGCGCTAATTTTTCCTCACAATATTCATGTCGCGATTCTATGTCATCATTTTCAATATTGTAGATACCCATTGTCCGGTAATTTTCTGGCGAATCCCTTATCCATGCCATTATCATGGAAAATTTTCCTTTCTGCTCATCTTTGTGGCACCCCTCATGGTGCATCCACTAAATGAATAAAAAGTTAAACAAATAAATAAATGATGAGGAAGGAATGTGCACAGCGTTGTAAGTGGGAGGAGCGGGGTTATCGGGCTCTGATTGATGATTCAACTGACTGACCAATCGCGCGCCGTCCCTTCTAGGTACAGCGCTCCACACCGAAAAGAGAGATCAGATTTGGCAGTGCTTTGGCATAAATCGTTGTCCATCGCCAATCAGCCTCAGGATTCTCTTTGCGGAAAAATAAACCATTTTCACCACTGATTGTGCAAGCATCAACTCAATGGCAGAGCTTCCTCACATAATTTCCTTCAAAAGCTTCATTAGAATTCCGCATGACCACACATCCACGAACTATTCAGCTGGCATCATTAATTTATTGATCCGTTATCAACTGGCATTGCAGATGTATTGACTTCTCCATGGATTTTGTTGCCTTTTAAAGCTACGCTCGCCTTAATGTTTCATTAATTTCTAAAGGAACCCTCTCCTCTGTCCATATGTTGCCATGTGTTGTTGTGCATGCACACGCCGACTAGCATACACGCCTATGATATTCACAAAGGCGTTTTTTCCATGCTTCTGAGAAAGCCACCTCCAGTTCGTGAATGGATGTGCGTGTTCTAGTTACTGCGGACTTTCTATCAATCAGATATAACAATGTTTTCTCCTTGGCTTCCGCTTCCGTGTCAATTCAGCGCTGGACAAGTGCGTATTTGACAGAGTAACAAAGTAACAAGGGCTTCGTAGATCTCTGCTCGCCTTGTGCTTGTCGTCGTTAACTCCACTGGAGGAGCGTGACGTTCTTGTCGGCGGGCGACGAATTCGATTAGAACATGATTGCCTTTCCATAAGCTGCAACAACGAACATGGCCCAGCACCCTTCAAGCTTTCTATTTATGGTGCATCTCATCTTTTTCCTCAGTACAACCTTACTGATCTCACTTCGCTCGAATACTCTACGTAACAGTGACTCTGATAGTTCCGAATTGCTGTGGGTATTTTTCTCGGATTTACCTCTGGATCAGTGCTATAGCTCTTCCGTAATTTACGGAATACCCTGTTGGATACTCAAGCGATTAAAAATTTTCTAGGAAGTGCTATGTGCTGTAATGCTGAAGCTGATAATGCCTACACCTTCTTTCTTTCCGACAAACGTTCTCATTTTCTTCTCTTACGGCTACTTTTTCCTTGTTGCAACTGCAAAGTGCATTCCAGCACAGCTTCAACACTGCTCGGAACAATCGAATGAATAAATTATTGCTGGCATGTATAAGCCAACTGCTGGCAAAGTAGGACTAACTCAAACACCCGTAGTATTTGCTGAAAGAATGGCATGTTGCAGTACACCTTTCAGCATCCCTCAGGTGTTTTATCTTTTTAATCACATGCGTTGATATACATGTAACAATAAATAAATAAATAAATTGGTACTATACTGTCTAGCTGATTTTTCTCTTTTGTTCTCCTGAACGTTAGCGAGACATGTTCATATACTAGTCTTTATCGGTGTGGAGCACAATGAATAATTGGAAATCACTTCTTACCTTCCGAATTAGGATGAAACGTCGGACTAAAGAATAAAAATGACTAGCGGAGGTCCTGACAGAAGTCATAATTTATTTATTTATTGAGTACGCACATAGGCGTGCATTACAATGTCTGAAACAAAATTAGATAAAAACAAGAATAGAGCAGCCAGACTAGGCATACCAAAATGCCAAGAGAAGGAAACTAGATTAAGAAGTATAATAGTAACACTCGGATGAGAGGAGTAGGAATCATGCATATACATATAATACTATACAGCAACGTGTAACAACTTAGGACGCTCTAAAAACGAATGGAGAAGCCTATCCTGGATAGACAGGACCAGCCCCTTATGGAGCCGAATAAAATCACATACGTATTTACAGTCTGTTGATTTGGATGGTGGACTCCATGTACTTGTCAGGCCTGTGGCTATGATTTCAATGAGGCAAGACCATAGAGCTATAGAGCTACTTGCCCAGATGCGTGCATTCGACGCTCATGCGCCTCACCTCTCTTCATCGAAAGTCCTTTTCAAATACGTGGATATATGCGTATATACGCGTATATATATACGCGCGGACGGCGCACGCATCCAGTAGTATAATCTATCTCTAGCGCAATCACTTTCATGGATCCCAAGAGCTGATAAGCCTGTCACCCTGCGCCGATGCGAACACAGGCGAGGCTGAGCGGTAAGTGGACTGCACCAGCTATGTAATGGAACAAGCTTTACTTAGTCTACAGTGAAAGAATTACGCAAGAAGTAAGGAGGTGAAGTGGTGAACGCTGCGGGCGTGAGGGGCCTTTCCCGTAAAGTGGGTATTTTTGATATTACTTTATAAAATAAACAAAAATATTGCGTATGCTTATTTTTGGTGTCTATTTTCACCATTATTTTTAAAATATTTACCATTAATTATTTTACAGTTGAAGTGATATTTTTAGCAAATTTATTACTGCTTCTGGATCCACATAGTGGTGGAGTTACTCGTTTTTTCCCACGCCCACGGGCTTTCTTGAGATGCCTTTCTTCTCTATTAAACTGAACATCTTTTGCACGAAAAATGATGAGAACATTTCCCTAGTTCGTCCAATCACACTGATTTACTGAAACAAAGTTCGAGCTGCGTCGATGGGACCCCTTTTGCACTTTGAAGCTTCTGCATGCGGAATAAAACAAATGTAATCTGATCCGTGGTATTCGAGAAATCCTGGAAGATGCATTTTCTGCTTCAAAGAAACGAAATTAGGCTTTTCCCTCTGTCCACTGACCAGCCACAAACAGCTCCAAGCATGGCTGGGTCATGTACAAGAATAGCCTATTGGGTACAAAATTGGGTACAAAAGGGTGAGAGGTGAGGGGCAGCATAAGTTATTACATTTGTCAAGGTCTGCTGGCTCATATCCCTGTAGTGGTCACATATTTCTCGCTAAATTGAACTACTTCCAACAAGGTGGGAAGTCAACTTTTCTAACGAAGAAAATTCGCACAGATGAGCAGAAAAAATTCTGCTTGGCCCCTAATATCCGTGGATTCTCAGTGGAGGTTTCGAATGGATTGGAATTATCCAAAACGAAATGAAAAGTGGGACGGAACTGGGCCGGCCTTTTCCTCCATAGTTGTGTAATTCCCGAATTACAATGTATTCCATGGTGCAGAATGCACAAATCCATGCAGTTCTTTGTGTATTCTCTCGTTTATCCACGTATGAGCGCTATCTTCGTCTTCCTCTGCTCTTTTTGTTATTCACTCTTAAGTTCTCTAGCATTCGTTCACTGATGCTGTTATTCGACATGCGTAGGAGCACTTACCTAATAATAACTCGTCGAGGTGCTATTTACTGAGAATCCACCTCTACTTTTGTTTTTATGACTCATATATTCTTCTCATCTGTAAGGTCCTCAATTAATGGAATTTGTTCTACATATATCACTTCTAACTGTGTAATGCGTGGATAATAGGATTTTGCTTTCGTTTTCTATGGACGTCGTCTATTTGGTTTTACGATCTCTCGGCCGGAAATCAACCTACTGCTTTGTCCTTGCTTGGAAAACCCTAGTCTTCGGCTAAAGTACCGGGAAAGACTTAACTGTGCTCTGGCCAGCTGCCAAGCACGTTTTCTTGGCTCCCAGCCAGCTGACTTTCGAACAACATTCATAGCGAATCCGCCCGTGATTTTCGGTTATGCTATGTGATCCGAGTCGGCCCCCTCCCCACATGTCCTAGCATCGCTCATGCCAGCCATCAATCACTCAAAACTCCAACTTACTGACAATTATTACACCCGTACCAGCTTAAACTATGATGTCTCGCGACAAATCACCGACTGCTGTCGAATCGCCGACCACATGACATGAGTTATGCCTTGCTGCTGCTGCTGTCAGGACGCGACTACACCGTCTCTTTCTGATTTTTCTCGCAGTAGACGCGGAGCAGACGATTCGTGATCGAATCAGGCGGCAAGTTGAGCTCGCTTCCGAGTTCATCCGAGTCGACTCATAACAACCAAATGCTCCCTGAAAACGCCGTCGTAATGCTATTTTCTCGCGCCTACTCGAGTTTCACATTATTTTTTTTTTGCGAAAACGGCTGATCAACAACACCTCCGCCCGCTGGATCGTCTGTTCTGTGTTTTCCTCAATCTTCGGTTACTTCTCTTCGTAACTCTCACCTTGTCTCAAGCCAGTGCACCTTTCTGGATCCACAATCTTCGTTTTCTTCATTCCGAGCGCGTCTCAATGTGCACGTTTGTAGACCAGTTTAGATTAATTTTACATGATTTTGAAATATGTATTCACTGCCCCTTAGTTTTTTAGGTGTTAATTGACATTGTTTGCTCAGCCGGGAACTGTTCGCTTTTCTTAAGGAACTGTTTTTACAGATTGAAAATATAAAAGCATGTCACTGCCAATGCCAATGATAACCGAGATTCCTAATGAGAATTCACGGAAAATCCGGGAAGAATTCAGTGCAGTTTAAGCCCTCACTCTCTATCTTCCCCACCCCCCCCCCCCCTATCCACTCTTACCGTTTGGCCGAATGCATGAAATTCTTGAAGTTCCATCATTTACCGTCCTCCCTCTAACCTCTGCAAAAAGATACATGCCATGACCCACTAAAATATGCTATTTCTTTTACTATCACTTTTTTATCAACTATTTATGGATCCCCATTGGCTCATCTGGTCTCCAAATCGGCTAAGATCTTCCCTTCTACCCCCAGCCTGTATCCGCCATTGGTATTCGCGAGAGGACTTTCATCCTTTTCCTCTTCGACAAAATTATTTTCATTCTCAATCTTAATAGATTCCTCCCTCGTTTTACACTTATTCATGTCTTAGAATGTGCTTTCTTCCTCCATTCGTTGCTTCAATTGTCCCTTACTTATATTAACTAGATTGATTCCACTCACAATTTTAAACGTACTGCAATCGTAGAGAATCCTTTCTAGCTGTGTCGAGGCTGTAAACGGCTATTTTCTTCCCTTCATCCTCCATCAACGATTCCGCATGTGGACTACTCAACAACTCTTTTTCCTATGTTTCCAGAAGTGCGATTAAGCATGAGAACAAGCTCGAAGATGTTCGATGTGGGAACATCCAACACTACGAGAAAACCTAATGATCAGACTCGTGTTAGGGGCACGGCCTCAGGCGACATAATACTCTCACAAAGAGCAGGTCACGAGGGCTAGAAACTAAACATCAAGCCAGAGTTAAAGATAATCATATCATCGTGAAACTACGCATCGACGACTACGGCGGCATGGCTCTAATGTTTTCTTCGTTTGTTGTTTTGTTTCTTCGGATATCACTGTCTTGTTTTAGTTAAATTATTGTCAGAGATTCAGCGTTTTGAATCTCATCGCATTTACTTTGTTATCCTTACAAATTTATATGATCACAGCATGATTCACTGCTGCCTTGTAGACAGTGAATAACTTGGTAATCTCAGTCATGCATGCGTCCTCTAGATAGACTCAAAAAATTGGTTCTCGAACAAATGTAAGTGACAAATGAAATCTGGCGGATGACTGCGATGTCCCCCCACCGCTTCACTGCTATTTGCTTATCCTTAGCTAAGACATGAAGTCCAGAAATCGAAGTCATTGAAGTATTGTGTATTGATTGTTGGGATGCCATTGCATATTAGCTATGAACGAATACCTTTGAACTCATCTCGCACTTTTCTGAATTGGCTTCTTGACATCAATGAATAGCATAGCCTGATTGCAGTTCTTCTCGTCAATACATCAACGTATAATATGTAGAAGTTGGGTCAAAATTATGGGTACTAGATGAATTTTACTTCCTGAACGGAGAAGCCATAATATCGGGGAGGTCTCTGAGAGAGAATGTTGAATGCTCTTGCAGCAACAATAATCTACATGTAATTTTGAATGTCACTCTACAATTGTCGATATAGGGTCTTCAGAATTACCGGGTAGGTGTTGTCTGCTGCGCGCAGTTAATGACCACTATCATTCGCTAGTTTTTGTAACAAGCCTCTCCAAGCCCACCAATACCAGTATGTGGTTTCTAGCATGCATTCGATCTAGAAATTACCCAGATAGAGTAATCCGGTGAGCGGAGGTTGAAAGAGTTGGTAGGCCACTGATCGAAGCTGTAGATTTGCAAAAGTTTTGCTAACACCATTCACGGACCTTCTTGTGGGCTCCACGAGCGGATGATACTTGTTCTCATTTAAAAGTCCTTCTTTAATTGTTTCATCACAACTGCGCTCATTGATGACTTGATGATGCTCGCTCCACGAGAGATTTGATGGAAACTGCTCATCGGCATCCGTCAGCTACACCCAGTTTCATCGTGATTTTGGTACAAATTTTTGAGGAATAGTGTCTTTCGCAAGTGGAACTAATGTCCCCTGTTACCTTTGACACATTATACCACTCTGTGGGTAAGTTCTTGCACATTTTTGAAGGGCTACAACTCTTGCGTGTCTAAACGTTGTTGTGGTGCTAAGTGTTGGTAACAGAATGGTGGAACTATAACTGGACATTGGTTGAGAAAGACAGATGAAGTAAAATGAGCAAAAGGTAGAAGATTGAGCTATGGGGAAAATTTAAGAAATCTTGAAGGAACCTTGACGCTTTCCAATGCTTGAGCAAATTCTCATCGCGAGGGCAGAACCCATAATTTTGGCCCACTCTGTACATGCTCTATGGTGATCAAATGGTTCTGAACGTATCCTTAGTAAATGGCATGTGGAAAGTCGCATTGTTATGCGACGAGGCAGAGATGACTTGAGACTCGATGTAGGCTGATAATTTATTCCTTTGTTTCTCTCTGCCCCATTCTCCTGTTGTGGGATTCGTTAATGTTCCTACTCCTTCTCCCGCTTATCAGTCTTTCCTGTTCCTTTTTGTCCTTAGGGCATGGAAATATTTGCGCCTACACCACGGCTTGAGCTGTTTATATATAGAAACACTCTCATTGCAGGAATAAAAACAAGTTCTTGGAAAATTACAAGGTTAACAAAAAAAATTAGCCAAAAACAATACTTCACAATATCTCTACTGACATTTTTGCTAGTACCTATCCGGTGCTGGATTTTTTTCTTTCTCTTTCCGTTTCTTTCCCATCGCTTCTCGTGTAGGAATAAACTATAGTATATATTGTCCCTGGTATCTCCAGTGAAATGCAAATCGGCGGGTGCTGACGCGAGGCATCGCGTGTTTTTGGCCATGTGATTTTGTCTTTTTGGAGGCCCCTTCCTCGTTTGTAGGTTTGTTCCCGCTGCCGTATTAAAGGTATTAACAACTTCGTTTGGAAAATCTGTACGACATTTAGTTGAGGATTCTCACGAACATCTTCAAATTCCCTTTCTTACTTGTTTCGAGAAAAGTGTCATGGAAAAATTGAACGCTTCATGGAAGAGTGTGCCCAACGTGGAAATGGTGGCACTTTATGCCTGTCAGCCTGAATTTTCCAAAAAAGGTGAAGGTCAATGAGCACACTGAGTCACTCAGCAATCAACAGAGCTCTAACACACTCATAAGTGGAAGATCAGACAGGAGCAGAGGTTTTCTTCAATTTACATTCTTCTGTAATAGTTTCACAGCCACAAAAAATAGAGAGAATCTCATCGGAATATCCGGAAAAGGATATTTTTACTTTATACTTTATAAAAAACACTATAAATCTGGTTCAGATCTGCATTTTTCTGGTGCTGTTATCTTGTTTTTCCGTTCTTCCTAAAGGAAAATTTTCAAACACACACGGGTTCTTCTTGAATGCGAACTGTTTCTGGACGAGTTTTTCACCTGATTAACTAATTAGCGACTAAATACACCGACTAGTCCACATTTGACGGACTCCACAACTTCTTTGCAAAAAAGGATCGAAAACTCTGCTTTTGCTCACAATCGATTTAATTCCTCGCTTTCAGATATGTTGGGAAGTCATATGAAAGCTGAAAATACTGGGTTTTGTGTTCGCCTGCTGCAACAGGGTATTTTCACGCTCAAAACAACCCTTCGAAACAAAGAGTATCCATCTTTGGACTCTAGAAATGCCTCCATTTTCCTGCTTTGAAACCCAAGCTATTCTCTTTTCAGTCAGCACATAATAGCCTGCTGCAGAGATGTTTTTCCCACCCTATTTCAAACACTTAATGTTTCTAATCGAAATGAATTCAGAATATCACAGTGTTCTGTATCTGTCCCACGGTATTACTGATGAGGGACTTCTCATCTTCCGTAAAACGAAAACGATCTATAGTGGAGTCATTTTGACAGTGCATTTTCCGCGACAGCGGCTCCCTGGCATTGGAGTACGCAGCACGGTCGGTCAAAAAGTTGATTTGTGATTGATCCGGTATCTTTGAACAGTTTCATCGCTTTTTTCTTATATTGGTCTTCCTCAACTCTAAGAACAACTGAAGAAGATAACAGACGATAAAACTCGTCAACCGACCGCACTGCGTGCTACAATGCCAGCAGGGCCGCTGTCCCGGACAAAGCACTGTCAAAACGACTCCACTATACATGAAAATGAAAAAATCTACATGAAAACAACGATTCGACATGTGCTGATGCCAATGGAGAACAGACGGATGTGGGGGAAGGGGCGACGTACGAAAGCTGGAATCTACGTAAATTTGGGGGTTCAGGAAGGAGGCACGAATTTCAGTCATAAGATCATAACAAAAATTATGTTTTGTTTTTCGAGAAATAAACCGATTTCAAACTTCCAAATGGAAATGGACAGCTGAAAAGAAATTAATAGTGGGGAAAAGATTGACCTAATGCAAATTTTTCATTTACTCCGAGAGCTAATTCTGAAAAGCGCGCACCTCCTCCAACCGTGACCTTTTGCCTATTACTAGAACTTATTATTTCTGCTTTCATGACTAGTTTGTGCATGAACTGGAAGTTTCTTGCTAGATAATTGTTTGTGGTTTTGCGTTCTTGCACACAACTGGATAAACAAGTAAATAAATAAGTGAACAGGTAAATAAATAGATAAATGGGTGAACAAATAAAAATTCACATCATATTCGTCTTGAAGATTATTCCAAGAATAATCCGAAATCCCAGCTGGCCAGCTCGCGAGTCCCGAAGGGCATCCCATTGAGCGCAGTATTGAAGAAACGAAAGGGTTTTATTTGTTCTCCAGAGAGGTATAGGATAACTCGGCCGGAAATCGGCCGACTGCACTTGCGCCCGACTAGGTGTACATTTCGTTCGACTCCTGTCCATAATACCCCTCCCACTGCTGGCGTTGATGTCCACCCCATCCGCTCTGAGCCGGACCAAAGCTCTAATTACCTGTTTTCAATGGCATTAATATGCATGAGGGGATTGGAACGGGCTTCAGGATGTCCTTTCCGCCTTTTCCGAAGTGTAAAATCCGTAGCCCGAATTGCTCTCGTCGATTGTTCCACCTTTAGCACTTCCCAAACAAAACGCACTAATTACTTCCCGTCCGCAACTCGTCGCCACCCGCACGACGCTCTCATGTTTAGTACTGGCCACTGAAAAACCCAAAATGCCCTAATCCGGAGCATCTTCGTGCACCCAGCACCTTTTTTATTCTCTGCCATATATGGATTTCATCAAATTTCCTGCTCATTCAACTAAGCATGTGCCAGAACCAATGTTTATTTATTGTTCCATGTTTTCGTCAACACTGACACAAAATTTTCTCAAACACTTGTGACGTATTCCCGTTTTGCATCTCTGCTTTTTTCCCTTGAAAATCGCCCATCTGCTCATATCCATTCGCTGATGACCTTGTCCGCCGCTTTGCTTCAGGATATGATTCAGCTCGTCATTGAGCCCAATAGAGCGCTCCTACGAAATGAGAGGCTACACGTACTTCAACATTTCAACAGAGATGAGTTGTGGCATGAAATCGGTATTTTTGTTCACAATCTCCCTCTTTCCTTATGATAAACCTTCCGTTCTCCTTCAAACTCACGTCCGGGCAACTCGGCCCTCTTTTGCAAACAGGCTAAAACGATGGCAACGAAAACCGCGTTTTTTGCAGAATTTGTCAAAATTTATCACTGTCCACGTCTTCATTATTCAACCTAAGAATTCAGTTAAATCTCTGACAGCAAAATTTTCATGGGTGCTGCCTTTAATGCAAGGCGATGTTGACTATCAAAAATAGAACATTTATTAAAATGGTGGAAGCGAGGAAAAAAGCAACACGAGTAACAATGCAGAGACTTGCGAAAAAGAGCATGGTCATAAATGAGTAAGAACTGCTTCTAGGTACATAAGTACCTACTAGTGGCGTACGCAGAAAGTGGGCGGGCGGGCGGGGGGGGGGGACCGTGGGAAAAAAGTGGGGTCTTGCCACTCTGGGAACCCAGATGGAAATGAAATTAATAGAAATATTAATTATAATAATAAATAATAAATAAAAATTATGTTAAAAATAATGATAAAAATAAACAATTAAAAATAAACTAATACAAGATTTTTATTTGCTTTGTAAAGTAATTTCGAAAACTTAGCGATCCATTCTCGCCCTCCCCCCTTGGCGTCCGCCACTGGTAGATTAGCTGGAATCATCTGGAAAGCAAGAGTCATGTGAAACCAATGAAAATATTACCTCGGAAAGTTTTCAACTCGATGAACGTTATCAGCTGCCCATTGCCTTCAAAATTCATATGTAACATTTAAATCTATTATATCTATCCATTTATAATTCCATTTATTATCCATCGAAGTCTCAGATAATTTCATCTTTGAAAGAATCCTCCAATAACTCAAAATATGCCGTGTTTGGGTTTCCTTTTACCCATATATGGAGCTGTTACAATGCATGGAACTTTAAAAAATTTAAAAGGAAAGGGCAGGGCGAGAGACAGATGGTTGGGAAGGTGAGAGACGTAAGTTACTTTGGACTTGTGCTTTTTTCACTTACGGCTTCAGCTGGCAAGTGTCCTGTCACTTCTCGAATGTCAGTCGTAAGTTTTTCACAGGTGGGATAAAGCCTCAGCTCTCTCTGCAGTCATGTTTTTTGAAGAGGTGCTAGAGCGAAAAATACTTAAAATCCCTGTCTAGTGAGGCCAAGAATTTGTCTACTCGAATTTGCAGGTGTTTGCTTGAGAAAAGCTAGCGCTTCTTCTTCTTTATTAGAACTCTGTTTGACTGTAATTCAGCCAAATTGGGGGCTTCATGCGATGTGTTGCACTCTTACTCTCACTATATCAGATCATTTACAATGTTATCCTATTTCCCAGTGAAAAAGACTCTGAAGGAAATTGGCTGAAAATGCCTGTCGCTGGACTGTGGAGTAACTGTGACTTTTCTACTGCTTGTCTTTATCGAGCGAATTTCAAGAGAGAGCTCAGGTGTTCTCTGCTATATATGATTTTAAAAAAATGTTTGCTCTTTTTAACGGAGAAGATTCCACGCAGATTTGAACTGTAGACGGTGAGAAGGTTCACCAATTGTCTTGCAGTAATTTGTTGCCTAAGAAAACGGTCACTTATTTAGCTTTTGACCATCTTTGGCCAAAGACACGATGGAGCTCCGTGGGCTTCCTTATAACAGCTCCTCATTTGCACATTCTCCATCAAAGCTAAACAGATCAAACCGATCTCCTTACATTCGCAATGTCGAGAATTTTATTATACTTCTAACTTTCCCACGGGTCAAGTTTCAATGTTTCGCCTTCCATTGAAAAGTTCAGAAGAAACATCTGGATATCTTTCTATTAGGGTGGTTAACTGGGAATACTCGATAAAGTTTCGATTTCTTCACTTGTTTATTTATTTATTGATTCATTTATTTATTTATTTACCTGTTCGTTCGTACACAAATGCGCTGCGGTGCGTCAATGCAACACAGCGAGCACCACATGGAAGCTAGTAGAATAGCTAAATAAGTACAGTGATTTGAAAAGAGTGACCTAATGGACGGTGAAACGGCGTTCAAGGAAAATCTGTAAGGTAGCCTAATCACACGACCAAACCCAAGCCTTGGATCCATGTACGAACGCACAAACACACACCAGCATTGCTACAGTAACCAGTTGGCCAAGATGCCCTTCTTAAAGGCACCATCCCAACTCAGAATCGTTTTTGAGATTTTCATGTGAAAAGGATGTCCACGAGCTGCTGGTCCCAATGGTATATGTTGTGATTCCTTGCAAAACTGCCGAAAAAACGCCATTTTCGGCTCTAGTTCATGAGGAGCCTGTGGCCGGGGCCAGGGCACTGTCTCAATAATTCGCTCCTGGGAGCGCACCTTCTGGGAAAATTCATAATTTTGTGAGGATCTTCGTCCACTCCATGTCAGAACAGAAGCTGCGCCCCATGCTTGACGAGAAAACGAATAAATGAGGCGAAAACCCTGTAATTTCGCGTTGGCTCCGCCAATAGGCCCCTTAGTTATTGGGGCTTGAAAAGGGGTTTTTCGGCAGTTTTTCACGGAATCACATACACCATTATGATCAACAGCTAGTGGACGTTCTTGTCATGCGGAAATCTCAGGAACGGCTCACGGACGACTCTTCCGGTACAGTTCGCGTAGGATGTTTACCGGTTTCTCTATTGTGAAAGCCCTCTAGATGCGGCCTTCACCCCCCCACCTGAAACTGGTTAGAATATTACTGCCCTTCCATCTATAATATGAATGCCTGCCCCGCTGCCATTAGCGAAAATTCCGTTGTTGTTCCCCACCCGGGCGTGATCGTTGTCTGCACCTCGCTGCGAACAGCTTACTTTACTTGCTGGTTTCGTGTAAACCAGGTAATTGACGTGGCCTTCTGGTCTTCTGGGCAAATCACCGAGTTGGGCCTATTCTGTAAGAACTAGTGCACTTTTAGCACCTAATTTTTTTTGCTGCCGACCCGCGCAAATGGGAAGCATTGTGGGCGAAAATTGCCCATTTACTTCACAATTTCATGAGCTCGCCCGACGAATTCACAAAAAGGAGTTTCGTGCCTGACAAGCTAGGCATAATGCCGAATCTTCCGAAGTCGTACCTGAGGAAGGGAGTTTCTCGCAACTTGTTTTGATGCTCATGTGCTACTTCTTCTGGCTTTTCACGCTGCATCTAAGTAAGTATTCTGCACCAATCTGTATCTCGTCCTTTGAAGGATCTTTTTTTTGCTTCTTCTCCTTTTTTCTTCTTTTCCTAATACCGTCACTGTTTAGTTAGGGTTCCCTGGTCTACGTCACCCTTCTCCTTTCAGACGTAGAAATCATTATATGTACATATTGCATTGTTCTGAAGCTAATGAATTTTTATATAGGCTATTTAAAAAAGGTACGACAACCCGTTGGTGCTTTTGGAGTTTTAGACGTACTACTATGGAGTAAGAAATGATTGAAAAGTTATCAGAAACGATGACAGTGACCCAACGGTCGAGAACTTTTCTTCATAAACCCTTCTGGAGCGAGAGCCTCATGTAGAGGATAGCTCAATTTCGAGGGACCCTGAAGCAATCTGACCCACAGGATGTCCTGAAAACACGGGAATGTTTGATTTGTCTTGATATTAGGGTATGCGCCTTCACTCGAAATTTGGTCCGTTCAAAAGTAACTATTCCAAAATCGAATCGGGCCCTCCGAGTCAGATGTCCATACGTAGGAGTGAGCTGTGCAACCATGGTCAGTTCCTGAAAGCACGCGAAAACTCCGCGGAACGTGAAAGGTGCAAAAATGTTAGGAAATCTAGTCGTATCTTCACAAGATGTGCTATGCTGGAAATTCCAGTCGTTCTTTTCTGACATCTGCCACTCTCCGCTCTCTCGTTCTTCCCTTAGTTGAGATTTTTTACTAGACTTATTTTTTACTAGAAGTTACTGCTGGTGGAAAAAAAGCCAAACTCAAATACTTTCACTTGCACTGTACATATTTGTTCGCACTTATCGTGCCAACCGTGCTTCTGTTGCTTCGTTCCATCTGTCACACGTGGCTGTGTTGACGGACCGAGCAGCTTGTACTTCGAATGACTTCGACCAGCAAACGAGCCGCTGCTAAGTGAAGTCGAATCTAATTGATTGCCAGCTGCTGATTTGACAGCTCTGACTCAGGACGTATTGATACTTTCCACAGTGTCCTTCCGTCAGCATACAGAGTCTAGTTTTCTAACTACATAAGCTTACTAGATTTACGTCAATATGTTTTTTCAAAGTGATGTAGATGCGTAAATGATTCTGAAGAATGTGCTCGGCAGAGAGAAAGGCTACTGTTCCTCTGCTGTGGGAAGATCTTTCAGAAACCTTCTGTATGTCGTCTAGAAATTTCTGCGTCCTGCATAATTAGCACATCGTATCCCAAAAAGCTTGAAGGATGAGTTACCAAAGTGGTATTTCTTTTAGTTTTTAATTTTTTTTCAACGCATCAGAAAGCTCAAACTCTGATTCTTGTCACGATACAGGAAACGTCGACGGTCCGGACTCACTAGCACGCATAGTCTGCGGAACCCCAAAAACAAGTTTCTGATCGCATCCGAAACTTGCTTTTCCAAAAGCTTGTCGACAAGTTGTTTTCACACTTCCTTGCCGACAAGTTGTTCGCCCGGAAAGCTTGTCGACAACTTGTTTTCACTGCTTCGTTGTTGAAGACAAGTTGTCGACAAGCTTTTCGGGCGAACAACTTGTCGGCAAGGAAGTGTGAAAACAACTTGTCGACAAGCTTTTGGAAAAGCAAGTTTCGGATGCGATCAGAAACTTGTTTTTGGGGTTCTGAGCGGCGCGGTACTCTGATAACCATCGAACTCCCTCTTCTTCTCTGCTCTAAGCTACGTAGTAGGGCCACTGATTTTCTTTATAGCTAGCTACATACTCTTTGGACAAGTGGGAACTAAATGGAGGGAGAAACGAAGAAAGAGAAAAAAATAGTGGAACTCTGTTTCTTCTTTACCGTTGGACAGAAAAGGGAAGAATGATTAAAACAACCTTCACCGGAATTCATCCGTGAGGAAAGAAGTTTAGTGACTAACAAAGGAAACTGACCTACCAGATTCCTCGCTCTACGATAGGAACAGGGGTGAGGTCGCCGTCGGTTCCTGAAGAGTCGAGAAATATGTAGATGTAGTCCAGGAATGACCAGAACTATCAAGCTGATTTTAATTGAAGGAATGCTTTCTGATACCTTACATGCGTACTTCAATGTGCAGTCTTCTACCTCTCGTATTTACTCAGATTTTGTTCGGATCACCTAATTTTTTCCGAACATAATCGCTTTTATATTCATCGATCCATCGATTATTGAGAACCTATGTTGATCTCAACGACCAAACGAACGTGCGGTGGATTCCCTGATGGCATATAATTCATCTTAAAGACGAATTGCTGCATCTCACCTTGTCCGTCCGACCACCATGAATCCGGAGCAGTCAGGATATCATGCTCAGCTGGAAGTATTCTATCTTTTCTGGGTTCCACTGCAACTATTGAATGTGTTTGAAGAATCTTGAAAGAAGGAAGAATCAGATGTGTCCAACACTGCTGGCTTATGGATCTGTGCTGTCTTGCTGCTGAAGTTCCGGTCGAGGGAATTTAAATTTTTCCTTTTTTTTAAGCACCAAGGCACCATCCACCATTCTGTATTTATTCCTTGGCACCTCACTCATTTTTATTTTCTCTTGCTCCTTTTCTATTCTAACATCCGTCAGATAAAGTCCGCTCAAGAAATTGCTGGGGGTATAGAGTAGGATTGAATATTGCAGAAATTATTTTGTCATTTTCTCATTCTCACTATTGGCTTACGTTCAAATGTGTTATTAAATCTTTCACAGGTGACTGATTTGTAGCGTCACTTTCCTTTGGTCACCTGACTCCTACAACCTGCGACTACTCTCCGTTTCCCATGTGTGTCCCCGGGAGTTTTCCTACTTCCCAGACGAGCTCCACAAATTGTTGGCTCCTTCTGAATGTTGTGCGACATCATGAGATTTCATGTACTCATTCATCTTCCCACTGTTACACCCTGTCGCGAAACATCGTCAGGTGCACGACGAGGGCGCGGAGGCACAGAGGCGCCGAGGGCAAACGTCGGCCGGCCGTGGGGCACGAGTGATGGTTGACGTGACGATCAGCACTCCATCAGCTGGCGCTCAAAAGAACCGCCATCCACGGCCGTTGTGGAATTGCTGATCCACTGTGATAGCTTATCTCCAACTCATGGGTCGTTCCTGAAAGTGCCTTGGTACTCTTTATCCAATTTTTCTTAACATTCCTATATAATATAATTTTTTTCACTTCCTCTTCGAGCCCCTTTTCACATTACAAGCATATTTATAGTGCATCAATTACGAAAATAGTCTGAAAACAGCTTTCATCTGAAGCACGATTCATATCACCTCTACCAGTGTCCTGGAATCAGATTGCAAATGTTCAGTCGTTAATCATTAACTAATCCCGCTAATTCGTTATTCAAAAACAGTTGTGATATTTAACATGAGAGTTAACACAGCTTTTTACCGTCATAATTAAACCGTAGGTAGCATCCATGTGCGTATTCGTTGATCGTCAGTTACGGTAATTCATTCATTAATACACTCGCTATTTCATTAACACAGTAATTCTCTTCCACAAACCTTTTTCCCAGTCAGTTACTGGTCAGTAAACCATAATGGATCAAAAAACGAAAGGTGGCGGTAGATGAAGGTCCGAAGCTTGGCAGGAATGTTTCCTCAGATGCTACATCCACAGAGAATATGTGGTTCGCCAATTTTCTTAAAATTACTCCATAATAAAGGTAAAGATTTTGTGTCGTCTTCACCTACACTGTCATATTACTACCACTATTTTCAAAATATTCAAAAATATTATGTTACAAATAATTTGATATCTGTTAACATTATTTGCGTGCGTTTGTATTCGAAATTTCTTTTTTACCTTGAATATGGAAGAGATTCCGGATTTATTCCCCCCCCCCCCTCCCTCATGCTCCACCTCCCACCATCCCCATCACCCCACCCACTAGCCCCTGTCTGCAACTAAGTAGGATACATCAGTGATCCAGAATTTAAGTTCATTGGACTCATTAACGGTTCCCCATTTACGTATTGCGGAAAGTTATCGTTGCTGCTGTTGGAGTTGTTTTCTCTTTTCGTGCTTTCTCTCGTTTTTTAACCAATTTCTAAGCCATTCCGATCTTTATGGAATTTTCAGATTTCCTGTTTGAAATCATGAGTAATTGTTCGAATTGTCATGTTATTTCGTAACCTGGAACTGCAAAGAACTTAATTTTGGGCTTAGTTGGCAAATAGTGGGTCAGCGACAATTTTGCAAAGATGCTTTGTGAGCTTTGTTTGTTTTGTTAACAATGATCTTATCGAATTTCGTGTTTGTCGCGGAACAAGTTGTGCTATCGAAGCCATTCCGACATTTCTATACATTTTTTCCCGCAATGCATTTTTCACTTTCAGCTTTTCTTTTGGGGATTGGCATGTATGCGAATGTTTTCACAGCTTTTCATCTAAATATCTATTGTACAAACTTCCACATCTTCCATCTTCATTGTAGTTCTGTGGGAGAGATAAGTTTTCAAGCTGTGGCAACTGACATCGGGCTTCAGTTAGCAGGAAATTTTTCTAAGCACAGAAGTGTGCGCCACTGCTTGGTCGCTTTGAACTATTATTCTCGAGGCCTGATGCCAGCTTTGTTAATCCAGCCAAGTTGTGCTTTCAAGATTTATTTGGCAGAAAGATTCTGCACGGGCATCGTTACCTCCAGAGAAGTGTTCTAATATCAATTGAATCATGATTTTGAGCTAGTTCTATTGAATTTTTTGAGCAAGAGATCTCCGAAACCCATACGGGGCTTGTTGAACCTTCTCGAAAGAAGTCTTCGGTTGGTCAGAATTATCCAAGGACATTCTTTAATGACACCTCTAAGCAGTACATTCAACTCTCAACTCTGACGAGCTCTTTTGCCCACCCACTTTGACTTATGTAATGTTGTTGTTTCTTGTTTTTTTATTGCTTTATGTGCTCAATGACACACCAGTGTTTCTTCGTTCAAGCGTCACTGACCCTAGTTATTTTTCTATGAATGATCTTCATTTGTTCGCTCTCACGTTCTAGCCGTCGCAAGTATCTTCAAGACCCAGCAGACCTCTTGAATCACCTTCCCGGGAACATTTCTCCACTAATTTCATCAGCCTTCCCCCTGCTTCTTTTCCATCTGCTTCTTCAGAAAACAAATTACGCATACGCTGCAGAGATTTCTAAGAAATTGCTCCTATAGTGGGATTTATGAAGGTTTCTGGGTAGGTTATGGCCCGCCCTTCTGAAGTGGAGAAGCTTTTGAGGATTTAGATGCATTTCTGAGAATGCACAAGGTAGAATTGTTAAATTCTAATTACCTGTCACCCTTCAAAATATTTACCCGTTGATTATCTAGGTTTCACCGTTATTCCCCAACTGCTACCACCCACAAGTAGTCATCGTCATCAGCATGAAATTACCTATGCTTATGCTTTCAGTGATGCATGCCGGTACAAATGAAAAGGGCATATTTCGCATTCTGGTCTCAGACAAGCAAAGATAGTAGGAATTATCACAAACTGATCGAAAAGCTCGTCCAGTTTGGATGGGCGAGATGCTTAGAACCTTCCCGGGCACGGGCATAAACCTCGCTACTGTAGCTTCAACACACGAAGCATTTGGAGGTCCATTTCCATTCTGGCGCCACTGTAGCTCCACATTACGTTTCCTGCATCCTACAAGGCTGTTTGGGAATCCTGCTGAGAGATTGCATTGAAATAAATTGCATGGTAAGACACCAGCAATCATCCCTGCTCGGACTGGTTCGTTTATTGCAACTCTGACCATTCAGTTTTACTTCGTCGAAAGACGGGTGTGCACGGCGCCTCCTTTTCTTTGCTCGTTTTGGCGTTGTTTTTTCCAGAAATTCCACTTGATTCGTCCGTTTTAGGAAACTTTTCCATCATCATCACACCATCTTTTCATCTTACAACCAACCGTAAACAAAAAAATGTCGTATTCATATTTTTTCATTTCCTCCCCATTCCCTCAGGCTCCTTTTTTATCGGTTTTTTTTGTATATCATTTTCCGTTCATGTGCTCCATTTTCGCTTTTTTTCCGCATTTTCCGATTGGTTCCATGTCGGGATCGCTGCATGCGGTTTCCAAGAATGCTCCTTCCTCCAACGTCTCCGTTTACCTGGGTCACGTCTAAATACCCTTGCAGGGTTCCAGGTGATGGTCTCCGATCCCGGCACGAGCCTCAGCGGATGTCGAGTCGCGCTGCTGTCGTGCGGACAATTCGATCCACCTTCCTACGCTCATCTCAGGATGTTTGGTAGGTCAAGTATTAAACGATGAAGGTGTCAATGGAGTCTGTACTTGTGAAGCTGGGCGCGGAGTATTGCTAGCATCCATTCTGAAGATTCTTTTACTTGAAGGCCCAGTTCGGGATTCATGGAGGTTCTCGGGAGAATTTTCATCTATCTGCTAAAGAATTTCTAAGAAAATTGAACTGAAATCTCCATTTCCCCATTTTGTCGGATTGGACGAGCTTTCACGAGCAAAATATGGCATTACTTGCTATCTTTGCCGCAACATATCATAGTTCTCTGGGGCGAATCTCCCGGATATCGCACAAAGATTTTCACCCGGGTATTTTATCCGTTCATTCCTGAAGAGCGAGTAGGTCACAACATTTCCCGGAACGTTTATGAATCTCGTCACAAATAAAATCAGTGTTTTGGAATAATTTGCCCAACAAAGCTGCTCTGGAATAGCCTCGCTGCCAGCACCCAACGCAGAGAGCCTGAAAATGATTCCTCTATTGTTGCCAAGTCCATGGATATTCCCGGAAAGATTATGACCTACCTGCCTTTTATCCGGGAAGAAAGGGTATGCTTTGTTCGAGAATTTTGTACTACTACAGCAGGTTATGGTACATGTTCCGAGTGTCACATTTTGCTCGAGAAATGCATTCAATCCGCAGGAGAGGGTATGTGAAAACCTTACCGAGAACTTTCATCAATCCCGCCACTAGTTTCCCATGACATTCACTTGTGTACGCACAGAGCTGCAATATACTCGTAAGGATGCTAGTAGTATGCACTTCCCATCTTAATTTCCTTTTAGACATGTGTAAGTGGAATTAGTGACTCAATCGCAGCACTTTTACATCATTTCTGCTGCCTTCGAATCCAGCTTTTTCATTCCATCTAGACATTGAGGTTTTCTGCATTTTCAGAGCGTGCCAGAGACTTCCTCGTCCGAACAATGGGCTGCAAAGTGGTTGAGGTTAGTCCCGTCAGAACAATCATGTGTCAGTAATTTTTTTCCGCGAATGACGTCGGTTAAATAATCGGCCGACGTCAACATCATTGTGCAACTATGCCGATCATTTTACAACAGTTTGCGTGCATTGCTGAAACCACATGCATACCCTCGATTTTTGCGTGTCTATGCAATATCAGTCGCTGCCTTCGGCTGGGCGCAGAGTTCTCGACGCTGACGACGACATGGTGAGCGTCGATCATGCAGGATGGGACTTGATCCGAGGTCAACGTCTTTTTGCGGTGACTTCAATGGCTACGGCGTCAAAGACCGCAGCGTCGTTTGTTACCGCACGCGAAGAAGGAATGCGGCGTTCACTGTATTCCTGCAATGGAAGAAATGCCGCACGCGAACCGCCGCAATATCGCGTTCGCAACGACGACGCTCACGACGTCATCGTTGGGAACTCTGCGCCCAGCCTTCCTGGTGCGATACATTCACATCTATCAGTTGGTAGTGAACGAGTTTAAAAATGCCGACTCCTACTTCTAGATTTCTCGCCTAAGATTGGCGACAACAGACAATTACTTCTTTTCAGGGAGTTATGAGTGTGGCTGGAGATTCGCCATCGACGCGAACGCCTGCGAAGCATCGTCTGAGAATGGTTGAGACGGCTGTAAGGAAGAATTTCTGGATACGGTACTATTTGTTTTTCCTTCACTCGTTGTCCTTGGAAAAGCTATTCACGGCGTATCACCGAAGTGCAGGAGAGTATTGCTCGTATCTTGCGAAGGCATATACAGTGTCAGTCAACAGTGGCGGACGCAAATGGGGGGGGGGCGCAACACCCCAAGAATGGGTCGGCAAATTTTTGAAATTACTTTACAATACATATAAAAATCTTGTATTAGTTTATTTTTACTTGTTTATTTTTGATATTATTTTTAATATCATTTTTATTATTTATTTATTATTATAATTAATATTTTTATTAATTTCATTTTCCGTCTGGGTCCCCAAAACGGCGGAGACCCCACTTTTTTCCCACGCCCCCTCCCCTCCCGCCCACTTTCTGCGTCCGCCACTGGCGGTCAATCGTTATTGTACCGCAGAAACGAGGCTCTGATGCACCAGCCACGCAAAGCGTCAGATCAGCTTAGCGCTGTGGTCGCTGGCCCAGCGCACATAAAGAAATCCCGTGGGAAATGTAGAAAGACGTCAATCCCAGAAGCTTCCGGCAGCCAGGGCGCCCAGCTGGTTCGCCGCGTCGCGTAAGTGATGCGGCGCGGCCTCGTTTTCTGCGATGTAATAGAGATTTAGTATCACTGTACAAGTAGTCAGAAACGAATACATGACAAAGCGGTATCGGTCTGTTCCTTGGGTTAATTTGGTGAAATCCGCCCAACTTTTTGCCAGTTAGCTGGCAAATGACGAAAGATGGTTTGTGCTGTAGGCATCCGTCAATGATTCCATCTCTGGATTTTGGGGGAAAATCTTTGGTATGGAGTAAAATATTATTTCTGTCTCAAGATTTCTTACCTAAATCGATTCAGCTTGTCTAGCTCATGTACATATGTTTGCTCTTGTTAATTAGGGTTTCTATCATTTTTTTTCGAGTATGCTGCCAACATCACACAGACAACCAAATGATTACAAGTACACTGGTGGATGCTTGCACCATGTAGTTATTTACCTACTATTTATTTGTTCATTTATCTATTTATTTATTTATCTACTCATTCACGCTATGCAGGAGTGCCATCCATGCAGTAGAATATCAACTAGGTGTAGTAAAGGCGACAAAGCTGTTCGAAGAAAAAATTAAAAATGAACAGAGATCTGTCAAGCCATCCTTTGTGAACCGAGGAAGAATTCATCCACTTAATGAGGAGCAGTAATAGAAGCTGCATCAAGTTTCATTTATTCGCTGTATTTTCGCAATTGTGAGCTAGGCTGGGTCACTGAAAAGGTCCCGACATGTACGACGTAATTTAAGGTAGCATTCAGTAGCTATTAGGTTCGGCAATAATCATGTGGTTTTTCTGAGCATTCAGTGGAGTGGACTAGTTGAAGTTGAGTTTTTTTTTTGAAAGTTGATATCCACAGTAGTTCTTCTTCACATCTAGAGCAACTCCTTGCGAAAAATCGTCTCATAACTCTACCAACTGTGCGTACAGAACGAGCTGATACCTCTAGCCCAAAATCGACCTTTCTGCAGCAGACATTCACTTCTGCGCTGTCCCTTCAACAGTATTGGCTTCCACTTAAACGCCGTTCACATCCCCAACAGCTTAAGCTGCATTTGCTTCACTACTGTAGTGGAACAGTTGGAGATGTCGCAGATGTATGTACGCTCTTGTCAGATTTGAGGGTCACATTTCATGCGACAGAATACGAGAACTAGCGGGAATTGGGGAAATTGGTTATAATATTTGTAAAGAGCAAAACAAGAGCCACAAGAACACCTATGATAGGCAATCGGAGTTAGATGAATCCTTGTAAAAATTTAATTGAAAAAACCGCACGAACTTAATGCCCAACCTAATACATTAGAACTTATCGGATTCGATTGCAGAGCTGGTGATTATGAATGTACTCAACCAACGCCAGTGAGGCAAATAGCAGTGTTAAAACATTACCAGAAGGTAAGGAGGCATCTTTCCTAATAAGAGAGATGCTGAGGAAGCTGCTGTACCATGTTTTGGCTGATTGGAGTATTCTGATGTTTGCCTTTAGAAAATATCCCAAAAGCATGACGAGCCAATCCGAATGCTATACGTTTGTGGCAGTGAGGTACTCGACGAACTGGTTGCTGTTCAGTCGGATGGTTGCTGCTTGTGGACTCATGCTGAGGTAAACATACTACTTTGAACTCACTCTATCCACCTATTCATTTTGTGCTTATTGCCAGATCAAGGAACTGCTCCAAAAACACGGGTTAATAGTGCTGAAACGCGGCCGGACGCATCCCTCCCAGACCATCTACCTCACGGACGTGCTTAGGCAATATCAGGTGGGCAGATTATGCACAAAAGAATTACCATCTGGATTTATAAACCCAACGCTTACTTCGTTCTTCTCCTAACACTATGTAATCTATGTACATATGCTACACTTAGTGAAGCTTATCATCGTTGATTTGATCGTTTATCGTTTGGTGAATTCATATCGCTGGTAATTTTTCTACGGCAGGAATA
The DNA here is from genome assembly GCA_037903475.1 of Ancylostoma caninum. NCBI lineage: Eukaryota > Metazoa > Nematoda > Chromadorea > Rhabditida > Ancylostomatidae > Ancylostoma > Ancylostoma caninum. Next base: position 185,960 of record JBAJFG010000049.1, read on the forward strand.
AGTTTTCACCTGAAAACTTTGGCAACTTTGTTGTGTTTAACGTTGGCAAATTTCCCATTCCATCAATTCTGGTTCTTGCAAATCTTCCCTCTTGTAGCGTTATGACTTGAATTGTTCTTCGTCCCGAATGTCCTTCCCATTCCATAAAAAATTATCTCTCCGAACTTGTTTTAATTTTTCCCGATTACAGAAAAATATCTACGTCATAGAAGACGAAACATTCCCTAATGATCTCAGATGTTCACGGATCAGGTAAGCAATTCCCATATGAAGCAGCGAACACGTCGAAAGCGCATTCTTTGCAGAACAGCCCTAAGACGTGGCGAATCCGTAAAGTACTGCTTGGACGACGACGTGATCGAGTATATAAACGACCATAATCTCTACCAAACAAACTCGTGAGTGCCGCCAAATTAATCCCAGACAACAAACACTGTTTATTTGTCGCGTCGTAGCTTACATTTCATCGTAAACGAGGTGTTCGCCGCGTCCACGCACGCAATTTTAGGGACTCTGACAATGAGCAGTGCGCCTCTGGAATATCCACATCGTCAGCGCCAAACCTATTCTGTGGCAGTACTTCGAGCTGTTCGGGGTGAGAACTGGAAAGTGTAACTCGGAAAATCCTCGAAAATAAAGGAGATTTCGATTGTAGGAAAACGCAGGACGACGACAAGGTGGTGCCACCAGAGCCTCCTCAACGGAGCAGCTCTGAAGGTCTCAGTGAGAAGTACAAAAACATCGTGAGTGCCCTGGTTTTAAGACTACAGCGCTGGCCAAATCATATAGACTTTTGAAGTTTATTCCATAGTTTCTGCCAAAGCAGAGATTTGAAGCTCTAATTTTTATGAGAGTTGCAAGCACTTGAGCGTAATGGAAAACTGCTGGTACTTCTGCATTTCGTTGTCAAGTTTAATTTTAAAAACTTTTTGATTAATGAAACTCGAAACGTGTGATTCTGTGGTGTCCGTAATGGATCACAAGATGGATTCTGAGGATGGAACTTGACCACAAGATAAGATGGTGGGATAAATGCGTTTGCCCGTCAAAGTTTGACATCTACCGGACCTACTTGATGACAAATTAACACTGGAAATTTATAAGCATTCCTCATATCTTATTGCCAAGTCACAATTTCTTCCACAAGTGCAGGGGTACGATGCTCCTTATGATTATTTCAAAGAACGTGCTCGAAATTTTTGAATGATAAAGAATGCTAGAAATCTGCGGCTCCTTGAAGGGTCATCACAGGAACTTTTCACGAATATTTTGAATATTGTCACTTCTACGCTTTGTCTCCCAACATGCGGCAGGCATTTCACCGTAGTCTTTCAGACAATCCCGTCTGCCGAATGGCGAACACCACCGTCTTCGCAGCCTTCCTCATCAGCGAGCTGCAGCAGTCGCGAGGCGTCCGAACCAAGACATCTCCCACCAAAGCCTCAATCCGCTCGGGAACTGCCGTCTGCCGAGCGCTACTCCGTGAAATGGTCCGACACAGCTACGGAAATCCCTGTGAAGTCAAAATCAGAGCATCAGCTGGATCAGCAGGAATACACGCCGATTGCAAAGAAGGAGCCAAAAGAACAGAAGACTAACCACATGACCATCAGTACTAGTGACAAGCAGACGGTGGCCGCTACGTTCACGCTGTGCCGACGGAGCGCTGAGAGTAAGAAAAGCTCTGAGGAGAAAAGCTCCGACAGCAGCATGAACGGAATTCCTCCAGAGCTGCCGAAGACGGCGTTTATGAAGCCGATTCTGAGCCAGGTAATAAACTGTTTTGTTTTCTCGCCATACCATCAATTCCTTGGAAAGCTATCTTCGAAAGAAATCACCTTTATAGCGTCAACTTTTCGAGCTAATAGCCAATGAGGTGAGAAAGAGTTGATGTGTGGGAACACCCCCGAATTTTCGTTGCTTTTTTTGCACTACCAGTCTGAAAGCTAACAGCTCCGAGTGAATTTCTCTACTGTAGAGAATTCCTCTTTTTAGCCACAACCAGCAGCCGACTCTCCTCTGTTCAACGGGAAGGCAACCGATTGTGAGCAGATCCCCAACTGCGTGATCTCCTCTGTGACGTCAGATGCTAAAGGAACGCTGAGAACCCTAGCGGAGAGTCCCGCGTACGACAATGTCACCCTGGACGATTTGCTGGCCGCTAGCACCTCATGGGCCGAGTACCTCCACAAGGAAAGTGAACGTATAGGAGGTGTGCAGCCAATCATTTTGATATCTTACGTATTATATATTTGTTTTTTTAGTAATCCTTATATTCTATTTAATTTTTTAGATTTTAAATTACTAATTCGACTTAATTCGACTGAAGAACAGAGCAGGTGAACATGTCCGAAATATTTGCAAATTTCCAAAAGCCATTTCCCCATTTGAATAGAAGACTTTGTTCTGCGCCCGGGTGCCTCCACCATCCCCCCTACTTTCCCCTACGGAAAGGTCGGCAAAATTTTCAAAATTCTTCATGAGACTACTAAAAATTGTAATGGCTTATTTTCAGTCCTCATTTTATTTCCATTTTTTATGCTTATTTTCAACTGTCGCTATCGAATTGGGTTGAAATTGATATTTTTAATGACTCTGTTCTCAAAATTCCCACTGTTCAGATCCTCGAAATAGCTAGACCTCACTTTCTTCCCACACCTTACATATGTGCGTCTATCAATTGAAAAGATATACCTATTTGAAAGGCTTCTGAGTACTTGAGGAATTTCCTAGCATCCTTCGCCTGTTCGTTCCACAAACAACTCGTTAACATCACAGTATCAACCCCTCATAAAATGACGCTTTACAAATTCCGGAGCACCTTGGCACCACTTCGGAGAATAAAACTTTATTTATAATAATAATACTGTCTCTGTTCAACCTTTTTTATCCCATGGTTAATCGTCAGACACCTAAGCATTGTGTTTAGGCATGAAAAACGAGGACTACAAGGAGTCGCTGGTGCCAAATGATCCACCACCCAGCAAAGAACAACCGCACAAGGAGGAGAAGAAGAAACGTGGATGGTTCTTTAATCGCAGCAAAAGTCTGAAGGTCGAGTCTACCACGTCCAGAAGGACTTGTTCGTGCACACGATGCTAATTTTAACGCTGAGCTCCCTTGTTCAAGTAGAAGGAACATAGCTGCAGCATCTTAAAAGATCTAATGTTATTCTTGGTCATATTTCTCCACCAAAATCCCACAGAAAATTGGGAGATGGTGAAGAGAAACGAAATTGTCCCAACAAATGATCCTAGTTCTTTCTCAGCACACATTTCCACGCTTCTGCCTATATCATGACTGCAATCGCGCAACATTCTCCGACTAATAGTCATGATTTGCGTGTCCTTTCGAATCGCAGTAACGACAGGGATACAGTATCTGTGCCCTGATTTTGTGAGATGCGGTTGTGATTGGCTGCGTCCTAAAATCGTTAGCGATAATTGGAATAACTTCTCACGTGGTGGTAGAAGCAGAAATCTATGCTGAACCGGCCAAGTCAGCAACCACTCCTGCAGAGTGTTGCTTCTTGTACTTCAGTATCATAATTGAGACTAACCAACCACTGATTTTTCGAGTACGCTCGGTACCTGGATTGACAGTGATTTTTTACATCATTTTTTCATAAGTCTCTGGAGTATTTCAAACAGAATATCTTCCCCCAAGATCGACTCTGAGATTTTAACACTAGAAGAATCGTCAGGCGACGCTGATCACAGTTGTATACATAGTTCTTTAACGGTGTTGAAAAGCTCTTTTCCGTACATGTCCTTTCTGGAGAGTTTGAGATGACTGCTGCGACAGCTATCACAAAGAGTTGTAGAGTTGCGGCACGAAATGATGATATCGATGACACCTAATATGTTGAGTGTGCACTCCTTATGATAGCTGTCGCAGCGGATACCTGAAATTCTGCAAGTGGGAGGGCTTCAAAAGGGGGTTTTCGTCACTCTTGTAATATGCATATCATTTCCATCAGTGTCGCCTGAAGATCACTCTTATCTGAAAAACTCATCAAAATCGATTATGAGGTGAGATACTGCCTCTAATTAGTGAATGGACCGTAATATAATAGCTAGCAGCGGAAACTTTAAATGGACTTGAACTCCACAGTTTGAGGTTATCGACGATAGAAATTATTGACTGATGAACAAATAACAAGACCTAGATATATTAGCCTGAATTTTTTTCTTGGTTCCTGATAAATTCGGTGGCAATTCAATAGCAATTTCTCCTAGCGAATTCCCTTAAATTATCGACGCTATGGCCAGTGGAAAATAAAGCATTTGCCGCCTTTCTATAAGGCTGGTTTTTTTTTTACTTTAGCAGATTAATATCTTGGTTTTTTTTTTGATGTCAACGGTTTTTATTTTGTTGATAATAATTCTGTTTGTTCCATTTTTTAAATTGGGTTTAACAATATGTTATCGTGTAATTAAATTTTTAAACTCATTCACTGTGATGGCAATCAGTTGAGAATCTCGGTGAATGCACTGCCAACAAAAGCAATTCGATTTTGCACTGCTCTTTTTTGTGCCTTTGGCTAGGTATAGTGACCACACCATGTGGCTTGAATATTTCTATTCTTATTGTACTCTTTTCCTCTAGTTGACTTTGCTCAGCATACGTTAATTTTCAAAGCGTGCGGCTTAATCCGTAGAAGCCCAAAATACATATTTCTCCAGCATTTACAATGTCCCTTTTGCTAATAAACTGTAGGGATCTACGTAACAACTTTGAATAGTGTTTGATTGTAGAACCTAAATTTGTTATTTGCGAATAGGAATAAAGTTATGCCGTCCTGTCTACGTTTGGTGAAAAAGAGGCATGAAAAATGTAATAAACTCCATGTCCTCTTATTATAAAGTCTGGGCATTTCTCGATTGACTTAAGTCTTCAATGCTTCTCTGCCATTGAAGATACACACGAAAAACTTGCCAGCAAAATATGCAAGCTGACGCGAAATTTATGCGAAAACCTCTGCAAATCTTTTCTTTTATAAAATCCACGATTTATGCAATTACCGGTTGCAATATACCCGAACATTGCTATTTAGAATCACCGTCATAAACAGGCTTTTGGGTTTGAACTATGTGGGATCTGTTCTGACCCAGCAGCACGCTCATGAATTATCAATAATCGCAGCATCATTCCTAACCATAGTTAATTAATCAAATCTGAAAAATACCTTAAATATGCTCCAAAAATAATTCACTTCATCTTCAGGACCTAAAACCGCAGCCTGAAGACGAGACGCTCGTGAGGATATGCGCCACAGACCGACGAGAACAGACCGAGACTTCGCCGGAGATCCTTTGGAGGCGAATCAACCAATCCTCGGGCAAAGACAGGTGCGTCCGTTGCCTCTAACGACTTCCTAACGCCTCTCTATACCGTCGTCTTCAGATGGTCAGACCTCCCTCCCTCTCCGAAGCCGCAGTGTCCACGTCATCCAGGAAGGCGGCATGCAGAACCGCCTCGGAAGGACTCCAAAGGCATCCGTTTCGGCCTGACCAAATCCGCTGAGAACGTCTACAGCACGAGTTCTCGTCCAGCTGTTAATGGGCGAGTCCCTGGTGGTCAGACGCAGGGCGGACTCAGCATGTCACAGTCGCACTGTGAAGGCGTCACCTCACCTGAAGACGGTGTAACGCTGCGTTTCCGACGCTACAAGCTCACATCAACGCCGGAAACTACTGTGTAAGAAGTGTAAGAGTATACTGTATGACGGGAACGAATAAGTGATAACACATATATCTGCCAATAAATTTCTATCACTTTGTACTCAGTACAATATCATGCTTTTCATTCATCATAGATCAATTTAAAACGTTCACCACTAAAATTACGCGCTGCATACTGTAATCTACCGTAATCGAACAGTTGAACAAAACAGACGAGTGAGACAGACTGACCATGCTGCTACGGGACGGGGAGTATATGCAACAGATATGAGAGAGGTGAACCTTTAGGGCAATTCAGTGGCCATCTGTAGATCAGACACGCGATACGTTAAGTAAAAGGCGCTGGTGAGTGAGCAGTAGAACCTGTTCAAGGCAACTCGAAGAAATGCTGTCAACACTAACGTTAGAAGCACAAAAAAGCACAAAACATTGCACTTAGGGACGTACTTACAATTACAAAAGGGCAAAGGGTTAGTAAAACAGTAAAACTGTTCCAAAGGTACAAATGATAAAGTTAAACTCTGTGCAAGCGAAAATCCTAAAAAAAAGGTACTGTACAAGAATAAAGAATAGAGGCACAATCAAAGTACAAAAAAGTGGTGAAAATACATAGTATAAGAAAATCTACGATTCAGGAGTGGCCTCTGTCTGAGAGCCAACATCCTCTGAGCGATATCCTTGTAAAGCAGTAGGGAAAAGCCGCTGCGCCGAGCAGTTTCACTCCTTCCGGGCTACTGCTCGTTTTGTATTTGCCGCTCGGCACTGCTGGCACTGTAACGAGACTTCGGCGTGCCTTCTCCCAACTGCGTCGCGAACATTCGCATTTTGTCACGGAATCCCAGTCCGTCCGGCACTCGTGCGTGCGTTTCTTGCCGCTCCTGCAAAAGCAACGTTTGAGTCTATCCCTAGGCAACTTCCAAAACATTCCAAAGGGTTACCTGGAGCTCATTTAACCGTTGTTGCCGTGGATCTCGATAAATTTCATTAGTACCGTATATCTGCAATGTCTGAGATTCATAAAAGTTCTAGACTCAGGAAAACCCTTACTCACTGATGGAGAGTCCAGTATTTCCGTCTCCTTCTTCGATACCGTCTCTTTAAACTGAACGCTCTTCCGCTCATACATGTCCCCGGGGGAAATATTTTCACTGGAAAAAATTTAGACCAATTTGAAGGAGCGAACAGGAGGATCAGAAGCTTCCAACTGGATGTGTATTGAAGTTTAACACCGAACATTCAACAGTTTAGGAGAGAATATCCATAAAGATTTCTAGGCATCTCACCGCATCGCACTTCGTCCAGGACTCATGTCCACGTCGTCAATCAACGTCTCTGTCCGATGTGCTGTAGAACTGTACGTAACGGTGTTCGGCGCCACGACTGCTGCATTTCTTGCATCACGGGCTCGAGATTGCTCCGAAGCCATATTCAGCAGCTCTCTGGAGAATACTTCGATGTATCTTCGCGATTAAATCACTAAGGCGGAGTTTTAGAGCGCATAGAGCAACAAAATGGTACCTGTAGCGTCTCGTTTCGTCCTCGGTCATGTTGATCCCCTTCGCATCCAAACGATCTAGTTCTTCGTTGACTGCCTCTCGTGTCTGAAGTTATATTGCCGTAGTCAGAAATGAAGTCAAAAACTCGATGCGAGAAAACATTAAATTTTTTTCGAACAAAAATTAGATCTTCACGTTAATACTGAGACTCCGACTTCAAAATTGGCAAGAAAATGTAAAAATCATGCGAGGCTTCGAAGTGGATGAATCTTGCAACTAAAAACTAGTTCAAAGGCAATCTTGGGTATAAAAAAAGTCTGCAGAGTGCTGGAAAAGCTAAATAGGCTAAATTTATGTCTTTCTAGAGCAGAAGACAATGTACAGCGTAGGACAATAGCATGCCAAACTAAAATAAATGCAAATTATATCTCCTGCTCCACTAAAAGATGGAAAAAGACATAAATTCAGCTGGATGTCTGAGAAAACTTCGCAAGACTTACCATGAGAGCTGTGTTTGTCCGTTCCAGATTCCGCAACTCCCGTTCGAAGCCTGATGAGCGTGGCGGGGCCAATACAACACGTGCTTCTTGGTTACCAGCGGCTTGTAAAGCCTGAAGTGTAGACAAACATGGAGTGCTAACATCCAGCAAAATTCAGCAGAATACAGGTGTGTAGAACAAAAAGTTGGAGTGGCAAATGAACCTGTGTGAAAGCAGTTGGAGCCATCACTCCAAAAGTTGTGGTTGATCGTGGATCCTCCCGAATCCGAACTGCTCCACCACTCGCGTCCTCTCTGTGTATCGGCAACTCGATCGGCCGAACAACAACGGCTTCAGGAGAACGCGCAGTCGACGGATTACTGTAATTCGGCGGCTTTGCGTAGCCGCCAACACTTCCATTCGGGATTGACGAGGGCGAAGTAGGGCCTTGTCGATGGTACCGAACTACCGGTATGTTTCTGGTCGTCGCCTGCGCATGCGTATGCTGCGTATGGTTCGCATTCGCATAGTTGGAGCGATTCAAAGGAACTGGAAGGGAGGAAGAGTAGCTGGTGTTGATTGGAGGAAGGCCTCCCGCGGTTGATGGCACTCGGTGATCTTCGCGCGGAGATGAATGGGCTGCCGGCGGTGAAGATGGCTGACTCTGAAAGGAAACAGCTTCAGGAACAAATTTTACACTTGCACTCGAAATTTTCGACTTATCTTTCGATTACTTTTACAAAACAATCAGTAACTTTCAACGGCCTTCAAAAAAAAAAGGCATGAGGATTAACGCATACAGAAGTACCATAACATTTTCGACTAGTGCTGAATCGTAAGACCCAAGAGATACATAAAAGACCTCAGAAGGGAAATGTTTAGCCGAATTCGTCCTTCTGTTTCTGCAAAAAAAAAAGAGAAAATGCTCGAAATAAGCGGAACCTGTGCAAATTCGAGTAGAATAAGGTAGATTTTACGAGAAATACACTCAAACTCTTGTGAAATATGTGCTTTTCTAAGCCCTGGTACTTTTTGCCTGTATCCGCAAAAGATTCGCAGGAACAAAGAATTCTGAGTGTGCACGGTCTCTACTTGACGTTTGAGACGTGATTCTTTACGTTTGCAACCCAATGATATAAATCAACGGTCTCTACCTCATCGCATTTCATGCTCAAATTAAAACCCAGTAATTACCTCTAAAACTACAAAATGCTAAGAAGTATCAAATGTTCCGCCTATGTCGATACCCAGTGGCAAATCTCGAAGAATGAATTTTTTTAAAAAACTTGAAAGTAGTACAAGTGGTCTTTAGATAGCGAACTCACCGCTCTGTAAAGGTCATTGTTGCTTTCTCGCGTCGCAGCACTGCTGTAACCCTGTTGCTGGAGAGGGTTCGGTGATCTAAAACAAAAATCTCGTAGGTCTGGTGACGTTTTCCCATATCTGGATGAGCTAGCATAAATTCGTAAATATGCATGTTAAGGATCATGAAAAGTCGCAAAATATAAAACGTGAGATTTTACGGTTCGATGGGGACCAATAAAATGCTCTAAAAAGAACTTCAATAGGGCACCTTGGTGGAGCAAACAAATTCGTGGCACTTGGCGGTCGATACAGTGACACAGGTGAGTGTGCTCCTCTTCGCAGCGCAGACGGGGATGAAGCAGACGGTCTTCCTGAAATCGAATACAACTAGTGTGCGAATTTGTCTTCAATATGTCAGAAAAGATGTGCAAGAATAGTGAGGAAAACGTAGGATTGAGATTTCACATAGAAACTATGCCCTGCACAAAACAGAGCCTCACCAGGCTGGATCACAGTTGGCCTGTTCGAATGTCTGTAATGAGCCGGAAGACGATCGAATCCGCTTACACCCGTTGTCGATCCAGCAACTGACCGTTGCGAATACGATGCGTTTGGCTGCAAAACAAAGGAAAATTCATGGAAAAATCATGTACGAACCGGAACCGAAATATGTTCTCTATCAACCACTCACATCGCTCTGGTAAAGGTCGGATGCCGATACTGATCGAACATGTCGATTTGGCTCACCGCCCGCGACTGACACCGGAGCGAAGGCCGACGTGCGGACGCTCGGCGCTGAAAAATGGCTGTCATCGTGTTCGAAAATGACAGGGTTCCACAGAAACAGAAACAACTCAAAAACAAGAACAGAAAGTACCTGGCTGGTGCTTCTGATAGCTACTCGTTGTCTGCATAGACATTTGACTTCCGTAGCTCGGTAAAGGAGCATAGTTCGAATAGCTGCCATTGAAATTCATCATAGGAGGGAGCGTCGATTGCTGATGTGCAGGGAACGAAGTTTGGTGCTGTTGGACAGGTGCCACTGGCTGGAAAAACTCATCACTCTGTAACGTATATGAGCTGAAAAGTGTAAAATTTTGGAAATTAGATGATAGCACTTACAACTGTTGGTGGAGGCGGCTGGCAGAGCCATGCCGACAATCCATTGCGCATCGCCGCTCCTTTACGAACGTCGAAGCGAACTTCAGCACCTGCTCGAGCCATGTATTCGGCTGCTCTGGAACAGTAATTGATCAGCTCACAATCCTCTACGTGGAAGAACAACAAAGTAACAGCTGAAGATGGCAGCCCAAACAATCTTAAGGAAAATCGGAACAAAAACAAATAAAAGCAAAGCAATTTCAAAGATACTGAAGACAAAAAATATGTGTCATTACTTGCCAATAAGTGAGTAAAGAAAATAGAAACTCGTGAAGAGTGATGTACAAACTACTGAGATCCCTTAGAACGGTCTTTTCTCTTGAAAAATTACAGCGAATTGCCTTTGAGCTATCATTTATGATTACATTTCCCGAGCTAGGTTATCACAGAAACAAATTCAGAAGCGGCACTAATACACAAAAAAAGGTATCAACATCACTGCTTGCGGAATACTGAAAGAATGAAAAATGAAAGCATGCATCTCAGCTACCCCATACAGAGAATCTTATACAAACCAAAAAGTGAGGGGGACTCATGCTAAAGCAGGAAAGGGGAAAAGCACTGATGTACTTCATCGACTCAACATGGTCCCATGGACTAAGGAACGTTCCGGCAAAAAAGGTAGAACTTCACGCAGAACGCATAATAATTCAGCCGTGACTGTCGTGTCAATACCGATTTGACAAAAGTTATTAACTATGACTGGATCGACTCCAGTTGTTCCAAATTGCTCAAAACATCAATTCCTTTAACTCTATGGAAAGGGCAACATAGCCGGGATAACTCCCAAATCAGCGCTACATCTGCAAGCAAGTGGCTGAAGTCAAAGGCAAAACCGCAATTCGCATGGCAATAACAGCTACGTATCAGCAACAACAGGACGAACCAAACCAGTTACACTGTAGCAGAAACTATAGTTTCTGGATATCCTGCGATTGCCGATGGAACTTGGCTCGACCCTCGAAACAAAGAATAGCAAAAGAAGAAAAACTCACTCTTCTTGTGAAATTCCCAGCAACGATTGGCCGTTGACCGACAGCAATTGATCACCAGCTGCCAAGCGACCATCCTTGAACAAGTAATCTTATCTTCAATTCAATTTGAACCTGTTTTCCGTGACTCTTCAGCACTTCCTGATTATAACGGTATAGAAATTTGATTGAAACACTAACCGAGGCTGCAGGACTTCCTGGAACGACTTTTTTCACGTAGATACCCACCTGACGATCGCCGACGCCCTGAAGTAGCGAAATAAATGGGGTGGGCAGCACTCACGCAGATATACCTGCGTTTTTGCAAAAAAAAAAAAAACATCTCGCTGAAAATCTACGGTACTAAATGAAGAATGACCGGGTTACTCGACCTTACATGACAAATTACGCCGAAGAGAACAAGAACATTCATATTATCTTACTCACACAATGTTCGATCCAGTTCAAAGGATTTCCGCCACTACGGCGTCATTTAAAAAAGAAAATGAACTAATAACGGTCGGTGTCATTAACGGAGCGATGTGCGATCTCCAGCAACTTCCTCAAAGGAAGTGACCAATAACCAAATAAAACAACTATGCGAGCAAAAAAAACAGACCAATTCTCAAATTACGAGGCAAAAGGGTCACTTCCAAATCGGCTGTAAGTGAAATTCTTAAACTTTTTGTTGTAGTCAGTTGTTGCTTTCAACTAGATTCAGTTTAAAACTCTTTCAAAAACCAATGAACTGATACCTGGTAATGCAAGTGTTGTCTGAAAACTAACCTTACAAGCGCAGATCCACACCATCCCGCTCAGCAAGAAATATACGCAGAAAGTGTAAGAAGAAACCAGTACTCTGACAATCGTAGCCAACGAGATTTCGCTTTCAAAACTGAGATGGCGTCAGGAAAATATTGCGATCCGGTGCGGCAAAAAACAGGGGTTTTGAAAAGTGATTAGTAAGAAAGAGGGGTGGACAGCAGGCTGGCTGTTGACCGCGACATTTTCGCGACGATGCTTATCTCCATTCGCTGCGCAAAGGTTGCCGATTTAGATGTTATGATTGGCCGCCGCCGCTCCCCTGAGGAACGAACGCCTATGGAAGTTGTAAAACCAGTTCGCTATGGGGCTGTCTTTTCCAGGAGGACACAAGGAAATGAAGGAGCATTGATAGACACAAAAGGGTAATACCATGAGTTGGATACGATTGTGGACTCAGGCAGAAAATGGATGAAATGCTAAGTGTTAACCTCTGCGTAGAGAGTAAATCAATCAGATTTATAAGGATCACCAGTTCCAGTGCAGCACATCCCCGGCCCCGTTCGCTTCACGAAGCTTCCCCAGCTACTCAATTTGTAGTCCTCTACTGCAACTCTTGAATGGAAATAAAGAAGTTAGCAAAGGAATCGCATGAGAAAGGTACGAGTAGATGGTCGAGATGTCACTCATGACGACAAAGAAAACGTAGAAAATGAAGCGTGGTCACAGAAAAACCTATGAGAATATTCTATGAACCCTTTCCAATAAAATAAGTGGAAAAACCAGAAACAAAAATGAAGCAGGCAAACACTACCTGCGCGGCAACAATGCTGAGTCCAATTCCACCGCTACCACGTTTCAACACCACCCGAATAACGTCGTCACCCATACTACCAAAGCTGTCACCCTGAAAACAATCTCTGGAACCTGGAAATTAATTCATCATCACTGGTGTACCTACAAATTGTGTAGTGGGAAGGCTTGTGAGCGTCGACTGCGACGAACTACGAGCGACCATCGGCTTGACAGGGGCTGGAGGTGAGGTCTGAGGAGCAGCTGGAGCTGCTGGCCGTTGCTAAAAGGATGCAAAGATAAAACAAGTAAAACCCGAGGATAGTTGCTTCCACAAAAATTAAGAAACTATCGCTAACCATTGCGGGTGTATTGGCAATAACCGAAGAGGCAGCCCAAGTAGGTGAGACTGACTCAAGCACGGACACAGAATGACACAACCCCTTATCCTGTAGCGACAGCAAGTACTGCACAAGACCGTCCGGAACACCCTTGAGTTTGTTCTGAAAGAAAATAAATTGGAGGAGCGTTCAATAATCAGAACCGGTAGTAGTTCCACCTGCAGTGTATCCGTCCTGTGGCAATAAGAACGGTAGTAGCAGCTGCTCTGATTCCGCCAGCGTTATGGGATGACCATCCTGAAGGCACCGATATCAAGTCAGACTTAAGACAGAAAAGGAAGGAAAACATTGCTCAGCACCAAATAACGTTGAAAGCATGATTTTCCCTTAGTTCAAACTGTAAACAAAGTAGAAATTCGAGACGAACTTCTGAAATTCAGCCACAATTTTGAATTCGCCTCGATAATGTTCCTTAGCTCGCAAATGACAAATAAACATATGTGCGTACATGTGCTTGCAGAAAAGCCAGTTCTTTTTCATATGCTAACCATCAGAGCGTTTTAGCGCAATGAGTCCACGTGCTGACGTTCAACGACTATTTTTCCAGCAAAGTAACGAAGTAACAATATCTGAACATTTTCTAATGCACAGTCCTGATACACTCCCAGCAAAGTCGAAACTTATTTGAAAACGGCGAAAATATTTATATACGAATTATTTCGACATCACCAGTCTGACAAAACATCGAAACTAAAATAAAACCAAACCAACAATGGAAAATAAAAACAAAAACTTCAAAAAAAAACAATTACCTGAATTGTCAGTGCATCTGCTTGCCGTTCTGAAAGGCCTATCACACGTGAAATCACATCATTATCACAAGGAATTTCACCGTCCTGAGCAGAGAAGTGCGTGAGCAAGTAGCGAACCTTAAAACCATAACTGCAATCAAAAGCACAACTCAGATCCAAAATAAATTATACTAAAGAAACCGTGAATACCTGGAGGCTGTTCAATTTATAGCAGGTGGCTCCCAGAGCAGCAACGTCATTCTTCTGCGCTGCCAGGAGTGCAGCTGCTTGCCGACTTCTGTCCAAATGGCATTCAGCAGCTAATTCGACTCCCATTTGCTCTGCCCACCTAAACACGACAATCATACCCGTACTTCCAACAAACTTGCATCTATGTTCCTCATCAATTCTGAACACATTGTTTAAGCAGACAAATCCCATAAAAACACTATTATAGGGATTATCAGGCAAGGTATAAAAAGAGCTTGGTATAGTCAAGTAATAATCACCCATGGACGGCGGCCAATCTAGCTTGCAAACATTTTCCAAGCCGAGTCGTCAAATGAGCAGTCTGAAAAATCACAGTAGTTCCCGAAGTAATTAGACAAGCGAGCAGCTTATAATTGTACTCACATTTGAGGTAACTCCAACCAAGGAGTTGAAAAGCGTAGCGTTAATCGCGTGGAGAACATGGCTGCACAGCTGAATGGTCAACGCGGCGTTGAGTCGGCACGCTCGAGCAGCTCGCAGCGTGCCATCAAGAAGAGTCAGGAGCTCATCTGAAGGAAGGTCGGATGTCAAAGAAAGGACGGATTCAATAGGAAAGTAATTCGCACAGAGCACGAAAACTGAGAACCGCTCGGCAAAGGAGCAAATAGGATCTCTCACAGTCGTCAAAGTATGAGGTACGCAAAACATGACTTACTACTTCCATCCTCAATCGGTATGTTCACATCCAGCATGGGTTTACACGCCGGCCGAAGCGCTCCCAACAGCACCGTGCACAAACGACGAAAAACTGTTTCCACTACAGAATCCAATTGTCCAGATCTTTAAATGACATAATAAACAAATCAGAAATGAAAATGAAAGGGAAAACCAGAACGTATGAAAATGAAAGGGAAAACCAGAACGTCAAGTGAAACAGCACCTTGGCGTCCTTAAACCCGGATCTCGATCCACAAGAAACGACAACTCGCTAGCGTTTGCCAGCCAGAATAGTAGCTCATCGCGTGATGTGCACTCCTAAGAAACTTATAGTGGAAAACCCGAAAATTTTCACGCGTGAGCAAATTTCCGTGCGAGTCAACATGTATGATTCTTCAGTAGCTTCTGATTTCCAGCAATTTGGAAGCCAGAAAAATCACTGAATACAGCAACGAATGAATCTTACTAAATTATCGAAAATTTAAGGGGAACAAACTGATACAAAGGTGGAAACTTCTCAGAACAGAATCTTTTGAAAGCAGTAAATCATGAGATAGAAAAGAACAAAAACTTTATTGAATCTCTCTGAGCTTCACGACTCTCCCGCAATATACTAAATCCATCTTTCCGAATGTCAACATTTCAAAGGAGAATCCAAGTTTTATCACAGGATTTTTTCTTCTATCGTGCGAAAGAAAATCAGCAAACACGACTGCCTGACTCACCTGTGATATTTGATTCATATGATGAGCAATTCGCGTAAAAAACTGCATTAAGTACGGTTTCGAGTGCGAATGGAAGAATCGCAACGCCAGATACAGCGAATACGCAGGAGAGAGGCGGAATGAACCGGCATCAGACCAGCCTCGTGACATAACCTATAGCAAATGCTTTGTATCTCCAGTCAGTATTTCGGCAAAAAAGCACCCACCTCGACCAAATAATCCCAAACTTTATAGTCTCCGATCTGGAGAGAAACCGGCAGATTAGTTCCCGCTCCAGACGACATGGGCCCCATAGAATTCAGCGCTTGTGATGACCCCATTGGAGCCAACGTCTGCACCGTGGACGTGCTCATTCCAGCGTCAGCCTGGTCACTTTGACTTCGGGTTACCGTGGACGGGCCAGAAAGGCTGGAATGCTTGATGCTTAGTTCAACACCAGATCACAAGGGAGATCTGGGATTTGGGTTGGCAATGTAGTAGGAGATGAGGGAGCAAATTTCATTACAAAAAACACATGCAGGGAACGAATAGGCACTGGTCGGAGAGCGTACATGTGCAGAGGACCCAAGCGGATACCAATTCAGAAAGAAGCGTGTTAGTGCAAACTCATGCTGTTCTCTTGCAAGACATCACTCACAGTGCCTTCAGCTGACTCGGTGTAACCGTGCTGCTCGACGGATCGTACATGCTCTCCAGCAACCCATGCGCTGAGGCGTACCGCCTCATTTTGGACACTGATTTTAGGGGTTAGTATTTAAAGCAGATGATTAACTGTTCTCGAGCTATCGAACGAAAACACGAACGAAGCAACATAAAAACTGATTAGTGTGTATTTAGCCAAACAAAAAAAAAACCAGTTGACAGAAATAATTTGAGCAACATCAATAAAAAAATAGTGAAGAAAGGAACCGTGAAAAAAAAACATAGAGAAAGCGCACAAAAAAATTTCCAGCCATAACTTTCGATGAAAGAAGATGGAATGACGGAGTCAACAACAATGGTAAGAAAAAGAGTGAGGAATCAATATTAACTGCGAAAACTAAGAGACTATTAAATGAAATAATTAAATAAAATGATCAGGAGCATGAATATGCTGGGAAACAGACAAAACTTTCATCCTATAATAAAAATGTTTACTTCGAAAAATCAGCCCAAATTACCGAATGGGTGAAAAGAGGGAAATGGAGTTTCTTAGATGTTACTTCAGATTAGGGGATTTTAAAGACGAAAATATCTTCATCTCTGTTTAATACGTGCAGAGCTGACAAGTAGCTGTGAATAATAACTTGATAACTGTGGTAATTTGAACCAAAATCCTTCACAGTCGAACAAATAATGATACACCATAATTAATCAGATCGGAAGAAGTGATATGCTAGTAACATAGAGAAAACTAGCTAACTCTTGGATTTCACAGACAGTTCTCATCCCAGCTGTATTCAGAAATATCCCTAGAGTTAAGATGCAGGCACTCTCATTGACGAAAGATTTCAGCAGTAGCAGTTAATGGTTTCAGTCTATGGAGAAGAACACTACCAATATCATTTTTAAAAAAAGGAAAAAAAAAGCAAGAGCAAAGAAAAAGCCGCAAATCGTACTGCTAGTGAAGTGCTTCACGAGATTCAAGCTGGACTCACACAGTTCGTGGCAAAACATTGGGCTCTTAGCAAAACAATGGACATGGTTTGTTTATCATTAGATTGAGCCTAATGAAAAAAAAACCAACAATGTACAAGAGCACAGCCAGTCCATCTCGCACTAACACAAACATCAAGTTTCAAGGTCGGCCGAGTCCATTACTAAGACTGAGAAAGATCTGAGCTAGATCAACTGCACTGCAGCTAACGAGAATTTTCAAGAACCGGAAGAACAACACCAAGAAAATGACTAGTTTATGAACGCAGTAAAACAATCAGTTACCCCAGGGCCATTTTCTAGAGACGTAAATCTAGTGTAGGAACTACAAATATGAGTTCAAAAAGTGTGAACAAAATCGTAACATTTCTCCAGATCCGTACACTCTGCTCATTTTTCTCATCAATATGCAGCGACCATTCGCACCATTTCGTGCGACACAATGCCACAGCCAAGCGATTGTTCGCAAGGGGGAAAGTAACGCTGAAAGGGAACCAATAGCAGTGTCGCCGCTCGATAGATGAAGTAAAACCTCGGCTTCGAGCTGACACACCACGTTGAAAATAATTCCTCAATGGATGTATCTTCCAAAAATCCATCCAGTCATTTCGTCAACGATCAGCATATGAATGTCCAGGGAAAACAAAGTGTCTATAGCAGGTATTGTCTTTAATAATATTATGATCCAACGAAAACGATGTGCTGAGAACTACGTCCATGTCTACACATATGCTCAACAGCCTTTATATCCTGTCGAAAAAAAACGGCCCACAGGTATGAAAATGAACCTTGCCAACATTTCATTCGATGTATATATTAGGGTAGTAAGAAAACCTTGACCCGTTTCAGACTTGTTTCTGCTTTATTTTATTACTCAACTTACAATGGAATTTACTCAACAATATAATCATCATAGTTAATCATTGCAGTGTCCCACCTTACGGGCAGGTCAGCGGTCCCCTTATCCCAGAACTGGGGAGACTGTGCGTCGAAGAAATCGCTGACCGCCCTTACCACATCGTCAACTTTGGTGAATTCTTTCATAGATAGAAATGCCTTGGATGATAGGAGCGAAATAAGTGGTAGTCGAGAGGGGCAATGTCCGAAGAATAAGGTGGGGGAGGAATCTTGTCCCAGTCCAGCTCCTCCAATTTTTCACGGGTCTCTTTAGCTAAATGGGGCCTAGCGTCATCGTGGGGAAGGTGCACAGATGCACAGAATCTCATCTTGGCCGTTTTTCTCGAACAGTTCTGCGACTTCCTGGAGCTGATTTACATAAATGTTATCGTTAACAGTGAGTGCTTGCGTTCATCGCAAATTCCAGGAAGAGACCCTGTTTGGGTGCGGGTGCGATATGGCGGGTCTTCCCCTTGAGGAATCGTAGAGGACCCAACTCTCACTTACATTAACCAGGTCTTCAAGGAACTCCTTTCGCTGCGGGAAGAGAAGGAAAAACTGATTATGGCTTGAAGGTGATCTTGTAGAATTGACGTTGTAAGTAAAGTTAAGGAAGGCAAGCCGGCTATATATCTATTATGGAGAAGTTCCGGGAGTGGCCTATAATTATCACATAATAGATCATAGGTATCTATAAATAATCGGAAGTTCTGGGACTTTCAAGAGAAGTCAGCTCAAAACTTTCTCATCACCCTAATACTTCGAAACAAATCTACAACCCTCCCTTTAGTTGGCTCCCACATATGTTCCTTTTGGTAGCGAAAAAATGCATAGTGATCTTAAGAAGCTTCTGAGGCCAAGAAAAAACGCAACGATACAAGGCATAAACCAATAGGAAGCCACGTAATCCCTTATTTAGATATTCGTCTCCTCTATCGTAAACGCGCACTCGACAACAGCTTTCACGAAATAATAAAAGACCGGAATTCCCCGAGAAGGGGATAAAAATCCATGTTTATTCAACAATAAAGTTTGGTACGACATGGCTAAAGCCACTGGTTTAGCAAGACGTACACGCTATTCGGTTTTTTATACCCATCGAATGGAGTCGCCCGCTTGTTGAAGTAAGACAAGTTGAAGGATTCCACGACGAATTCCAGAGATGCTTTACTAGCGCTAATCGGACGGAGTGCGCTATGTTTACAAGGACTTCAAGAGGAAAAGGACGAAAACACTATAACAATTGTATACTGCTGAAGCAACAATACAGCAAATCACATCTGCACAAGAGGTGAAGACGAAATAGGCATTCATTTTCACCGAGGAAGATAGGCCGAGAGTACTGGACCTAATTTGCTTTAAATCAGCGTCAAAATGAAAGAACGGCAGGGATGCGAAACATCAAAACCCATGCAAGGCAGGAGAATGGCCAAGGCTGATGACACAGTGCAGTGGCTTCCAATCGATAGCTAAGCCAGAAAGCTAAGCAATACTAGGAATCGAAAATCGACGAAATTCAATCCAATTAGCGAAACTCCGTGGC
Organism: Ancylostoma caninum; assembly: GCA_037903475.1. Taxonomy (NCBI): domain Eukaryota; kingdom Metazoa; phylum Nematoda; class Chromadorea; order Rhabditida; family Ancylostomatidae; genus Ancylostoma; species Ancylostoma caninum. The sequence continues at coordinate 205,469 of JBAJFG010000049.1, forward strand.
GCCACGCAGCATAAAATTCTGGACGGCTGACAAAAACTTGCGACTGGGAAGGGTCAGAAGCTGCAGTCATACCAGAAATTGTATATCTCGCCCAATACATAGATGATGAAATCGACTAAGAATAAAGAAATGGTGATGAACGACTAAATGAACAAAGAGGACCGTTCCCTTTCATGTTGGACCCGAAAGGAACATCTAACAGTTGTAAAAAAAATGCCGAGAAACCTGACTGACGAGAGCCTTCGGAGAAGAACAATTACTATGGGCAAGCCGATGAGGCCAGCACAATCAACATCTGCACTGTTCCGACAAGCGTCAAACCAGCTAAGCGGCAGACGATTTGAAAAAGATGTCTACGCAGCTTTTTAGTGCTATCGCCAAGAGCGCCTTCAGCAGCAGCAAAACGCCAAAAGGAGAAACTGAAGTCAGCCAAGGAACTCCGCATAAAAAGTCAATCGAAACATGGCTGCCACAGCTCCACTCAAAGAAAACACGTTTTGACTGCGAAATGTCATAAGAAAAAGTTGAGAATTAGGTGCGAGTGACAGAGGCCAAGACAAGGCTCTATAGAATTAGCAGGACGTTGTGTGGCAAATAAAATCGAAGCCACTGCAGTGCACAGGCGCACCTCTAAGCACCTCAGTGGCGATAACACCGATAACAGTGATTAGTGATAGTGCTGCGAGGGTGTCAGCATCGCAAAACAAAGTTCGTACCAAGAAAATTGAAATAGTCAAGGAGAGCATCCAGACAAGAAAGCCAAGCACATCATCAAGATGAAAGCAAGGCTACCTCTCTTATGTGTTTTTCGAACACAGAAATAAAAATAAGAATAACAGAAGAAAGGAATCGGAACTACAGGCGAAATGTGATAGCGGGAATAAAAGCACTTTCCGCATTCATGAAACACGCGGAAGCGGAAAAGTGCCATTTCTTCCCATATCCCGCTGGGAACTCTCCTAGCTACCCTCCAACGTAATATTGGCATTCATGAACAAGGAAGAAGTGGAAAGACCGCGAGACAAGGGTTAGATGCTTCGACAAAACAGTGGGGAGTAAGATAGACAACAATGCTGTCGAAACGAATCCCGAAGGCAGGGAAAGTAAAAAGGACAGCACTGCTGTCAAAACACCAAAAATTATTTGTGACTTTCACTAGAGGTTCAGTGTTCAGATGGCCTGGTAAAGAGGAATCTTCTCGTTCGCCCGCCGGGTAAAAGTTCCCACCGGTTTTATGAATATAAACTTTTTAGCCATAGAACTCGTCCACGCAGCGGGAAGACTAAAACATCCCGGAAACGTTTACGAATACGCCTCAAAGAGAGGACTAGAATCGTGAAACCAACATAATTTCCATTATGAAATGGAAGTATGCAATGTAGAAATGTAAATAGCAGAATAAAACTGCAATCGACATCGAAAGAACTGGATCAGGGCCAAAATGCAGCAAATGAGTCAACGTAGGAGAAACATGCCTGCCAGAGATGCAGAACAAGAACTGCGATGATGTCAAGGCCTTCACCTACTATAATAAAAATGGGTAAGTTATAAAAATTGTTGTAAAAAAAATCAAAGATATTAAATAAAAATTAATAACATCATTGTTGTAAAAAAAACCAAAGATGTTAACCACAACTATAACTACCAAAATAAATAGACAAAAATAGCAAATAATAGGTACAATTATTCTTGAATGCTAAATGTACACCGAGGAAATAAAATGAACGACACTTGAAATGAACTGAAAGCCAGAATACTCTATAGTGCAGTAAGATAAGTTGCTGGTAATGGCTGGCATCGAGGCGGAGTATGCTAAATGATTCATGCGTACAGCAAACATGCTAATCGCACAATACATTCGCACACACATTCCGTGAACGTCGCCTGCTGACTCGTCGCGAGCCTAACTCTCCCATGAAACTCCCCCCAAAAAACGATCAGTTAGCGAATGCGAGTTGACGTCGCACTCATAGGAATATCCTGCCTGGAGCGAGTTGAGCAAATGGCGCAATTGAAGCTATAAAAACGTCTGATTCATAGAAGCGTATCATGCAAAACACCTCTCAATCACAAATCATGCAGGACACTGAACGAAATAAAGCGAGCTTTTACTCTAAAATCGATATGCAAAACACACCTGGCAGCGTTCATCGCGTGTGAAAGCGTGCTGTAGTCGGAGTGCTGCAGCTGATCAACGTCTCGTGGCTGAAAACTTGAAATTTTTTGCCCGATCTGAAGCGGAAGAATTGCATAAAAACCGCTCATGCGATTGCAGAGTCAATAGAATTATAGTTTCGTGAAGAAACTGAAATCAGAAATTGCTCCTCAGCGTCATGTATGCAGCGGTCTTGGAAAACTGTTTCCAATATCAAGTGAAAAATGTAAGAAATAAATAACCAGAAGTAACATTGAACAACAATGAAATTTAAAGCTTCAAACTTTGAATGTGGATTTTATAACCAATGATGAACTCATGGAAATTCACGAGTAGTTCTATACTGAATGCATAGATGAGAAGAGCAGAAGTAATTCAGATGCCACGATGAAAAGTCGCAATCCCCTCGCCTCTCCACCTAATGAGGCACTCAACTTTATCGTCACAAAACACGACCAGGAATAGGAATGAACATATTTTCAGATGCTTGATAAAAGAACTACATTAATTATATTCTCTGTAAAGATGACCACTGCGGGACGTCTTACATACATCGAAGGCCAAAGCTCCCAAACAGACACGAAACTGTCTCGGCTTCAAATTATCTAGTACCTCCCGGCTATACTACATAGTCACACTAGAACGTTCCCATCTAACTCAACGAACATAAGGTGCCCCAGAATGACATTTACAGTTTTTAAGGCTTGAAACTCAAACACAAATACTAGTAAGCACAAGCCTCATTGGAAACTTACACCACAGGATTAAAAAACCGTTCAGTGACATATGGTTGTCAAGCTTCAAAACATATCTACGAACATAACGAAATTTTGTGAGATTTACGCTCAATCTCCATCCAGGCAGTTGATAGACATTCCACAATATCTTGATCTGCAGCATGGGGTGGCTCCGTTTGCCAAAGACTGCTTTGAATATAAATAGCTCCAAAAGCCCTCCAACTGACTCTCAAAATCGCATTACCATAATTTGTCGATCTATTCTACAGTTTGCCATCTGTGTATTGTTATCAATGGTAGTATGATAATATAGAACACCTTTGAAATAAATGCTTGCGAAGCGAAAAAGACTTCATTCTTCCCTTCATTCATTTATGGGTTACTAACATTTGAAAATAGTAAAAAAACTCATGAGAGACCCTGTAACCGCAGATCAGCGTATTTTTTCTTCATTTCGTTATCTGCCTCTTGCACACTTTCAATATGCTCAAAAACAAGTGTAAGAAAGCCCAGATATGTTGGTTTGGTTGAAAATAAATGTGTACAAAGCTCCACAATCACATCGAGGCTACAGCATGACTCACTCCCCAAGCCAGACACTTACAGCCCGGCTCTCATCGAAGGAGCTGCAGTTTTTTGTAAAGGCGCCAGACTGAAGTACTCGGAATGTCTCGCGTATTCGTGTCCGGTGGTTTTTAGACGTCACGAGGTCCGAGCAAATGCGAAGAACATCTGGCCACTTGAGATTAAGTCATAATCTAGCACAGAAAGATTGGTGTGAGAACACAAAGTAGTTGGGTGCAGAGTCAAGTACATTTTCACTATTGACACTGCAACGAATGTGGTTATAAATGTGGATAACTTGAGCATTCTCATGCATCTTCAGAGAAATAGAAAAAAGGGAAACTAGTAAAATCGTGCGGAAGATCTTATTATGAAATGTTATGCATTAGAAATGAATATCTCCGCGGCTTTTTGAAAGCGAAGACGTGAACGATTCATTTGAAAGTGCATCGCACCAAGTTGCAAATTATTACTTCGTCAAATAAGTTCCCTTTCTTTAGTTTTCTTACTGGTTTTCTTTTTCCTACAAGATAGTTGTCATTATTTTCTGGACAAACTGATTCCTCGTGGATTCCAGACAATTGAAAAGGGAACTAGGAGACGCCGAGAGACCCTTTTCGAGAACTGCTCTACTCCTACTTTCGCCGGTAGCCTAAACGAGGCCCGTGGAGCTTGAAGCCTTTTTTGCACCGGCACCTGCTGGAGACTGCTCAAATGTGGCAAATTCTTTGTAGGCGAGAAGAGCCGATCTGGTCGATGTCTAGAGATGAGTTGGGAGATTCTGCTGTGCTGGGAAATGCATTAGATGAACAAGAAGGTGAAGAAAAACTCCCCAAAACGTCGCCGCACCTAGTAAATAATTCCCGCCAACAGAGAAAAAAATGTGATCGATCACGAGAAGATATTCTGCTCCAGACAAACCAGGCATTATGAACATATGAACACCGCTAAATCAGCTAGTTTAAAGAACTGATGGAGGATTGTTCAGTACCTTCCGTACCGCGCTGAGCTTGCGTCGGCAGAATATCAACCTTTTCATTCCCCGAAATTCTTTTCGTTCTCTCCAAAATAGTGCTAGTACGAAGAATGGGTTCTTTTGTCACCTTTGCAATGCCTTGAATTCAGGGGGGATTGAATTTCCAAAAAAAATGAAGATAAATTCCAAAAAAAATGAAGGTAACTCGTGTAGGGCAAGAAAAACGCCTTCGAACGATTACACGCACTTGCCAAATAATGGAGAATGGAGAAAAAAATCATTTCTAAGAAGCGATAACCTATTTGACGACTTAATAATTATAAGACAAATAACAAGGGGAAGTATATGATAAGAGCAAGTTTAAAAAACTCAAAACCTTTGGCTCGAGGGAATATAGCGTGAAAGTGCAAGGTATAGTGGTGCGATGAGCTTTCACACAACCTACTTTGCAACACGACAAACCACACATCGGGCGCGTAGGTAAACAAAAGGAAATGGCACGAAACCTACGTTGTATTCAAACATTCCTACATTCCTCACCACGACTAAGCACCTTCTCTTTTTCCTACAAAGTCGCTGCTGTCCAGACGTGAGAAAAAAGATAATACAAAAGGTAAGTAATAAGAGCATTTACAGATGGGAGGCTAAATAATAAGAACATCTAAAGATGAGAGGCTATTTTTCAAACATTTGAATCCTAACGTAAAATGCTCTCGACACTGTGCAAACTACATTTGTATGAATTCCGTGATGGCCAAACATTCCGGAGTGAGAACGGACAAGAGGACGTGAAGAGTCTCTCGCGAGGGTCAGCACCGTTTCGAGAGGGCAGCTTTCGTCAGCTTATATGCTTAAGCCGAAGATCAAACAAGACAAAAATTGTGTCTTCTGGCACAAACGAAAAATAAGTGAGAACTATTTCGTTCGACGAGAAAAACACTGCAAGACTGGAAATGTGACACACCCAACTGGTTGCATCAAGGAAAGCTTTCGTTTCAGTAGAAACAAAAACTTATTAAGCAAAAATATAACAAAGAACACCGCCATTTGTCAGCTTCGATGTTGAAACAGAGAAAAGTCTGAGAAAGTCGAAGCTGAATAACAAATGCGGCAGAAATTTTTACTTGAATCGTGAAATGAAACTGTAAATTCCAGCAATGAAAGATAAACAAAAGAATAGAAAAAAACATATGACAGTGTCAAAAAGTTTTTTTTTAAAGGATTTCATGAGATTCGAGAGAGCTGAAGAGAAAAGCGCGTGAGTTGATTATGAAGAAAAATTTACTAATTCGGGCAATTTCTAAAGCGTAATATTGATTTCCACTTTAGGAATTTCTGCAAATGAGCTCTTTCTGCCCACAAAATCCTTTAAACAGTACGAAAGGGCGAAAAAAATTGGGTCAAAGATGCGGAGACTTAGGTATGAAATGTGGCGAGATGAAAAAAAGAGCAAAAGCATTTACTTGAAGCTTCGAAAAGAAGACAAAATACTATGTAAAAATGAGCATAATTGAAGGAGATATACAGCGATCTGTACCGTAAACCTCTAACTTGATAGTATGTTCATCAAGGAAAAGAAGAAATGCTGCCCACATGGGATTCAGCACAAGACCGGGCGGAATTCCAATCATTTATGGCTTTTCCACATTATCCCAATGGGTTCAAACCACAGGTTAGAAGAGACTTGACCGTTGATTTGAATTAAAGAGGTAGATGAATAGTGCCACTACGCAGAGCATATGTAGATTTCCGCTCCGACACGAACAGAGCGGAACTACAACGCAAACAAATCGCGCAAAACCCAAAAGGGAACGGATTGACGGTCAGGAAAACAGGAGAACAAACCTTGCTATTGCTCACGAATCGGAACAGGTTTACTTGTCCCATTCGGAGCAAGTCACCGTCTTTAAGTATTTCAGTCTGTCCAATTCTTCGATTGTTTACCTAAAAGAATAGCGTACAATGAGAAAACTCTCAGAGAGGAATTCAAACTGCGACCTCTATAATAGCATCTGCGGCGCTTGGAGTAATTGTGACTACTCCATCCATGAACGTTATCACGCAATGCCTTCCACGAATTTCAGGTCCATCAAGCTGAAGTGAGAGGTATTTAAGGCACCAAAAAACCTGTTCACCCTTCAGAAGAGGGCGCAGCAAAGACTGGTACTCACGCAAATATTCTGAGCCGAAAATTGCGCCAAAGCGCGGTCGTTGCCGACCTCTGTTACTCCCCCACTGAGGGAAAGAGACCTTGGTGGATTCATCGGCGAGCCATCTAAATAATAATCTTTCCCATTCGAAGATAATTGTTGGCAGAACTAGCATATTAGACTGAACAATCCCGCCATTCTACGCAAAAATCTGCTGCAAAGCGAATGTAACCGTTTTAAAGAAAGAGAAACTAACCCAAAGCGAGGAACTGCAGTTGTGGTTCCCTTGGTGCTGCGGGAATGGAATTCAATGATTTCACTGACGCACTTTGAACAAAGGAATCTTGGACAGTCGCTCGAGACCCTCTGAATAGTCAACCTATGCAAAATGAAAAGAAAGCTTAGTCATGATTACAGTTTCAATAAAACGTTGCAGTAAAGAAAAGCGAGTTCAGAAATGAAATCGGAGGCATAAAATTGAAACCAGACGGAAGCAGCAAAAAGAATGACGACTGCGTATCGGACCCGAAACTGCTCTGTGGGTTAAACGAGTTTGGGTAGAGAAGATAGACTAGTTAAAGTAGCATTTTGGACCGCAGGACTTTCGGTCTCCACTGTGATGCGATCAATTAGAGCTAAAACTGAGCATTTGTTGAGACTCTATGGTTCCCGAAAGCAGTTGAACACTAAAGAAGACTTCAGCGAGACACGGTTTGAACGATCCCCCTGATATCACGAAACTTCCTTTGACGATCACGTTTTCATATGCCGAAGAACGCGAAGAATTATGTAGATTAGGATAAATCTTGCCCAATGTATTAGATATCAATGTGCAGGGATAAGAACAAATGAGAACTATATAATTTGCCTCAAAAAGTTGTTCTATTGTATTTTGCGCAAAGATGCCTTCATAATTTTCGAATGAGCTTCAAAATGCTTGTTAACGGTAGATATTGAGAAAAAATTGTCATTCGCATAGGGCGTTCTGGCTTCCAAATCGATGGAGACCCTAGCTTTCTCATATTCTTTGATCCTACATATTCTCAATCCCATCTTAGAGCAACGCAGAAGCTTGTGAGTACCGTAGCAAAACGGACGTCATTATAGAGACTAGAAATGAAAAACTGATCACAAGTCGAAATAACGCGACGCTGAAGTACAAAGGAAATATTAGAGGAGAAGGCGGCTTTTTAGTTTCCAAAATTTAGTTTTGCTAAAGAGCAGTTTCCGTTGCGGATGTGTGAACCCAGCCCTGTCTCTAGTCAAACTTCTTTTTGATGGCTTGAACCAAACCTAATATGTAGTTTGTGAATTCCCAATAATCGGCCATATAAAGCGGATATAAGGGTACCAAACATATTTATTATAGATGTCACTGCAGGTACGTGGAATAAATCAAATGATAAAAACTCGTTTTCAAAAACCGTAAAATCGTTAGCTTATGGATGAATGACGAAATGAAGCGGATGGAATGGAATTTATTACGATGATTAGTGGACTGGACAAGCGAATGAATTGAAACGTGTGCGGGTGGAGCAAGATAGCCGTTATATGGATCCACTGAACAGATCCATCAGAACACCAGGACGACAGTAAACCTAGTAAAAAATCATAGCTTTTTAGCTTAAGTAGCTAATTTGAGCAATTAAAGATTGCCCACTTAGCTCTCAATCCCCCCCCCCCCAAATATGGATAAAGAGAAGTTTGAACAGTTTGTTACCAGATTGAAGAACAAAGAACAAAGATTCAAGCCAATGGTTCGAAAAAATGCAAGAGTGGTTGAAAAAATAGTCTTCCGAGCAGAAGGAAGTTCGAAGAAGGGAACCACTGTCATGGAATGTCCGGTAAATAAGGATGTTTCTCTTGACCTACCGATAACCGTTTGGCTTTTTCCTCAAGGCCAAGTAAGTTTCCGGATATCCGTGACCTCTCGCGGCCATTTGCATCAGCGGTGCCTCATCAGACTCCACAATTCGACCTTCAGATGAGATGTCACGCAAATCAGAAAGGCTATGACTGGTTTGCTGTGACGTTGTCAACTGGAAAAATCAGTTTATAAACAAACTTGACAAAAAGTTCAAAAATGAGGAAGTAATGAAAAAACAACACCTTCAACTTCAGGCGTTTCTGTACATATTTTTTGAATTTTGTAACGAAGTGGCTCATTACGCAGGCCCGGTCAGACTACTGATGGCGGAGGAATATAGCAAGGCGAAGTACTTCAAGAGAAGCGCTGATGACATAGTCACGTATCTCAATAATGGCTAGTGCGTCCACTTTTTCTCACATACAACACCCCAACGCCAAGGCACGATACCGCCAGAACTCGTCCAAACGGTCCAGCAGCCCGCGAACCGCAGCTCGAGCAAAAAAGTAACCAGCGAAACAATGATGGGAAACTGATAACGAGCGCTGCGGATCATCGTTAACCAAAAAACGGCAGCATCAACCAGCTTGCGCGCATTATAACGTAGGTATCTCTTACCTCGACAAGCACGTAGTCTGAAGCATTGCTGGGATCAATTGCGTACTTCTCTAAAGCATCTGCAAGGATCTTTTCCGCCCGATCATGCATAGAAACCAGGATGGTTACGTAAGGGCGCGACGGCACCAGCTCCCCACCGTATATCTTCAAACTTCCACCTGGAAATAACAGGCATTCAATTCAGTGAATGCAAAAACTAATTCTGTGTAGTAAAAATGCTATTGAATTTCTAATAACATTAGTTTAGATCACAAAAATGTAACAACAACGACTAAGTAATCTACAGTAAATTCAAGAAGGAGGTCAAGCATGAAGTACTTAGTCAAATCTCATGCATCTTTACACCAGTCGAATACCTTAGCTTGCATCTCTCCAAATGTAATAATATTGAGTGCCGCATATGCTCAAAGCAGGATTTATCTTTTGTTCCAAAAGCCACGGTTTCACGAACCAGCAAATGCGATAAATACGAGCAACTTCAAAACGATTTGCAATCGAAAAGTGCCAGTATGGCGCAAGAAACTGTTTGAAAAATCAACATTCCATCAAATAAAGTATCCTAATTCAGAAAGACTATTATGGGAGGGTATACCGTTGAATTTTTTTGATTCAATTTGATTCGCTGACTAAGACGTATATAGCCAAAACAGCATAGTGATCTTGAAGAAACTTTAGCAATTCACTTTTACGAAAAGAGTCATCCCTACTTTCTTGAATGGCATTAATTTGGAAGTAAATTTTGTGGCACTCATTCATACACATGTGAAAGAACTCAATTTCCCTTCTTTACCTTCTACTGCACCAAATACTGAAATTTCACAAGAAAAAAATTCGATACCAGTCTCTTTTCCAGAGTAACCATTCCATCTTACCATTTTCTACTGCGAATATTTTTACAGCTTCTGAATTTGTGTTTTGCTCTGGGGTGAAAGCATTTTGAAAATAAAACACGATATGTAGCAAGTAAGCGGTGGAAAATAGCAAAACAGCTGGCAAAAAGAATGCAACGGAACACTTCAAAGTTGAACACACATCGAGCATAAGGAGCAGCAACAAATGCAGCAAACCGATCCGAGGTATTATAATTTAAGAGCTGTATACTGAATGAATCCAAGAATCAAAGCTAAAACTAGGAATGAACGCACGCATACTTATCCAACTCACCGGAAAGTCAGGCAGTGCATCCTTCAAATTCAGAAATTCAATGAAATAAAGCAAATGTATGAGAGAAATGTACGTAGAGACTGAAATGCATTACCATGTCCCATCTCCTTCAATTTCGTTTCGAGCTTCTTCTCACGCCGTTTCTTCATCACCACCTCAGGATTAGAAATGGTTCGGGTGAATGAGTTGGGAGGCACCTGAGGATCAAACAATGCAACAGTTTTCATCCCATAGTTTCGCTAATGACTTTCCCTTGAATTTGCTCAGATATTGAGTGCATAAGACATGAAAGAGCTGTGAAACAAAGACATCCGTTAATGTGAAGAAAAACTGCAAGAAACACCAAAGAAATGGAATAACTACGCGATGATAGCTAACATTACAAACAAAGACGAACCTGGCAGTAGAGATCAGTTGTTGGACCAGTAGCCTCCTCACGGCCGCTGTTCACTGTTACTAAAAATACACCGATAAGGCACTAGCCAACACAAATTCTTGGTAATTCCGAAAAATGAACCAACTTATGTCTTTTTGATGCTTCTTCTTCATCTCTTTCTTCTCTCTTTTTGAGAATCGCTTCATGTTCCTGTTCATTTCTTCTTTGTTGGGAAGTTGTATTGTCTAAACATTGGAAATCATCAACCAATTAGTCTCAAATGAGCGAGGAAAACGACGAAACGTACAGAAAGAGGCATTCCGTCCGGACGATTCTTACGTAGCAGAAATCGCCCTTCTCGATCATCCCGATGCCATGTAAGTTGTACAAGCAATGGTTTCTCTTCGTCATCCAGTCGTCGTTCGCCACCGCTTTCATGGACCTGTGGGAACTTCCGATCTTTTATCGTTACACCCTCGCGAAATTAGAGAAAGCGTTGGCGCGGTGGACATCACATCACCGAAACGTTATGAAAGAAACTCACTTCCCACAGACTATATGTGTCATCAGAGAGCATTTTTAGATCTGGAAGAAACTTCTCCGCCAATGCATCAACAACAGCACGAGTTGTAGCTGTGCTGGACACTCGTACACATTTCGTGAGCACGCGTTCACCACCATCCTAAGATGGGAACTTTAACATAGATACACTTCCAATATTTTTGGCAAAATTCGGAACCAAAAATAGCCTGAACAAATTCAGAAAGCAACCAGCTGGCAGCGCCTATCCGTTCCGCACATTATTTCAGCAAATTCGAAATAAAACAAAGAGAGACCAGCAGACCTTCGATCTTGTTGTTTGTTAACCAATGTTTTAGAAACAAAATAAATGAGACCCTTCTAGAGAAGCCACGAACTTCGGCCAACAATTTGTAGCTCGGATTGAAAAGGCGATGTGGGTAAGCCATCTGTTTCTGCAGTTGTTTGCAAACCATATCTTTCCAACCATAAAAAGACTCGACATCCCCTTGAACGCAATCACATGCGAGAAAGCCTTAGTCTGGGTTGTTTGCTGAGCTCTCCTGACTAAATTGTAACATGGCGAATGGTGACTACTGCAACTTCACAGCCTTTAACACACGCATGAGTTTCTCTTGCCGAAATCAACTAATTTCCACGGCTTGGTCCAAAGCTTCACTCGACTTCTAACCGCCTACATTAAATTATTGTCGTGAAGAACCTGTCTAAGAAAACGCTGTAAACCTCATATCCACATAATGGCTAATGCGCAATTCATCCCATGATCCACAAAAGGACCTCAAAGTGGAACGAGCGAGACGTCAAATGTGGGCAATTAAACGTGGACGTGTCAAGGTCGCGACCGTCGCTGACACTTCGGCCAAAAACGGCTGGGAGGAGTACTGATAAAACAGAGCGGATGCGAGAAATAGGAAAAAATGGAAGGATGGGAAAAGGAAGTAGAATCCGATTGGGCTAGTACAGATACAAAAGAGGAACCTACTTGGAAATAGAACCGCATGACTCCTTCGATTTCCAGATCCTAAAAATGGAGCCTTTTTAGTGATAATGCTCTATCCAGATGGAAACGAATAATAAAAATACTTCAGCGTGGAACTAACTCTTCGAGTAAAATGATAATCCACACTGGATATTTTTAAGCACTAAGAGAAAGCAGTAATAATAACGGATGGGGAAGGATTTACTATGTAATTTGCCAATAATTCAGTTTCGAGGTCAAAGCGTTATTTTTGTTCAAATGTCTTGGATATGAAAAAGAAGGATGGAATATATGATAACTTCACGACCTAGTCAAAAGCTTAAATAATGTTCGTGGCCAATCAAAACATGTACAGACTCGTCATAGAAAAAAGCATTGAAAAATAGACATTTCAAGAAGAAAGAGATAAAACCATAGGTACAACTATCAAAATGATGTGAAATAAAAACGAAAAAGTTTCAGAAACTAACCTCCGTGGGATAACTCAAATGGAATAGGTCGAGTCGATTTTCATTCCACTGCTCAACCAGAGCGGCGAGCTGCTGACGCTCGCTTCGGGGAACGACTTCCATTTTAGGAGTAAAAATGGTTCCAGTCCACAACAGAGTACAGGAATCGAAGGGACGGTCGGAATAAATCAACAAATCAGAAATCGATGCAACATTAACGCTCTGAAAGCAGTAGTTACAAGTTACAACGGCAGAATTCTTGCTGGAAGCTTCATGAGCGTACAAAAAAGTGGAACAGGATGAGATAACAAGAGAAATAGGTCAACAACGAAGAAATTAGCAACGTTTCAGAAAAACAGCAGGGCGAGCAAGGAATTTGGAACGCTGCCACGGCCGCTGTTTGCGCCCTCCGCGGTGGATTGACGCAAACTGGGTGCGCACATCAAGGGCGAGGTGCTTCGTGGGAGGCATGGCGGTAGGGGAAGCAACTAAGCTGGGCGTGGAGGGTTCGGCATGATGCCACAGAACCAAGCCATTTAGATGCTGCTACTGAACCTACTGAACACCACTTCCCAAATTTTGCAATCTTTCTTTTCAATAATACCGGCCCTTCGGGACGCTAGAAAGTGGGATGGGGCAGCCACTTGAGGTATGTGCAAAAGCTTCACGCGTGCGAAATGCTTAGAAAGTCAGCAAATAAGCAAAACTATTCATTAGCTGAGCTCAAATACAAAATTCTCCTTATAAGTTGCGTATACTCAACAGATATGGCCGCCTCGCCAACGACGAGTTTCGAGTCCTCTCGCGATCCTAGCCTTGCCTGCAAATTCTTAATCACGCACCTACATGCATAGCTAACTTCCGATGCAGTGATACTACCTACTTTTTTGTTACATTTCTTACATGCCTATGGACCCGTTATGAGCGGCCATTTTCAACTCTGCGCAGGAGTATCTTTCACATGGCTTTAGTATGATACTTGTGAACAATACAGTGTAACCAATGCCGTGCGTATGATCACCTGAAATGATTCAAGCTTCATGTTACTGAGATAGCCCAACTGATGAGCTTCTGCTTCAATATACAGGAAAGAAGAAGAGGTGGTCGAATGAGACACGAATGAGCTCGTAGCGTGCCCCCTTCTCCGCCGGCTTTCCCCACTAATGGGCTTCTGCAGACCCTCTCTCCATCGATGTACCCGTATCCTGCCGTTTTCTAAACTATTGGGCTACCCTATCTCGATCGTTGCACACCTATACTGATGTTTTTCTGAACTACGGGGCTCCGGCACACCTGTCCGACTGCCGGGAAAGCTGGCAGAAAAACGGATAAAAATTCTGCATAAGCTTTTTTTATCGCATATTATTGTTAAATTACTATTCTTTACATATTTATTTATAATTTTTTGGTACTAAAATCAGTATTTTCACTCCATTCGGTGTTGCCCACATTTTTTTTTCTACGCTCCTCCATTCCCTCCCTCTCACATTGCTTCCCTGGGTCTGCTTCGGCATGCATAGTATAACGAGTAGTGAGTGTCATTTGCAAATTTTGTTGGAGTTGTCGTTAGAGTAAGGGTTATTTGTAAATCATAGGATTTGCATCGGAGCATTCTCAGGAATTGACGAATAATAGGGAATCAGCAATAGGGAATCAAATGCCAGTGAAACTGTGCCCAAAATCGATATGTACCGAAACTAGGGTTACCTCGCGCGCTACTCAAGAAGTGTAATAGCAGAGCTATTTCTTCTTTGCAAAGAAAACCGACAGTGCACTAACTCTATGTTGGCTCTCTTGAGCTTCTCGCAACCACCGAGTGAATTTCAGAAGAGGACGTTGACAGTGCTCATATCGATCACTCTAACCATACGATAGAATTCGATTGTGAAGTCATTCAAAATGTGAATTTAGCAGTAACCACGAATTATTCCAAGCGTAACGAAATCTTACTTGCATCCTTGAATATCACACGCTCACCTCCGCTTGTAGTTGTTGTTGTTTCGTGTTCTTTTGCCACCCATTTGAAAGCCCCTCAAAAAATGTTTAATGGTGTCTCGAGATGAGAAGCACCACTTAGCCACGCAGGTAATTGATGGCAGCTGTTGGATCCGGTCTCTAAATGGCGTCATTTCGATTCTACTGTTCTAAGTAACTTCTACTGTTGCCCTCGTGTGAAACTAAGGCAGTTTCCAAGGCGAAACCAGAACTAAGATCCATCTGAAGATGCCAACGATCATTTCAAAGCCTGCTCATTACCGGATTTTTTGACGAAATTTTTAACATTTCATTTAGTTCTCGACTTGAGTACTAAAGTATGTACGGACTCTGTTTTGGATATAAACCCCGCCTTTTTATACATAGCTAATGAAGGTAAATGCTGAGCTTAATGCAGCCAACAATGGCAAAGTTATCCTATTCTAAATCAATCTTCTTCCAAACGGAGTATTTTCATGCGAGACCATTGTCGGAACCTTCAAAAAAATGGAGTGTTTCATGACCCGGAAAGAAAACTGCGAAGAAAATCAAAATCTGGGTAGAAGGGAGCAGAGTAACGAGATTCGCACACGTTTTAGAGCTTTTCTGAGCCATCGAAAAACTCGGCAGTCCGGGTATCAGATTGCAATTCGTGAAAGGCCTCTTGTCCGAGGTGCACTTTATAAACGCCCGCCTCTCCGTGCGTTTGATTACGTGGGAGCTCGGCTACCTAATAATTCTTTTCCAATGTTGTGCAATCCAATCTTTCCTGCCTTGCACAATTTCTCAGCGCATTATCGAGGGAATTTCGTGACGTTTTACTGGAAGCTGGGAAACTTGGAAACAATTTACGTTTAATATGTTCCATCTTGTTCAAAAATGAGGACAGCATTTGAAACGTTGTTGTAGTGGTAGAGAAGGAAATATGTAGAAGGTTGTCCAAACACGATATTGGCAGATGAATCACTGAAGTCGAATAATTACAGTTACGGAGTTGTATGAAGTGGATGAAGATTGTTGCGGACACCGACAATTTACTACGTATTTTTGTAATAGTTTGTAAGAGTGCAGGAATTGTGAATCTACTACACATCCAAACTACTCACAGAGGCTGCGTTTCCATTACAATTGTTAAATATATCGGAAGTAGGCACATATCTACATACATATATGTAGCTGAGCAAAAGAAGAGGAAGTGAGAGGAAATCGAACAAAATTATGATGGCGAAAATAGATATGAAATTCCATACGAACAGGAGGAAGGGACCGAGTTCAACTCTCCATACGCACACCAACTAAACAGCGAAAAAAAGTTGAGGTTTTGGTGTTCGATCGAATTCCTACGAAGGGAGAGACAGCTATTTCGAAAATTGTATAATACATATTCCCAAATGTTTGCTGCTGGGAAAGATTCTATAGCCCTTGTTGCCCTCTATTCCTGGGAATATCCTCAAAAAAAAACTATGTCTAATACCGTCTTATTATCACACCTACTTACACAGGTAAATTGATTGCAAGCCAGTGAGGAATGCAGACGAGGGGAAGGTAGGCGTGGAAATCAAACTAGGCCTCCTCGATAATTTGCCCACGCAAGCTGCAGGAATATCAAAAACAAACCTAGTGAAAGGCTATGGAAGAACAGTTTCAAACCTTATTTTTCTGAATAAGAATTCAAAATTAATAACAAAACCAAGCCATCAGAAACAAGCTAAGCTGACGATAAATTCTGATCTTTTTCGTAGAGTTTCATAAAGTAATGTTGGGAAATTGGGGACCTACTCATGCGTTGGTATATGCTGTTGCTAGGAAAGCTCTCGCCTCCATACTATTATGTACCTATAATAGTATGGAGGCAAATGTTGTACCTCGACTGATTCGTGAAGTCACGGAACACAAACGTTATGATCTCTCCAGGACTTCACGCTATTATCAACATTCACTGCTGCGTCACTTAGGTTTTCAAACCTTTCCTTAAAGGCCTATTGCTCCTCCCAAGCAGGAATGGGATTCATGAAACCATAACCAAACAAACCAAGGATGGTTAGATAGATTGGTTGTCTTATAGACTACGCAATCTCAAGAGACGCAGGATGGTTTGCTAGCTAGGTTTTGCTTGGTTATATGTCCACGAATCCCAGCCCAGGAGAAGAGCTTCTGGTCTAGATATCTCACATAAATCAGAATGCACCGAAAATCGCCCTTTCGTAGTATGTTGATTCGTTTTACCCTAACACTTTGTTCCCAGAAATATTTCTTTGCACTAATTATTGTGGTTACAACAGCTTTTATCTTGGAGGTACGAAGGTTTCAGCTGAGCACTTATGCTTCTACGAATGTGTAGCTCAAATACGGCAATTATTTGATGACAACGTAATAAATGGAATGAAGTTGAAGGTACGACCCTACCCTCGTAACACATTAGGGGTCTCGTTTTCGCCATTTGCTGCATATCAGTGTAAATTCCATTAAAAATGAGATACGAACCGAACCGTCAACGGAACTGAAAGCGTCAAAGTTACTAGAACTGATGGCTCCCTCATTTCAGCGTCAAAGTTACTAGAAGTGATGGCTTCCTCATCCCTTCTACATAGTTCTTCGACCAGTGGCATGCGCCTGCAACTGTGCAGCTGCGTGTGAACACCTGCCAGAAGCGTGAAAAAGGGGCGAGCTCTCTGTTTTCTAAAGAACTCCTGTGCTTGATAACTCACCGAAGACAGTGTAAAGCAGGGCCTGTTCTCTCGGAATCATCTACTGATTTTAGGAGCTTAGGTTTTTCTTCATCTTTGCAGGTTCAGTGCTATTCGATTGGTTTTATCTTCAAAGAAGGGGCCAAAAGTGCCAATAAGGTTTTTTGGAAGGATAGCCTCCGTCCAAAGGCAGCAGCATTAGCCGGAGTTAATTTTTGAATGGACTTTGTTTTCCGCTCATTTTATTACCATCAGGAAAAAGTCTGCTAGAAGAGGATGTGAAGAAACTGCTTCCATATAGTTGAATATAAATTTTTCTCCATTCGTCTCCAAGAAAAACTTCCGCCATATCTTCTATTGACATGGCAGGCTAGAAAATCGTTGTTTTGTACTCTACGAAATGAAAGTTGACTAAGACCCATTTCTCTCAGGTGCACTCCAGTATTTCAAATCGTTAGCTGAACAAAGCACTTGCCATTTTCTTAGAAAATAATTCATTAAAGCCTTTTCGCAACAAGACCTGTTGAAGGACATGGAGATAACGGCTCTGACGCTTCATGTTTCATCTATGGGAACGAGAGTGCGTCGTACGTTTTTCTCACGTTACGATATTCATTGCAGATAAAGCGCATCGATATTCGCCCTTTTCTGCCGTGAGAAATCCGAAAATTTACTGCGAAGACTGTCACGTTTAGGAGAAGCCAGCGGTGGAAATTTTCTTGCACGCGCTTTCAAAGTTGTGATTGGCCGATTCAGATACGGCTACAAACGGCGACGTCGCGAGCAGTGAAAGGATGAGTTCACTAGATATTGCATAAGGCTGTTGAGAAAAAAAGGAGAAAGGTAATTTGTTCGTGGAAGAGTGGTAAGAGGCCCGCTGTTCGTTCACACGATCGGTGGTACGATCCTGCCCGAGGCCAAACAAGCCTTCCACCCCAATTCCCGGGGTCGGTAAATTGGTACCAGAGGAGTCTGGGAGAATGAATTGGGACGTCGGGTGCCCTCTGCAAGTCACTGTATAGCGCACATATACATACATTCGATGCCTATACGATGATCAGATGAAATCGAATGCGTGACGCATCTCACAGAACGGGATTGATTAGCGCCGATCACTTCATCCTTTACCATTCATTAGCAAAGGATTTTACATGAAGATCGGTAAGTGCTGCATGTACATCATGAAGGAAAATGCAGCCCACGCGCCAAAAGCCGCAAACGAGTGCGTCTAACCCGCGTACGAGCTGTTTCAGAGCTGCGATCGAGCCTATCCTTCTTCATATTTACAAACGCTCGTTGAACGCAAGCACCTGACATAAATTACCTTCAAGCTTCTCCCCAAGATCGTCGCAGAACCACACGTACATATATGTGGCCCCATAGCGGAATGGCGCATTCCCTAACTGCCCAATTCATCAAGTGGACACTGTTTTCACTGTCGGGAAAATTGAAAAGACTAATCGACGATTTGGCAAAGGTGTCGGGAAAATCGCAGAGGAAGAAGGAGTGTTCTCTATATTATCACTCAGGATTTTTGACAACAGTCCAGCTTAGCTACGGTCTCGCTAGTAAATGGAAAGAAACAAAATCTCAGAGTACCGATTCTCCATGAAACAGGAACAGTTGCGATGAGACAGCAGAGAAAACCATAAAAGTTGGATGGTTCGAGAATGCGAGAATTCACTATGTAATCGGAGAGGGAAATGTACGTATTTGCAAAGCATAGGCTAGTTACCAAGAAATTATTCAAGTCCTACAACTTGTTTTGCCCTTATGTGTGCGCTGCTTGGTGAATTGGTTCACTACCTATTTTGTGGACGAGAGTAAAGGTGTATTTGTGTCTTACAGCAGAGCAGTTGCTTGAAGCCGTCATGTCATTAGTAGGCAGTGGAGCAAGTGTCGGCAAAACTTGTCTTTTTTAGGTTTCTGGTGATTTTTCTGCTTGTCAAGTGACTGATCCCCTCACTGTACACCTTCGAGTGGCTGACGAAAAAGCGACAATTTGCAGTGTATTCGCTGACTGTTGCCCAGGTACAACTTCAAGTAGCAGATTGGAAAGAGTCATTCGAGCAACATGTAGAGGTTACGAATAAAAGTAAAGTTAAATGGTGCGAGTAAAGGGTAAAGAACTAGAGATTCGCTGTGTCTTATGCTTATAGAGGGGCTCATATGCATAGTTGGAAGGATAGGTGATCTCATATTCCTGGATAGAAAGAGGCAGTGGCGGACGCAGAAAGTGGGTGGGAAGGGGGGGGGGGGCTGCGTGGGAAAAAAGGTGGGGTCTTGGCCGGTTTGGGGACACTGATGGAAAACAAAACTAATAGAAATATTAATTATAGTGAAAAATAACTGATGAAATTATCCGAAAAATATTAGGTTGTAACATAAGTTTCCACTGTTTTGAAATTTTCGATGAATGAAAATTTTACATAGAAAATCTAAATATAAAACATAGAAACGCTTGCGACACTTTTTTCAAAAATCTGAACGGCGCGCGTGGGCGCCAAATTCGAACGATAGGAACGGATTTGTAAGCAAGATGGCTAGGAAGGCGGCTTGGAAACATGAGAAAGCATCCGAATAGGCCTAAGACACTGTCCACCAGATAGTATTGATCCCAATGTCGATTTATCGATCAATTTTGTCGATTTTCCTCAGTTTAGCTCCAGTCCAGATCGAAATAGGCGTACTGAGGTTTTTCATTACGCTGATCACGAATCTGACGGCCATCTTGCACAGGTGCTATCGATTGACTAATGATCCTTCCACCAATGTGAGGGATAGCAGCACGTGAGGGAAGGATGGCAACAACAGGGAACAAATACTGCTTGAGTTTCCACTCGAACCATTACTCGAACCATTACGCTGTTCGGGCCGTGTTTGTGCTGCGCAGTTATCAGAGTTTGTGCACTACCATTATCGATTCATTGATTTCATCGATTTTTCATGCGTTTCGCTCCGGCGTCGTGGAACGATGTTCACTGGGGTTGCTTGGCATGCAGAACATAAATAAAGGGGTGAGCACAGTAAATCCTTGGAAATACGTTGACAAAATCAGTGAATCAATACCTTCACGCGGAATATCCCTTAGTTACGCCAATTGCATGAGCCTTGAAGGCAATCCATGTATTTATTTATTTATTTATTTATTTATTTATTTATTTATTTATTTATTTATCTAGGGGTGTACAATACGTATAAAAATTATTGTGGCATGAACCAAGACAATTTTCACATCTGATATTTTAAGTTTCTAGCCTAAATTTCAACCGGTTTGACCATTTCTAAGCCATTTAAACATCAAGCAACAAGTTATATAACAACAAGTATTGGTCGGACTATGCACCACAACAGTCGCTAGTCTTTTGCCGTTTTTACAGCAGGAGCTCGACTCCCCTGCTTCAAAAATCCGTGGACTGTGAGGCAAGGAACTGAGTCGGGCAGTGCTGAAGGTCACTGACTTTGCCGAATCGTTTCCCGCTCAATAGACATTCTTGTGATCTAATAATCGTCGCATGGTTAGAGCTAGATTCACGCTACATGGTGGGCAATTGAAAATTCCTCTGCGAGATTTCCGCCTCTCCGGAGAGTTCGATCAGCAAAATTAAGATGCCCTCCGCTGTGTGGCAAAATGGTGTCTGCAAGCAGTTGATGTTTGTAGCAACAGTGGAAGAAATCCCAGTTCAATTCGCTTCAACTCCAGAGAAAAAAAAACAACATAATCAAAATTTTGGGTTACCAAGTTTGGTGCCTGTGCCTGAGACCGCTCGACAATAAAATGGGGTGGGAAGGTACCAGGGAGAATAAGAATAGCCTTGAGATTACTTCGACGAAATTTGGTTAGTCTCATGCAATTTTAAGGTGAAACTGTTATTCGTGCAAATGCAGTTACCGAATTAGCATTCTTGAGCAGTTCACTCCGAACATCATTTTCTTTCTCAAAACGAGACGGAAAAATATGTTTCAATTTGGAAGTTCACGCGCTTCAAAACAGTGTCTAGATATGCGCGAAATCTTTTCGTTATCCATTTATTAGAAGCTTTTGAAAATGCTCATGCGAAAAAAAGCGGAAATAAATAATAACAATAAAAATAAACAATTGAAAATAACACCAATATTTGCCATGGGTAATCTCAATCTGTCGATGCATCCGTGTTCAGAAGAGCCTCAGCAGGAATGAATACTCTTCTCATAGAACGGAAAATGACTATTACACTAATCCCATATTTCAAGAAAGCCCATGGGCAAGTCGTTCAAGAGGAAGTACACGTCTCCAAACTACACATAGCACAAAGTGGGAATTTTATGTGAAGCTTGCAGTAACGCTATAGTTACTGAGCCCAGACCTCACACAAAACGGAACTGTAGTAATGCAGAAAGAGCGAGAGTTAGAGCGGCTTCCGCTCACTCATTACCTCTGAACGGCTCGAAGCGCAGTGATGAACTCGTCGAAGAGGTCATGAGGAAACTGGTCGCTCAAGGACTGAACGAAAAGGGAAACGAGTGATGAGGAGGCGTCGCAGAGACAGAGCCGACGGCGGCGAATGTTTCCGCCCGCCTTCTCCGAGCTTCTTCCGCTCCAAGCGCATCTGTGCAGGTGTTATCGTTGCAAACAAATCTTCCGTTTGCAACTGTCACTAGCGAATCGACGTTTGCCGGCGACTGCATCCCGGGGACATGCACTGAAGGACAGGCACCGATTCGACACATGCTCTGCTTCATGCACGACTTGCACTTCACGGATGTAACGGGTCTCAGCCGCAGTAAAAGCTAATACATCCATCACATTTTTCTCCCTAGCGGAGCGGAGGCATAGGCATCTTAGGCATCAGTACAATCTTCCGAAAATGCTTTACTTTTGCTTCAGGCGGACATTTTGGGATGTGAACCATGATTTCCCTTCTTGTTTTGAAAATGTAATTAACTTCGAAGTGAACTTTTCAAGAATGCAAATTCGGTAACTGCACTTGCACGAAGAATATTAGTATTAATATTTTATTAGATACGTATGTGAAAAAGTTTCCGCCCTCTAGCGGTAAATAGTTATAATAGCTAGTTGTCCTTGTTGAACCCTGCTTAGTTTTGCTGGGGTGGTAGTAAACCTACTGAAACTGTCAGTTAACGAAGAACGTTAACTGGCAGCTAACTCCCAGCTTACGGGGAGCTGCGGGAGAGTAATGTAAGCTTCATTTGACCGAACATGGTTCTCTAAGTACGATGCTCAAAAACTATGACGAAACGGGGACCATACTTGCAGGTAAACTCACAGTTCGAAATCGAACTATGAGCTCACAGTCACGTTGAACTTGCTGCCAGTATGAAACGACGAGGACGCGGCGAGCGAAGGAGTGTGCAGCGCGCGAGACGCAGACGGCGATCTCGTCGTTTCGCGAAGAAGTCCTCCATAGGACTTTTTGCTCATGGTTCGGGTTCATCGTTGTAGCCAGTCGAGCGTGCACTGACTCCTTTTTGGTGAAGACACATTTCCGGGTACACCCAGCTGATCGATGTTCCCACTGTCTCGATCACCATGACCTTCCGTCGGAGATCATCGGTGACTCCAATCTCCTGGTGGCTGATTCCGACAGCTGAGCCCTACTCCTTCCTAAATTAAATCCCACATATTTTATGGGCGTGGAACTACATCTTTGAGCTTAATGCATCAAAGTTAGGTTATGCAGGAAGAGATTCACTTACCGCTTCGGGTGTAACGGTCACATAAGGTCCCGTTTGCACTCGAATCCATGGTTAAGAGGTATGTCGGCATACTCCGAGGACAACGAGTATCCCATCTGTGAAGGTTCGAAACCTCTAAGGACTTGAAGGTTTTGCAAGAGCCTTATCATCCAAAGACCACAGTCGGCAGTTAGCTCCTAGCTAGTTCAAGGTTGGAAACCAGAGCTGACAGTTCACCGCGACCTTCTGCTCATCGTTTCATCGCCGTTCCAGGAGGTTTACTACCACCCCTGGTGTGACACCTGTCAATAATACTCACATTTGTTTTGATTTGCACCAACATTGTTGCGTTTTACTGCGATATCATGTCAAATTTGAGCCAAATATGTAAGCATTTTTTTGTCCCAGTAACCCTACCATAACCCTACAAAAATGGGGTTACGGTACAAAATAGATAGGATATCCGTGTCCAGCGCCCCAAATAACCCCCCTGTACAACGTGTTTCAAAAAATATTTTTTGAAAATTTTGGAGCTCCAATGTGGAGTAGTGCCTTTTGGAAAAGGTTACAGAAGCCGCCAAGGAAACTCTTGAAGCACTTCGTGGGATGGGATGTGGCACCTCGTGCGGCTTATTCACCACACTGTGCTCTGTCAGGCTACCATTGTTTTGGTAGATGTCCAACAGGCTTTCCGAGCAGCGCTTCCAATCTCTCGAAGATATCGACAAATGGGTGAAGGAATAGATCGAGTCGAAGGACAATGCTATCCACCGCCGTGGCATCCGTTCCCTCCCAAAAAAATGGGAAAAGGTTATAGCGAACGATGGCTGGTATTTTGGTTCATGTATCTGCTTTGTTTCTTTTTCAGTAAAGAATCAATCTTGCTCAAGGAAACGGCGGAACCTTTTTCACATACCAAATAACATAACGTTGCATGAGGGTAACCAAATTTGGAACGAATAATCTCGAGGCCGTTTTTATTCTTCCTGGTACTATCCTTCTGCATTTTATGTGGAACAGTCTCAAACACAAGCCCCATACTTTGTAGCCCGAAATTTTGATGATGCCGTTTTTCTCTCCAGAGTTATAGCGAATTGAACTGGGATTTTCTCTACTGCGACTAGGAACATCAACCGTTTGCAGCCACTAATCTTTTGAATTTTGAGCGAGTTCCAGTCGTGCTATGGAAATAGTAGTATTATTTCACATTGGGAATGGTGGCCTGCCTTAATTTTGTTGGGCGAGTTGTCCGGAAAGGTGAAGAGCTCGCATAGAAATCTTCAACTGCGCTTTCTTTACCACAAATCTGACTCTAGCCGAGCACCGATTATCAGGTCCCAAGAATATATACTTCGCGGAAACCGCCTTGCCAAAGTCAGTGACCTCCAGCACTGACCGACTCACTTCTCTGCCTTGTAGTGCACGGGTTTTCGGAGCAGCGGAGTGGAGTTTCAGCTGTAAAAACTGCAAAAGACCAGCGACTGCTATGGTGAATACTTCGACTAATAACTATGTAATTTGATTTTTTATAAAACATTTTAATCGAAAATTACAAAACAGCGGAAACTTATGTAATGACCAAATATTAGGGTGGTAAGAAAGTCTTGAGCCGTTTTAGACTTTTTTGTGCTTTATTTTATTACTCAGCACACAGTGGAATTTGCTCAACAATATAATAGCCATAGTTAGTCACTGCAGTGTCCCATCTAATGGGCAGGTCAGTGGTCCCCTTTTTCCAGGAATGGGAAGACTGGGAGCCGAAGAAATCGTTGACCTCCCTTCCAACATGGTCAACTTTGGCGGATTTTTTCTTGACTTGAAATGCCTTGAAAGAGCAAAACAAGTGGTAGTCGGAAGGGGCAACGTCAGGAGAATAGGGTGAGTGAGAAACCGTAACCCAGCCCAGCTCCGCCAATTTTTCACCGGTCTCTTTAGCTATTTGGGGCCTACCCTCATCATGGCGTAGGTGTACAATAAACTCGTTCCGACCGTTCTTCTCAAACATCCGCGGCTCTCTGGAGCTGATTGGCGTATGTGTTACCGGTGAATGTGTGTGGAAGCCGCTCATAATACAATATTTCTAGCGAATTCCAGAAGTAGTAAAGGCGACAGATGTTTGGATGGGGGTGCGATTTGGCCGATCTTCTCCTTGACGGAACCACATGGAACGGTGCGTTTTAAAATCGTAGAGGACCCCACTCTCATCTCCAATAATTAGGTATTCTAGAAACTCCTTTCGATGTGGACAGAGCAGGAAAAACTGATTTTGGCTAGGGGGACCTCTCGTGGAACTGACGTCGTAATTGAAGTTGAAGAAGGCAATTTGGCTATATATGCCTATTATGGAGAAGCCCCAAGTTTGTCTACAAAAAGCACGTGGTAGGTCATGGATACCGATCAATAAGCAAAAGTTCTGGAATTTTTGTAAAAATCGGCTCAAAACTTTCTTACCACTCTAATACTTAGGAATTCTTAGTAAAGCATTCCTTTTGGCTCTACTGACAACACGGAAAAGACCTGTTTTCGGACGATTCTGCTTTTGACTGTTTTGGAAGTGATTCCGGAGACGGAATTCACTCGCGCTGCTGTGCGTTGTTCGCGTACAGCACCAAGCTTTCGCACCCAATTGTAATGCCATTTAGAATGTCATTCCCATGTGGCCGAAGAAACAGCGGCTTCTCGCTGCGCACACGTCATGGATTATCAGATTCGCAGAACACACGGGGTACTCATATCCGCACAACTTTGCCAAGGCCGAGGAAGCGAGGATGCTTGATGACGGTCGCGCAGCCGCAATAGAGTGACTTCGCCAACTTGCAGTTGCCGGCATGTGACTTCGTCTTCAAAGTGTCCCGCAAATCGTCTTTATTAATGGTCGACGCACGTTCAGACCGTGGATGGATTTCAAGCATCATTTCTTCAGATTCGAAGACTTGGTACCAACGAGATCGTCGAATGGTGAATAACGTTCTCTTCACACGCAGCACTCATATAGGTGTCGGCGCTTCTTACAGGATGTCCTTGCATGAAACCATGATAGACCAAGGAGCGAAGTGAGACTCGACTTCCCGAAGGCACTGTTACTCAAGTTCTGATAAAGCTTCCCTCGTAAGACCTTCACTTGAAAGTTTCGAATACATACTACGTTATACCGCTCCTATCTGTCAAGAAGCATTAGCGTTTTAGAAATGGAAATAAAAAGTAAAAAAGTGCAGAACTTTTTTACCAACCCAATAATTTCGAAAAGATTAATATTATGCGAATTCGTTCCTGAGTCTTGCTCCTTGTTATGTACTCGTGTTTTCTGCTGACTCATGGCTGTCAGGTGGTACACTTTATTTGGTGGCCTGATGTTTCGACTTAAACCTCTTCTTCGAAAGCCTACAAGTGGTGTAGAGATTGAATTTATGATCTACACTGCCGAATGTTTCCTACCTCTCTACCAGTACCGCATCTTTCGGGACCCACGTAAGAGAATTTCCATTTTCGTCAATCTTCGAACATGGGGTTTCTTCAGACGATTCGTTGAATTTTTCTTCCGCCACTTAAGGTTGTTATGGTGGAACCTTTATTGAAAGCCTTACCTTTCAAGGCAACTGTCGTCACAGGTCTGAAAGGTCTCCTCATCTGATTCAAACTGAATGAGCCAGCTTTTATAGTGCCAAGTTACAGTATAGTACCCAAGAAATCCTGTAACATCTGTGGGATCGCTAACTCATTTCCATCTCCGAGAGAGAAGAAAATCCAGAACTTATTGTCTGTGATGTACAAAATTGGACGCATTGCAACCATCTGGAATGCTCCGGAATTTCGACGGAACAATGAACTGTATTTCCGTAGCTAAACTTATAGAAACATTAGAAGTATCTATCCTTTCAAACAGAGCTGATAGAGAAAGCAAGGGTGATAGGAACATCCTCAGAGGACCATAGTTAAATCGACTCACATAGTCTTCGCACATGGTAACCAGTGGTCAGCGATAGCACATTTTCCAACATCCCAGACCCTTCATCCAGACGGCCCGCTCTAATCACCGGGTCGGAGCCCGGCCGACAATGCTAGAGGAAGCCGGCCTGTGATGGGCCTCCGCTCGAACGAAACTGCTCCAGATCGAGTGGGTACAGGCACTGCTTCTCGAATTCGAATGCCTGGGATAGCGTTTTCCATGATTACCCATTAATTGGCCGCCGACCGAGTGGCAATCTCTGGCTGCTCTCCTTTTGGTTGTGCACTGCATTCGCCGCAACTGTGTCTCTATAGTGATCCTTCGGAGTGTAAGGGCAACGGAAATCTGTTAATTTTAAACAGAAATTGAAAAAAATTGCTCTTTGCCAGATTCTAGCTTTCTTCTATCATTGGTAGGATTCGAACCAACTTGTCCGTGCTTCATGAATGATTGAGAGCCCACTGCTTTATCCACTCGGCTATCCATCCGTGCTTCTGATGACATCAACTCGGCTGGTGCCTTCATCTTTCATCACTTCCCCACTGTCACCAACCAACCCTTCCGACCGAGGTGACCCAAATACTATCATGATCGTACGGGCCGGCCAGCAGGTCTTCATGGTTGACCAGCCCGGCCGGAAGGTCATCATTCTAGACCTGGCCGGCCGGCCACGAGCTGTCTCTCGGCCGGTAGCAGGTGTGGTAGAGCGGCCGGCCGGTAATGGGCTCTAGCCCGGCCAGTATGCGGTGATGGGCTGGACGCCGGCCGGTGATCAGCAGCCGCTTGGCCGGTCGGTATCTGCAGGTAGGGGGCCGGCTGCACCAGGTGTCTGAGATGTATCAGTTGATTCTGTTGCAAGAAACCATTCCCTGGTCAGATCCGTGATTGAGGGTGGGTCAAAACTAATCTGTGATTCAATGTGGTCTAAAGTCAAGCCAGTATCACTCTAGGCAAAGTGCGACCAACTCCTGGGCGCAGTAGGTGAGGATCATTCAGATAAGAAACAACATCCACTGCTCTGAAGATGCTCCGACTATGAATGATACCGAGTCAAGGGTCACTGTTATTTTAGGTATTCATTTCTCACTTCACTCTCTTGCGTTCCTCAGCCTAGGCTCATCATCTTCACCATCTGAGAGCATCAGTGCCTTGACGTGTCGCATGACTGTGGGAGGCTTTTGCTGAACAAAATAAGGAGCGAAACGACATTAACAAGTGGAATATTCCCAGCTGTTTAAGAACTTTCGCACCACCTAATGAAAACACTCTGTATTCACAAAGAGGTGTGGCGATATTTGCAAAAATTGTGTTCCACTTCAACTCTGTGCTGATTGATCTCGAAAAAAAAACCTGTCCAGAGCAAAATAATATGTTTGCACTATCACAAATGGGAACTATTGCGCCATGGATAAATCCGCAGGATTCCCATAGATTTGGGAGAGAGCGGTTTAGGCGCACTGATGGGTTCAGATTCTAATTCTGACACGTGATAGGCGTTTGCGGTCTTTTTTGACCAACCGACGATTACGTACGTCCGCAGGCTCTTCATGTAACGCCTATGCAAATGCGCCACAGCTAAACAGTTGCGATGGTGTCCTAATATTGACAATAATATAAACTAGAAATAGGGTTTAATCTCACTCGAGGAAGTGTTTTGTACGCAGAACTCTGTGTTGAGTATGCCAATTACTTTCCAATTTTCACAACATAAAAAAATGTTAAGTCGCAATTAGCAAGCTCTCTTGAGGCTTATGGAGCATCTCAATCAGGCAACGCCCCATCGAACGAAAGTGCCGTTCCTGTTTTCCCTCATCCCTTGCTTCAGTGCTGGTTTGGTAGCACCTGTATGCGGATTCCAACGGAAACCAGCTCTTGTCTGACATCTAGCTTATAGCCATATTTCAACTAATTTTTCCATGCCTTGGCTGCCAATTCAGCCCTAACGAACATGAGTCTGTAGCTTAGATCCAGACTCCCCCTTACACGTTGAAGTAAAGTTTTCTTTTCGTAGTGAACCCAATGAAACGCGAAGATTGCTCATTCATTTACGAAGGACAAATGAATAGTCTTCAAAAGCTCTGAAGATCACCGCTCTTCCAACAATTTCTTTTCATCTTTTGTGAGCTCACTAAATTTTCTCGCAACGTCGAACTTGTCCTCGTGCCCTGAATAATGTTATAGAAAATGATTAGATTAGAAGAGCAAATTGATTCGGGAAACTTGTTGTACCTACCTATTACAGCGTAGCTTTCTTTAGGTTGAAGGGTAACATCACCACGGCTATCACTTTGTCTTCCATCCTGTTTCGATTTTCTGTAATTTATCTGTAACAAAAGGCGGTCAATACTTTTGCTGCACCTTTGTTTGTTGCACACTGTTGTTGAAACGCGCTCTTCTTTCAATCGGTATGAAATTCGTTTGAAAATGGTTATTTCATGACAGCAAAAAACTGGGTTGACGGCAGCTCTTTCACAGTCCCACGGCTTCAGCTCGCACTCTTTAACTTTTCTTCAGAAATCGAAAATTAAGCATAGCTAAATATTAGGTTGGTCCGAATCTTTGGCGCCAAGATATTTTTCTAGGATCCAGAATTCCATAAATTTTAAATCAAAATGCCACTACATGTGAACTATAGGATACACCTGGCTGCGGTAGTACAGTAATCGCCAGACATCTCGAAGCACTGGGTCACAGAAATGGCGGGTTGGGTCCACGACAAGTTGAGTGCTTTGCAGGACGAGGGTGTGCCAGTCTTTGTTGCTGCGTCCACACAGGAGGAACTTTCTTTGCAAGCTCATTATCGGAGATGAGAGATGGGTGCTGTGTGTTAACCATACACGAGAGAAATATTGACTTGCGCGTGACCAAAACAAAACAGCCGAAAGGAGAAGTGCACGAAAGGAGGATTTTTTGTGTTGTTGGTGGAATTCCGAGGGAATGATGCATCAAGAACTGCTCACGCCTGGACCACCGTGACTGCCCAAGTCTACTCTTCTCAACTGCACAAACTGCCAAACGCAACTCGCCTGGAGCGAGGAAAAATTGACCATGTTGTTGCACTTCATGACAACGCCCGACCTTATTTGGTAAAGCTTACCAGCCAAAAAATTGCCGAATTAGGTTGGGAAGATCTACCACTACCTGCTTATTCTCCCGACTTATCCCTGTCTGAAAACTGCTCGCTCGGAGCCCTGAAACAGCATCGACAAGAAAACAAATCCGATGATCGGACCAAATCAAAAAGTGAGACTTCAAGTGTCTTAGAGTCGCAGCTGCCAAAGTTCTTGACTTCTGGAGCTGATGCTTTGACGAAGCGTTGGCCATACCTCGTGGATTATGAAGGTAATCATTTTGTTGATTGATCTCTATTCACAACTAGACGGTATACCCGGCTTCGCTCGGGTGTTTTACTACGCCAATACGCAATTTCGCCCCAATGAGGACATTTGCTAGTGCCGACAAATTCATTGCGGATGCCTATAGTTTTGTTGGCAAACATATTAGTAGGCTCATGTAACCGTAAGCGAGAAGTTAGTACTGTTATTTCAGTGTCAAATTCATAGAAAGCAGTTGCCATATTCGTAGTTAGGGTTTAGCGTTTTCGATTGATCCAGTGAACACATTCTTACCCCCTCCATTTCCAAAAGCGGAGAAAGGGCAAAAGAAGTTACTGAGTCGATATATCCGTGAAGAATAGTTGTCATATTCGTGTACAGCGCAATGGAAAGTCCTAGTAGACACGTCTTCACCGGCCCGTGGACGAAAATGGCGAAAAATCATACCAATAATTCGAAATTCTGCGCAAAATGTTTATTATATTCGTGTTCAGCGCATTGACAAACCCCAGTAGACCTGTCCCTACCGACTGTCGGGCAAAAATACCGAAAAATCAGTAAAATCAATTGGTACAAAACGGTTATCATATCTGTGTTCAGCGCATTGACAAACTCCAGTAGATCTGTCCCTACCGACTACCGGGCAAAAATATCGAAAAATCAATAAAATCGAGAAATCGATATTTGGTCCAAAACGGTTATCATATTCGTGTTCAGCGCATTGACAAACCCCAGTAGACCTGTCCTTGCCGCCCCTGAGTAAAAGTAGCAAAAAATCAATAAAATCGATGAATCGATATTTGGTGCAAAACAGTTATCATATTCGTGTTCAGCGCACTGAGAAACCCCAGTAGACCTGTCCCTACCGACTCTCGGGCAAAAATGTCGAAAAATCGATAAAATCGATAAATCGATAGTTGGTGCAAAACGGTTATCATATTCGTGTTCAGCGCATT
The DNA here is from genome assembly GCA_037903475.1 of Ancylostoma caninum. Classification (NCBI taxonomy): domain Eukaryota; kingdom Metazoa; phylum Nematoda; class Chromadorea; order Rhabditida; family Ancylostomatidae; genus Ancylostoma; species Ancylostoma caninum. The sequence continues at coordinate 236,618 of JBAJFG010000049.1, forward strand.
GACAAACCCCATTAGACATGTCCTCGCCGCCCCTGAGCAAAAGTAGCGAAAAATCAATAAAATCGATAAATCAATCGATAATGCCTGGCAAGAAGTAGCCTAAAACCTCCGCCGGCCCATGAGGAATAGGCTTGGAAAGTTTGGTCCCGATCGGTTCACCCTTCGCGATTTCTATAAGGAACATACACACATACACACACATACATTCTACTTTATATATACAGATGAGCATAACATTCTTTGAAAGAAGTATGAAATTAGGGGCAAGACTTTCGGACCAACCTAATATTTCATGTACGGATGGTGGCTATGGTAAACAAATGTACTTCAGTTTTCGAGCACACGTTGAGAAGGATGAAAATGCAACGCGCACTCGATCAGCATGAATCGAGTAGCTTCTAACTCACTTTTCTCGGTTGTTCTGAGCCAGCGCATTGTCGAATTGAGTGCCGCAGGAGAAATCTTCGTGGTCGCCTCCTCAGGTTCGTTTTCACATGCGAAAAGGTTTTTACTATTAGAGTTGCTTGAAATATGTGGAATCCAACACAACTATTGTAGTTCTACCAGAGAACCGTAGAAAATGTAGGAAGTAAATGGTGATCAAATGGGCTTCGTTTCTTTAATGCGCCATAGTCCGGGATCAGCTGACTTCGGAAATCTCCACCTCGCTGTTGTTCGTGGTAAAATTGACGAAAATTGACGACATTCTCACTGGGAAGCTAAATGGCAACACGCAGTTTTTCCACATATGAAGACACACAAGTGCACAAGGTGGTTTGCCACCTTGTGCATTTGTTGTCTTTATATCTGCAAAACTTCCGCCTTGTGTGACACTGACTTTTCCAATGAAAGACTAAGACCCTCTGCGCTGCTTTGTTTTGAGCTGCTCATAGGTCAAGGTGGCTGCTAGTAGCCACAGGAGCTCGAACTCCCTTAGAGCAGCATTCGAGAGAAAGTGGAGCAGGGGTGACATCATCGTCTCCACGGCCAACTGAAGTCTTATTTGAGCGGCGACTGAGAGCCTGAACCAAGGTCGAAGCGGACTACTCTGAGCAGCACATTATATGATGATAGCTACTGCTTGATTGAAACAGGTAAGAAATACAGTGGCGGCCACATATTTAGCAGAAGCCACTCTATGCAGGCCCGGCGCTGCCCAAAGTACCGTAGCCAGGCGCGCGAGCCGGGACCAACGCACGGCCACGCCCTCTGCTGGCAATGCAGCCAGCGATCGATTGATCGTGCGAGCAACGCTCGGATTCGCAGTTTTACTGCTATTTCTGCTGGAAATGCCGTGCTACGCGTAATTCTATTTAACAATACTGCTACTACTCCTTCTTCACTCCCTCCCTCACTAGCCCGTTCAACGGTGAATGGATTTTTCAGGGATTTAGCTGTCTTTTGATAGAGTTTTTTTCTTGCATTTGATATGATCGTAGTTTTTTTCCGTCTACTCATTCGAATACTTCCATGGTTTTTCTTTTTCTCATTTTGAATCAGTTGCATGACCGGAAGTGGTTGTTTTTGTGCTGATCTAGTTATCATCAGTTCTTCGAGTTTATCAGTGGTAGTTGCGCTTACTCTGACACGCAATTCCATTGCCATCACTTGAGGTCATGCTTCAGGACTTTTATTGCTGAACCCACCAGTTTGTAACTATAATAACTAACTATGCATGCATTGAAACGAAGGACCTTCCAGCGTAGTCCAGAAACTTGTCACGTTGAATTTCAAAAACAACGGATAAATTACATACAATAGCGTGAAGAAAAAAGAAAGTAGAAAGCAATGATGTTGAAAGACCCGACCCTTAATTCTCAGAATCAAAGAGCACTTTGATGGAAAACGAAACTCCCGTAAAGCAACACCATTAGGGGCACATCGGCTGAGTAGGCATAACGGCAACGATTTCGAAGTCCAAGTAAGCATACTAGCTCACGAACCTGAAATAGAAACACGCAAGACACTTGAAGCTTTCTGGATAAAATTCAGATCCTAAACGTGATCGAACCGGTTAGTTCTCACTTGCCACATACATTCTCTACTAGCAAGTTGTGTCTAGCTAGGACTCAGATGTCTGAAAACAACTTGGAAACAAGTAATTTTACAAGTTGTCTGAAGGCTTCAGACAACTTGTCTCAAGGTTGTTTCCAACTTGACCACAAGGTTGTATCCAAGCTTGTCCTAAGGTTGTTTCCAACTTAACTCTAAGCTTGTGTCCAAGCTTGTCTCAAGGTTGTTTCCAACTTAACTCAGAGCTTGTATCCAAGCTTTGCCTTATTTCCCATGTTGTTTTTAAGCAGTGGTACTGACAGTGATTCACATTCACAGTTCATTCACGAAAACGTATTCACATTCACATGTCATTCACAAAAACAGAAAAAGGGTAATTTATACTAGATGCGTGCGTCAGTCGAGCATCAGTCGCACGCATCCATTTACGAGGGATTTTCCACGAAGACCGGTCAACACGGCTTGTACATCCTCAATGAAAACATCGCGCGGATGCCGCGAGGCCGTAAACGCGTGCGTCTCAGCTGCGACTGCGATGCGACTGCAATGCGACTAGGCCCTATTCTTCATCATATGGACGCACGCGCGTCAGTCGCACGCATGCAGTATAAATTGCCCTAAACAGAGCGCAAAACCGCCAACAATCAACATGTAAAATGATATGATATAAGATACAGCAAACTCCAACATAGGGAAATTACTCCGACTATGGATTGCTTGGAGAGACTACAGCGAAGTGTAGGTTGTGTATTCATCTAAGGCTGCGTCCAGAGTACGCCAGCAAGGTCCAGAGCACGCCGCGGCAGGCATACATCGCATGCGTATTGATTGTAGTCAGCGGCATGCCGCCAGCTACATCAGCGGCCGCTGGAATCCGGGGCCGCGCCAGTGCGCGTCCATAGTAATTGCGCTTGTCCAGAGTACGCCACGTCATGCCGCTGGCTACATTGACGCGCGCCGCCAACGCCGCTCATGCCGCTGTGACCCCAGCCGCTCGTGTAGTCCACTCGGATGGGCTTCATCAGCGGCACACGCCAGCGTCTTGAACCTCAATTCAGGAGATTTACTTGATACTGAGAAGTATATTGCATATGTTGAAGTATTTATACATTAGCCTGAAGATAACAATAAATTTGCAATTTCTCGTTGCTGTAGAAGTTCAATGAGTTCAGAATCAAAAGTGAATGAGAACATCTGAAGGGCCGCTATTTGTGCGTTATCAAAAGTACTATCAACTTTCAATGCATTATAGAATATACATACATGTATTCATGATCTATACTGTCAAATCTGTGGAAGTTATCAGAAACACAGAATGCCCTGATCACGAAAATCGCATTTGTCGCATTTGTTTTTCACCCTAACCCCGTTTTCGTAAGTTTACGGTAGGAATAATGTAGAAGAGTGAAATAAAATGCAATCTTCGACAAGGAAATCGAAAGCCAGGCTAAAGCATCGGCAGTGCCAGATGCTATAGCCTGGCTAACATAAGTGGTGTTACAGTAAAAAGGCTACGATCTTCACGTTTATCAGACTCATTAACCCTTTCAATTAGTGAGGAAATTTCCGGGGTTTTCTGAGAAGAAAAGTGGGAAAGTGCCTGATCAGACTGACATTTCCTCGTCAGAATTCATATTTTCCCTGTTTCTTACTGTGATCTCACTACATCTTCATGGAAAACGTGATTAGGATAGGAAATTAGTGCAATTTTCGTGATCCCTCTGAAGTGAGGCGCAAGCTAGAATTTCTAAACAATACTAGTCCGATCCCGAGTCACCTTGACGTTCAAATAACTCTGTAAGTTAATCATAATTTTAGTAAATATGTGTAATTATATCTAATATATAGTTTTTCTGAGGACATATAAGGGAATTTTACCCTTTTCGAGCACCTCAAACTATTATTCCAATTTTTGTCTGTACACAACATTGTTCTAGCGCGCACCAATTGACCTGGCTGCATGAGGATGCCGCTGCCATTGCCGCCGGTGTAGCCCACATGGCAGCGGCCGCTTGTTTTGTCCTCACTTCGCTGGCGTACTCTGGACGCAGCCTAAGTGATCATTTCTTTCTTCAAAATACAACTGCCGATCGCTCCGCACTTTCCTTCTGAAGTTAACTCTGAAAAAATGTACATGATACGTTAAGGTCTACATTCACTTCTCAACTTGGGTTGCAGAACAGACTCACAGTGCCACTTCAAGCATATCTGCCATAATATCTTTAACACCATCAGCATTCACCTTGGCAGCTTCATATATTGCACGGACATACCTGTAATTATTGTTTTTCACTGAAGAATCATGCTGTAAAATAATGGACTTTGTCTGCAAGTACTGTCTATCCGAAACGATGAGTCCGCCCGCGCAGTCGGGGATACTTGGTGTTAGTACCCCACCCCCACCGCCCCCCCCCCCCCCAATTCCATTTTCGCTGCAAAATGTGGAAGCAAAGTCACTCCCCCCCCTCCCCCTTGAGCATACGTAGGTACGTCGAAGGATCACGAGAAATAATTTTTGCTAGGATGTCTATCATCTTCTGACTTTGTTGTCGATAGCTTGGTGCTCTCATTTTAGAGTTGTGCGTCTCAGCTCCGCAATGGAAACGTGTTATGTATATAAATGTTGTCTGCAGTGGGCGAAGACCACATTTTCTTTAGCCAACTATGTACTTCGCAGGAATTAAGTGAACCAACAAATGATTTTATCAAGTTAGCCAGTTAAGGTGGTCGACTATGTGTGGCCAGGCAGATATTGTTTCAAAACTTAGCGTACCACTCCTGAAATGTGGGGCCATCTTTTACATCTCAGCCTAAGCAGACCGTAAACCTAACAGGAACGAATGAGAAAGGAAGCACATACTCTTTGGTCGTTGATGTAGGTCCCGTTGAGTGAACGGTCATTGATATGGTACTTCTCGATACGGCCAGTGGCGCCTTTCACGCCTATGATATCCGCATGTTCTCTCGAAATCATGTTTGAAGAGCTGAAAATAGTGAGTATGAAGAAAAACAGGAAAGAAATACAGAGAACTCCAAACGGACGCAGTCAAGAGTCAGGACCGCGGCGCGGCTCTCTTGGGCAGAGTCACGGGAGCTCAGCATATTGTGCGCCTGCGTCTCTGTCCATGAGAGCCGCGCCGCGATCTCGACTCTTGTCCACGTACGTTTGGAGTTTCCTATAACTTTTCTAATATCAGGCAGTTCCCCAGACTTTGTCTCTCTTCACCATAATCGCAGCTACCACCAATGATCACCGTTATCATCAAAAGATAATGGGAATTGTACGGATGAATTGGTGACAAAGCCTGGAAATACCCTTCATGAAGAAAGAGAGGCTTCAAAGGATTTGGAGACCCGAACCCAAACGGCGGAGCAGTGCACACTGAAGCAAAAGTGAGCGTCCTCGCGCCTTGTATGCGCTCACGTGGAGAAAACATGTATTTACTGGTCAAACTGTTGTAAAAGCTGTTGTAGAACTTGTTTTCACCTTTGATAAGATGGATACAATTTGTCTTCAGCGAGATATGTTGGATCCAAGTTGTTTCCGCCTCAGAAAAGTTGGAAACAGCTTGTCACAAGTGAGGCATCGCCCTCGATAAGTTGGAAACAACTTGTTTCCGGGAAGATAAGTTGTATCCAACTTGTCTCTGCCTCGGATAAGTTGGAAACAACAACTTTGGGGAGATAAGTTGTTCCCAACTTGTTTCGGATGAGATAAGTTGGAAACAACATGTCTTAGCTGAGGCTAGAGCCGAAGATATGTTGTATCCAACTTGTTTTCAGCCTCGTTAAGTTGGACTCAACTTGTTTCCTCTCTAGATAAGTTGGATACGACTTGTTCTGGGCCCGATAAGTTGGAAACATCTTGTTTCAAAACTTCTGAGGAGTGGAACGACCGAAGGTTTGTGCTAACTTTGCGGACTTTTCGCTGATTGAAACATAACGTGTTGGGCTCTTGGCTTGATCTACTGATGCACTTGGTCTGGTAGAGTCCACGAATTGTGTAGCCTTTTCAGGCTCTGAAGAAGGCGAATCACGCCGAAACGTTGGCTGGAAAGGAATAAAGAAATCCATCAATCTCGGGTATCGTTAAACAGAAGATTTCGTACGAATTAGAAACATACAGATTTAATGACAGTCGTACATGGAATATTTCATTAGTTTTTAGCTCCTTGTCAGCAATAGCGTATAGCACATCATTTAATAAAAGCGGCATCCACGTTGATTTTCATGTCCCATATTTTGAGTTTTCTAGAGCCTGAAAAAAATGCTCCCAATAATCCTACGAAAGTTACATCTCCGTAGACGTTAGCATCCCTGAGATATGAAAGATTGGATCTGTTCCAATATTTCAGTGAGTTGAAGCATTGAATGACTGCTTTCTATTTATATTTACCATCTCCATCACGATAAAATTGGCTCTCCCCCACCTTCCATTTCCATCCCACTAAACTCACCATCAATCCTTTCCCAGTATGCTATACCAGGATCAACCAAATCCCTTCTTCTCAGGTATTTGACAAAATCGATCATTGCATTCATCTTTACCATAGCGCTAATCGTAACATTATGACAAACTCACAAATGCGAAGCTGTCGTGATTGTTTCCTAGAGTCACCAGTATCTAATAGCACCATTCATTTGATCTTTATGATCATGGCCGTACATATTGGATCCTTACGCTCCCATGATCGTCATCAAAGCTCCATTTGGTGTGTTAGAGGATTTATGAAAAGCACTGTTGCGAGTCAGCTGCGGAATGCTGACAGACGATATGGTTCGTCGAAACCCAGCGCCTTGCATATTCCTTCGAACGTAATTGAGGAGAGATCCAACTGATACAAGCAAACCCAGTCCGTTACGCATTTTGACGAGCGACCTTGCAATGATCGTGGACCTGCGTTCGACTCATAGCGAGTCTGTCTTACTACTTTGAAGGAACTCACCAAGGTGATATTTGGTGGTCGTCATATCGAATAATTTGGAAGTTTTGGGACAATCCCTGCAACCACAGCATGCCAGAATAACTAACAAAGCCTTCATTCTAACACACTTTCCTTTCCCCGCTGAGACAGAATCTGAAAATTGTGGATATATACATAGAATGACAATGAATTGTCAGGGAAGAACTGGTTCTCAGTTCAAAAGTATACATTGCATATGATAACCGAGGAAGGAGGGCTCAGGATTTGATCGTAGGGAACACCATTCTCATACATACACCACTTGACTGATTTGTGAGTGACATTGCATAGTGGGCCCACAATTATGTCGCAATGAGAATGACTCTATCAGGTTCACAGAGGTGCGATGAAGCGCCATTGAGGATTCGTTGCTTAAAGGCAGCACCCACGGAAATTTTCGCTTCTCAGATTTTCACTTTTCTGGTAACTTCGGCACAACTCGGATAGTTCTCGTACGAAACGAGCAACGGAAACACCCTGCGTTCAGCTCCTTAACAAGTATTCTTACGTGATGGCGATAACTTTGGACGAGTTACCGCACGTGTCGTGTGTTTCGTTTGTTGCCCCAAATACAATGGAATCAGCTGTTTTCTTACATTCGCCGGTGAAATTTATTGCACTTTTTCCACTGTGGGTCGTTTTAGTGGTTTTTTCTGTTATGTTCGTCGTTTTTGTACCCCGCGACCCTTTATTTACTAGTATTTCACGGTGTTTCTACCTGTTTGACAATGTTACATCTAGTTTTTGACAAAAATTCAATGTTTAGTCATTACTCCTTCATTAGGGCATTCCATGATGTTTTGCTTTTCAAGTGACACATTGATTCAAATACACTTTTTGATTGTTATTTCTTCCAAGAAAATGCGGAAAAATGCAGTTTAGAAAAAAATGATTGCGCGAAGATGCAGCAGGTAAAAAAAGGCAACTTTATCAATCTTTTGATATCGGCCCTCATCCATGGCTCGTGCAACTCGACCACACCCGTTGCACGTTACCGAACTACAAGCTTTTAAAAAGTGTGTTTCGCTGCTGTTGGAAAGTATCAGCATCATGAAAATATTGAGCAGCCTCGATATCGCAGGAATACGCTGAGATATGGGAGGCGAAAATTTCCGTGGGTGATGCCTTTAACAATCACTGCTATGTGAATGCACTATAGAGGAGTGCACTCGTTTGTGTTCTTAACAACTTGCTATGCCTAATGCTAACAATGTTAGTGTCTGATCGCATATTCGTCTCGTTTTCGTCCACAAAAAATTTCCGCAAATTTTCAAGATAACCCTTATTCTGTGGTGTATCATGCTTGCAAAACATGCATGAAGATGCCTTGAGGTCATTCCATTTTGAATGGCTTTTACACAGCGCGCCTCTCGGCAGCGACAGCTCAAATGAGGAATTACAGCGAGCCATGCCTTCATACAGGGAAAATGAATAACGGATTTCTGAGAAATATTTAAAAAATTGAGAGAACCCCACGAGGATTTTTGAAAATCTTTCTTCCACCGATCCTGCGCAAGGTTTACGTTGTAAGCATTCAAAATTTTGGGTTTTACGGTAAGTTGTCGCAAAGCAAGACGTTGTCGCAAAGCAAGTTTTAACCTTATTGTTCGCAGATCCATGCATTAGCAGCTCAGTTCGCTTCAGTGTGCTTTCGTCAGCCGAGCAGCTACTTTGCTAAACAGGCTGATATGTTCGGGATAGACGATGTGATGTAGGCGATTCACAACTGGTTTTGCATCCTCTGCTAATTGTTCTTGACTAATAATTTCAAATAGATCTTGTTTGATTTTTTTCTACATAATGTTCCAATCTGTTTCGATTGTTGCTTCTGGCTGTTCTGTTGAAAATAGTGGAGAACATTTCGTCGAAGAAACTTTATTCCTGCAGCTGAGGGTTGTTCGTTATGCTTGTATGATGATAAATAGCTCACTAGTCCTCTCATCCAACCACGTTCTGATAATACAGTGCGTTTCATAATTATAGGAACACCCGAATTTTTGCTGTAGCTAGCTTCATCGTAAACCAATCCATCTGATTTTTTTCTCCATTAGATTTTTCTCGAACTAGGAATAGGATTTAATCTCACTCGAGGAAGTGTTTTGTACGCAGAACTCTGCGTTGAGAATGCCAATTACTTCCCAATTTCCAGCAAGCTCTCTTGAGGCTTACAGAGCATCTCAATCAGGCAAATCTTCTATCAAAGCAATGTGCTTCTCCTATTTTCCCTCAACCCTTCCTACCGTTTGGCTTGGTAGCATATGGATACGAATTCCGACGGAAGCCAGTTGTTGTTTGACATCTAGCTTCACCCCAGTTGAACCCATTTTTCTGTGCAATGCTGCCAACTCCTTAACGAATATGAGTCTGTAGCTCTGATCCAGACTTTCCCTTACACGTGGAAGTAAAATTCTATTTCTGTAGCAAACTCCATAAAATACGATAGTTGCTCGTTTATCTACGAAGGACAAATGAATCGTCTTCAAAAGGCAGTAAAGCTGGAGATCACAGCTCTTCCAACCGTTTCTTTTCTTCTTTTGTAAGTTCGCTAAATTTCCTCACAATGTCGACCTTGTTCTGGTCTCCTGAATAAGGTTATAGAAAATTATCAGATTAGAAAAGCACTTTGATTCGGGAAACATGTTGTACCTACCTATTACAATGTAGCTTTCTTTAGGTTTAAGGGTAACATTACAAAGGCTATCACCACGTCTACTTATTATCGTGATCTTTTCAGGAATGTAGTAATAGGACGACCACTGAATAAATCATACAAGATTATATTCGAACCTACACATAATGCACAAGAGGGGGAGGGGAGGACACAAGCTATTGTACAATGTTGGCTTATATAATTCTCTGTCAGAAACTCGAGTATTGTCATGCTCTTCCGAGATGATTAGGAAAAGCTCAAAATATTATATTTTTGAAATCAACATCTGGTTTTGTTGGGGGCCACAGCTGTGGAGCAGTCGGCATTGCAACACCTTTTTGAGAGATATGGGTCATTATGAAGATTTCTTCGAGAAGAGTCTCATTGTCTTTTTGGTAAACGAAAGTAGTGCACGTTCCAAGTGTTCCTGCGGTTTTTCACGAGAAGGGATTAGAAGAAACATAAGAAGGAAAATCACGGCTACTCCATTGTTCGCGTATTAGCCAATTTTCACCAAATTTGCTTTCGAAAAATTTCTGTTCAGGAAAACAGAGAGAAATTAGCGATTGAATGAGATGTTAGAACTAGATAAAAATGCTACACAGTGACTGTTGACTCAGGAAATTGAGATAATACCTTATTGGACTTGAAACAGTTGCTATACACTGTACTGCTCGCTGTGTTACTCTAGAATTGCGCGCGTAAACTGTGTTGTCGACAGCGCTGAAGATCTGCACTAAAATTTCGCGATGAAATGTTTTCCAGATTCCGTTGAAATCTGTACATATTGTACATACAATATCTTGTGACTCTCCCCCTGTATTGCCGTCTTCAAATAAAGACAATGAGCTTACATCCCACGGAGAGACGTAGGGACCCTGATAATACTTCTCGAGCTTCAATTTGTAGTGGAGAATGGCTTCATTCTGGTTTAATAGCGCTTCCACTGACTCCACCGTAACTTTCGCTACTGAAAACGAGACTGTTCATCCAATAGGTTGCTTGATGCAACCGTAAATGCGCACCTTTGCGCAAAACAAAAATTTGCTGAAAACAACACCTCAACACACACAACACCTCAACCGCAAATATATAAAAGTAGATTCCTAGTTACTATTTCCACTTCATATTTTCCATGTAGGGTCTCCCTGAAAAAAAGCCTCTGCGCTGTGAGTCGAAATAGGGGCTCACACAGATTTCGACATCGCCTCAGTTCTTTGCACTTTTCCCTGCTGGGAAAGCTCACTGGACAAAACACATAGCAATCCGTTAGTGCTGGTTCTGCGCTGCGCTCATTGCGCATCAGTCAGACTTCCAGTCTTCGTTCTTTAATTTTATTGGGTGTGTTTCCGAAGTGAAGGCCGGGTCAGGTTGTCTAGAATTTCTCGTAATTGCAATTTTGGAGCGACGTCGGCCGAATGGCTGGTCTACGAACTCCAATTGCTGAAAAGTGAACTAACGTGATCGCCTGGCAGAAGCTCGGCACCTCCAGCGATTGTACAATCCCTGCTACTGAATCTGCTGAACGCTCCGATTTCCCTGCACCAACAGTCGGGAATATTGTAGGACACCAAAGGGAGACGGGTTATGTTGTCCCACTCCAGAAACCGGGATAACCTCAATCCATTTACATCTCACCGTTGACGTGGCACCTTCGAGAAGAGTATCGCCAGTGACAACTCGACCAGCTTGATTCGAATAGCTTCTAACTTGAATATCACCAAAGAAACCGCTCACAAAATCGCGCAACCTTGGCTGGAGCAGCGCAGTTCCTGACTGTTCTAAGTCAGCAGACTGTCAAATCGAGTGCGGGAGAATTTGGGATTAAGTTTTAAAAAGTTGCAGAGGAAATCTCGCCTCCGCAGCCTCGTTTTCACAGACGAAAATTTTTTACTATTAGAGCTGCGTGAAATCTGTGGAATCCAACGCAACTGTTGTAGTTGTATCCAAGTACCATAGAAAGTGGATAGTGATCGGGGCGTCGTTTCTTTAATGTGCTATGATCTGGGACGTCTTGATTTCAGGAAGGTCCACTTCGCTGTTGTTCGTGGTAAAATTGGCAAAAGTTGACGACGTTCTCACCAGGAAGCTATATAGCAACATATGCTATTTTCTTATATCAAGATACACAAATACAGAAGTTGTTTTAAACAAGATTGGGCCCTTCATCGGGCCACAAAATCCACTTTCGCCTTCTGTGACACTGACTTTTCCAATTGGTGAAGTTGAGATCAGTGGCGGATGCGGGGAGGGTTGCGTCCTCCCGCGAAAATAGGTCGCCTGAATCTTGTATCAGTTTATTTTTAATTGTTTACTTTTATTATTATTTATTATAATGAATATTTTTATTAATCTTATTTTCTATCTGGGTCCCCAAAGCGGCGGAGACCCAACTTTTTTCCTCACGCCCCTGCCCATATTCTGTGTCCTCCTGCCACATATTCTTTGTCCTCCTGCCCATATTCTGTGTCTGCCACCGGTTGATTTATGTTATGTTCCTTATTCCTTATGTTCCATATGTTCCTCCTACCCTCTGATCTCAACCCTCTACGCTGCTTTGTTTGGAGCTTCTTAAAAGTGAAGGTCTGCTATTAGCCACAAAAGCTTGAACACCCTCAGGGCGGCATCCGAGAGAAACTGGACAAGACCGATGTCGTCGTCTCACGGCTAGCTGAAGTCTTACTTGAGCGGCGACTGACAGCCTGCACCACGGTCGAAGTGGACTACTCCTAGCAGCACATTATACGATGATGGCTAATGCTTGATTGAAACATTTAGTACCTATGCTGCCCCGAAATCTTGCCTCTTTGGAGCAGGAGGTTAGAAAATCGAGTGATCAATACTCAACAACTATCCTATAGTCATTCCAATGCACTGTAGAAATAATATCAAAATAAAATTAATGAAAATATTAATCACAATGATAATTCACTCATAAAAATTATTTCGAAAATAACAGTGAAAATAAACAATGGAAATGAACCGAAACAAGATTTTTATTTGTTTTATGGTATAATTTCGGTCGCCACCCCCCCCCCCCACCCTCGCCCCAGCGTCTGCCGCTATTGCCTACCACGTGAGCTCAACTTATGGCAAATGAATAAATAGCTCACCAGCTCTTCGCCCCATTGTAGCAATAACGTATAGCACAACATTTATTAGAAGGGGCACCCACGATGACTTTCATCCCCATATATTTAGTGTTCCAGAGCCAGAAAAAAATGATCCCAATAATATGAGAGTTGCACGTAGATTCTTAAGAGTCAGCATCCTTAAGATATAAAAACCCGAATCTGTTCCAGTATTTCAATGAGTTAGGCATTAAAGACTGCGTATTCTTGTTTACAATCACCATCCCTCATCATTGTAAAGTTAGCCTTCATCCCAGCCTTCCATTTTCACTCCTTTCAACTCACCATCAAACCTTTCTCAACATGCCACACCAGAACCGAGCAAATTCTTTTTTCTCAGGAATTTGATAAGATCAATTATGTTTATTTTTAACATGGGGCTAATCTTAAAATTACTGCAAACTCAGAAAGGGCAAAGCTGCCATGGTTGTTGCCTTAAAGGCAGCGTCCCATCTCAAGGTCATTCTTGAGATTTCAGGATTAAAAGAATCTCCAGGAGCTGATGATCACAACGGTATACGTGATTCTATGCAGGACTGCGGGAAAACCTCATTTCCGAGCACCAATTTTTAAGAAGACGGGGGCGGAGCAGGGGCAGAGCTAAGAAACTTTCTGAATAATTAATTCGTTGTGATCACCAGCTCCTTGAGATTCTTTCAATCTTAAAATCTCAAAAACGATCTTGAGGTAGGACGCTGGCTTTAAGTCATCGTGATCTAATAGCACCATTCAATTGATTTTTATAATCATAACCTTACATATTCCTCATGCTTCCAAGATCGGTGTCAAGGCTGATTTTGGTGTCTTAGAGGATTCATGAAGAGCACTGTTGCGCGTTGGCTTGGAATGCGGTGAACGATAAAAATTTGATGGAACTCAATTGCTGCATATATCCTCCAACATAAAGGAGGAGGGATCCAACTAACCAAAGCAAACAGCGAGTCTCTCCTACAACTTTCAAGCAACTCACCGAAGTGATATTTTGTGATCGTCGTCTCGGTCAATTTGGAGGTTTTGGGGCATTCCATGGCAGCGTGATACCACAACATGTTAAAATAACTAATAAAGCTTTCATTTTGATAACCTTCGCCTCCCCCGTTGGGGAAAAATCTGAAAATGTGAGTACTACAATGTTGACTGATCATAAAAAAACTCATTTTCAATTTCAAAAAAAAAAGACAATCATATGAAATACGAGGGACAAGGGCTCGGAATTTGATCGTAGGGAACAGCATCCTCATATTTCCACGTGACTGATATGTAAAGGACATTACTGCGAACAGTAATCTTGGTGACATCATATAGTGTGCCAAAAATTATGTCGCAATGGTAATAACTCTAAGTAACGGGTTCACAGAGATGCGATGGAAGCGCCATTCAGGATTTGTTGTTCAACAATCACTACTCTGTGTATGCTCTAGAGAGCAGTGCATTCGTTTGTTTTCTCAATAATTTGCGGTGTACGAGTAATGTCAACAATGTTATTGTCTGCTCGCATGTTCTTCTCGTTTTCCTCCACAACAAATCCGCGCAAATTTCTAAGGGAACCCTTGCTCTTTGGTGTATCCTGTTGTCGAATTGTGTATAAAGATTCCTTGAGATCATTTAATTTTGAATGGCTTTTACGCAGCGCTCGTCTCAGCAATGACATCTCAAATGAAGAACTACAACGAGCCATACCTCCATACTAATAAAATGAACTATGGATTGCTGAGAAATATAATAAAATTGAGAGAGCCCCTCGCGGATTTTTACAAATTCCCTTCCACGGATCCTACTCAAGGTTTACTTTGTAAGCCTCTAACATTTTTGGTTCTACGGCTAATAAGTTCTCGCAAAGCAAGTTCCAACCCAACCGTTCGCAGATCCACATGTTGACAGCTCAGATCGCTTCAGTGTGCTTTCAGCCGAGCATCTACATTGCTGAGCAGGCTAATACTGATATGTTGGATATTTTCGGGATAGATGATGTGATGTAGGCCATTCACAGCTTGTTTTGCATCCTCTGCTATTTGTTCTTGATTGATAATTTCCCATTGATTCTGTTAGATTCTAATTTTCCCATCTTTTTGTATTGTTGCTTCTGGCTATACTGTTGAACATAGTGGAGAGCATTTTGTCGATGAAACTACAGAACTTCAAGGTCAAACTACTTCAACCTTCTACTTTAGTCCTGCAGTTAAGGGTTGTTTGTTAGGCTTGTGTGGTCATAAACAGCTCACCAGCTGCTCATCCAACCATCCTCTGATAGTCATTATCTCTCATCTGCAGCGCATGCTCGATGAGATGTGTCTTGCACTGGATAGTCAGGAGTAAGAAATACCTGACATCCGAAAACCCAATGATATATTTCTCGCGCACGCCCACACACTTGTAGGAAGTGGCATTAGCCTTAGCGCCACCTACATCCTCACCCAGTTATCCTGGATATTGCCTTCGACTTTTTTTTTCAACGGAATTCTCCCTTTCTGACATGTTGCGCTGCTAGAAAAACAAAAATATGACCTCCAAGCAACCTAAACATGCAGTGACCAAAATGAAGTGTCATTGTTCATCAATAGCTCCAAAAAGCTCCTCAGGCGTACCATGTAATAATTAGTTTGCAGGAATTCTTCATTTGTGGCTGCACCTTGGTAATACAGAAATGAATAAACAAGGTTTCTGATCTGCTGGAAGTTATTTGGTTGCTTGCAATGGTAGGTAGCGAGGATGAGTAGTAAGAGCGGGGTTTTTTCCATGTAGGATAAGAAAGGAGAGAAGATGAAAACAGTAAAAGAACAGAAAAAGATGTGCATACATATGAAATTCAAACGAGGGAATGTGCTGATAGCTGTGCCGTTGGGGAATTCAGAAATGCTGCCGTTGCGAATAGGTGGCTGTGCACTGGGCTGCTGCTTTATATGCAACATTTGTGTCCCCACCTCATTAAAAGTCTCCAAACTTGCTGTACATCAACGCGAAGATATCACATGTGTGTAAATAATAAGACAATAACAAATCGAATTGGACCAGTAAAAAAACTCCTAAACATACAGTTCTCACTCGTTATTTGGGAATTATCTGTTGTGCACGGCAAACAATTAGTAAAAGCTTGCCTCAACATTTGAAAATTATCGACGGCATACAACAATTAACTGGATTAAGTGGTTGGCGTTCATCAATCCCGTTCGCGGATAAACCATGCATTCGACTCCATCTGAGCACCACAGAGGCATTGAATGCGTTTCTACCAGGGATGAGCGGATACGAGATTTTCCACGATCCGGATAACGGTGCGGATAACGGATAGGCCAAAAATGACCGAATAACGGACATCGGATAACGGATAACGGATAAATGATGCAGGTGCTACAAAACACCACATTCTATAATGGAGTGATAATAATGACAAGCAGAATGTTAATAACGATGAAGTTGAGATACGACAAGAATATTGTAGAGTTTGTCATCAAAATTCGTTATTCTGAACACGAACTGAGCATGGCGTCATTATGAAGAGGTGTAAGCATACTAACTAGAGTTTGCCGTAAAAACAAGCTTCCAGTGACAATTGGATACTTGTCGACTTGATTGGCACATTAGTTGCTTGAGATGATACGTGTCCATGTCTTTACGTGTCAGTACAAAGTTGGAGTATTCACAGCTTAATCCTCTCGAGCGTTTGTGCTGGGGTGGGGTGCATAGCTGAACGGCGCCGAAACTTTGCTTCATATATCTTCTGTGGAGTTCTGATGAACTTTGGAGTGCTGGCTGACGAAGATCTTGGCTTTCGAAAGTTATTCTATCAATATATTAAAAAATTGATGGAAATGGGTTTCAATGATTAGACGAGACGAACTTTGAGAGGAAGAGGCACCGTTCATCGGTTAGCTGCGAGGTCACCAATTTCAACGTTGTTGATGACCAAACATTGGGCAACATTCTTGATAATTTTACAAGTAGATGGTGGACAGATAATTGGTGAGTGATTGCCTGACTCTTGTCGGACGACCCAGGAAACATGAACGAGAGCACTTCTTTTTGGGCAGGTACAAGCTTGTATTACTCTCTCCCACCTTGCTATAAAATTGTAGATCACTAGTGATGCAAAATGTGCTAGATCGAGTAATACTTCTAGGAATGGAGATCCTCGTCTGTTGAGAACTTTCGAAATGAGGCTACTTATTTTGGCCTTATACGCACCGTTATCTGGTGCCAAAAACCCGAATAACGGTGCGGATAACGGATAGGCCAAACCCTACGGATAACGGCAAAACGGATAACCGGATACCAGTGGCGGACGCAGGGGGGGCGGGGGGCGCCCCCCCCCCCGAGAATGGGTCGCCAAATTTTCGAAATTACTTTACAATACAAATAAAAATCTTGTGTTAGTTTATTTTTAATTGTTTATTTTTATTATTATTTTTAATATATTTTTTATTTATTGTTTATTATTATAATTAATATTATTATTAATTTTATTTTCCGTCTGGGTCCCCAAAACGGCGGAGACCCCACTTTTCTTCCCACGCCCCCCCCTCCCGCCCACTTTCTGCGTCCGCCACTGCCGGATACGGATGATCCGCTCATCCCTGAGTTTGTACCCTATGTACTGACTTGTGGGGGAGGGGCGGAATCATGATACACGAAATCAGCGCTTCATCTTCTCGAATTCCTCTGGTACCAACATCTTTTTAAACTCCTCTGGTGCTAATTTGCTCAACCCGGAGGGATGGAGGATTTGATTAGTCTGGTACGGGACCGAACCATAGGTCGTGTGCGCCGCTTTGCCACCACGATCACATGTGCACTATAGTATAATAAATAGATGAATAAAAACTGGACAATATAAAGAGGCGAACCTCCCCTTCATGAGTGGGAAAAATTAACAATCGATAGAAACTCCCCAGTAAAGACCAGTGGTAAACTAAACTGAACCCCAAAACTCGCAATTGCCACAGTGGTTGTATGTGCACAGCCGCCATTTATCTGGTATTCCATGCTGCGTGGCACTATGGGCAAGGGTGTTTAAACGGGAATGGAGGGAAGGTGAGTTAGGCTCATGGCACACTTCACAGTGACACCGTCACAGTGAAGAAAATGAATGGAAATGATGAGAACAAAATGTTGCAAGTTCTCAAATCTTATCACATAGTTCGAGCTGGCATAGGGGCCACTGTGAGTAAACTTGTGGTGATGAACGGTGGCAACGGCAGCGTCGCTGTGAAGCATGCCCTAGGCATTAGCGCTGGTCAAATGATGAGCACACGGTGCCATCGTTAGTTGTCTAGACATGTCAGAAATCAGCGGTACAAGTAAATCTAGTGTTGCCGTTGACACCATGGTGTTTTGTGTGCTTCTAACAAATTGTGGTGTGGCCCGGTTTGATATTACAGCACCATTTAAAGACTACAACGTTCGTGTGTTGATCATTGTCACGACTATCGATTGATTTGACAATCGTTGCGCATAATTGCATTGTATGAAAAGGTAACAAGATTTGACTGTCTCTACTACCACAGTGATCGAAGAATCTGGAAGTTTGGAGTCACAGGCTGTGGATACGTCGGTGTTGTAGGAGCGCAGTTCTCGAACGGATCGTCCTAGGTATGCTCAACTATTATTACGTAAGTGGAAGGGACGAAAGTGAGCGTACTCTGACATTCCAGCGTTTGGAGCGCCGGCCCACTCCCTTTCTCGCCGTATAACACCCACGCGACAAACACAAAAGTAGGCGGAGTTGGAGCGCCTATTTCGCCGTTAGTTGCGCCTTTTCCTGCATTTGACTTGCCGTGATCCTTCTACGGGGATGGCAGGATCAAGGAGTGGGTGGAATTTATTTTAAAGGCAGTGTCAAGGCAAAACTTTCGAGTACTGGGTTTCTGTGATTTCTAGGCCAGCTTGGCTCACTCATACCAGATATGAACTTGAAAGATCACAAAACGCTCAGGAAAACCATTTTCCGAGCCCCTTTCTGACTGATGCGGACGAGATGTCCGGCAGCACTCTCGTCATAGAGGGCGCAGAGAAAATTTTTTATCGATTGATAGCGCCAGTTCGCTGCCTCAATTTCAGCCTCACTCAGTCAGTTCCTATTCCCTTAGGGGTCCGCATCTCTGTTAAAGTGCTACTTATTCACAAGTTTAAACAGATTGAGGTAAGTTTCGGTATGAATAGCCGTCTCCGGACATAAAGTGATCGTCGAACACTTCATCAAGCATAGACCCGTAGCCTGTAGATCCAGGATCATTTAAGATGAAGAACTGGAGTGTTGAGTAACAGTACCTGAATGTTTAGAACACATACGCGAACTTGAGACGCATACACGGAGATGAATCAATCGCAGTAGAGAGACTGCAACAATCAGTCCGATATTTTCCAACGATGCCCCACGTTACGCCGATTCCACGCGCAAAATGGCAGAAGCCTGTGGGCGGGCTGGGCACTGAAGATCGGTTTGGGTACTGGGTCTAAGGCAAATATCTCGCTTATTTCTCCGACTTATTCGCTGAAACTTTGGCATTTGCCTGTGGAGTCGACCCGCTATCATAATCTAATGAGCACTCAAGCTCAAAGGTTTTGCCTGGACACCGCCCTTAAGACAGGTCATGTTCTTTCGCAACCGATGACTACAAAAATAGTACAAAAATGAGTTCGCGGGCAAGTGTGTGCTCAATAAGCCAACGCTCGACGAGCCGGACATCTGCGCCGAGATGGATTTTTTCCGTCCGCGCCGCGTCGGCACGCGACAGCATCTCACGCATCTTGTTTGGCCAAACAGTACACTGGGCCACAGTTTCAACCAGGCCTCAGCGGTCCCATGGGCTTGTCGCACCAACTGAGGCCCGGTTGAAACTGTGGTCCAGTGTACCGTTTGCTGGCTTATATACACTTTGGTTGCCAGGTTGCAACAGAAGAAAAAAAAACAGGGTGCAGGAATACCTGTCTCATGCGCGCAGGAGTTTTTCTTGCTCCATCCGCACCTTCACCAAGTATTCCTGCTCCACCCGCGACTACTGGAAGCCTGCATCGGCCAAAATTGGGCGGGTTCACCGGCACTCCAAACGCCCGAATGTCTGAGTAATTGTCATACTGTCCTTCCGTACAGGCGATTAGTCCACGCACTGTCAGTCTAGTAAAAGTCCCGAAGCTTGCTGTACATCAACGCCAAAATAACACATTTGTGCAAACAATAATATAATAACAAAACCCAATTGAACCACTGAAAAAAACTCTGAAATCGCATCCGCACTCGCTATTTGAGAACGGTCTGTTATGCAGGACAAACAATGCAAATTAGTGAAAACGCTTGCCTCGACATTCAAAAATTATCGACAGCATACAGCAATTGACTGGATTAAGTGGTTGGCGTTCATCAATCCCGTCCGCGCAAAACATGCATTCGACTTCATCTGAGCACCGCAGAGGCATCGAATGCGTTTGTACCCAATGCACTGTCTTGTGAGAGGTGAGGGGGAGGTGCATGACGAAGTCAGCATCTTATCTTTTTAATTTCAGAGTGGTCGTCAAACTGGTTCAGCACCTCCGTATCGGCGATTAAGAGGCACTGTCAGTCATAAGGGCTGACGAGCTGTATGAGCAACTGTCGCAATGAGACGAAACGTATCATCTACAAGAGGTCTTCGAGTGCCCCAGCGGTGATATACAGTACCGGCCAAAATTATATAGCCTTCCGGAGCCTTCTCCATTTTCCCCATAACATGATTTAGAGGGAAGCTTCGAAGCTCATATTTTTATGGATGTTGTAGACAATTACATGAAATAGAAAGAGAATGACATCGTACCATTTCGTCAACTAGTGTCCTTTAGACAAAATTTTTATTGACAAAGTCAAAGTCTGGAATTTTGCAGCATACACAGAAGATCACAGAAGGGCTTTCATGGAAAAGAATTGGACTCCTTGCAATAGATTCGATTCATATTTGGATGAAAACATGTGCTTTCAAATCCCTGATCAAATTATACGAAGCAAATTTGACCCCATCTCAGCAGTAAACCAATGTAAGAATTTCTACCAAATTAGCACACTCATCCTTGGTTACGTTTTAATTCGGTCACAATGCTCCCCAGAAGTCCATGTCACAAAAAGTTGCTTCCGTTTCTTCCCATGCAAAGATCTACTCCACCAAAAGTTATGGAGGAAAATTCAGAAGGCTATATAATTTTGGCCGGTACTGTACATGAGGGACTGCTACAATGGGAATGGAAAGAAGGCACATCTCATTGAGAAATATGTCAATTAAGTTGGCACAAAAGAACAGCTGTCAGGAAAAACACTGGAGTGACGACCATCGACACCAGGATGAGCGTTGGGAACGAGATAGCACACAAAGATCATTTATCAGAATTGGTAGGGAAAACGAAAGTAAGAAAGGAACGCCAATGTTAGGTGATCCAAACGCAATGACATAAGGTGCATGCAGGCATAAGGTTTGAGCATGTGGGGTCATTCTTCTGCCTACGCCCGCAGCTGCGACCGCAGTGGTATCGGCCGGCCTAAAGCCGGTTCCATTGGAAACAATAGCGGAACACCAGACAGCACGAGACATTGATTTATTGATTTTGTTGAGTTTTCGCTTTTCTGCTTCACGGGGCAGTGAGAACATGTCTACTAGGGTTCCTCAATATGCTGGATATGAATATGACAATTATTTTGAACGAATACATTGATTCAGTGTCATCGAAATGACTTCGCTAACTTTTTGCCATGGTCACGTAAGATTTACTAATATGCTGATCACCAGAATCGTGTGCGTTTTTAATAAATTTGCCGGCAATAGCAACAGTCCCCAGTGAACTAGCCGGGGTAGTAAAACACCCTAGCGAAGCCGGGTATGCCATCTCGTACTCGATAAAATGACCCCAGATGTCAAAATGTCCAATCGCGTTAGCTGCACAGTGGCTATTCGAATATTTGGGAAATTCTCAATCTGAGCCATCTGCAAAGTCCTTCAAAAAGAGTAACTTCCTATTGATCTTCCCCA
This sequence comes from Ancylostoma caninum, assembly GCA_037903475.1. NCBI lineage: Eukaryota > Metazoa > Nematoda > Chromadorea > Rhabditida > Ancylostomatidae > Ancylostoma > Ancylostoma caninum. Next base: position 258,360 of record JBAJFG010000049.1, read on the forward strand.
AAATCTATGACAGTCACATTTGGCAAGTCTTTTTGTGGTTTCAGGTTCATGGGAGTCAAAACATAGATGCACTTGCTTTACTTTTGGTGTTGTCGTTGGCCTACATCATTGCATTACTTAGCATCACTGATTCCTCGTTGTTTTTGTGCCATTAGAATCCAATATTTGTAAAATAGGTCCCTAAAAGCACCATTTCATTCTTTCTACTCAAAATGAAGCAAATGGCGCTGTACGAAAGTGAGCAAAACAGGTTCTAGCCACAACCGCTTCCCATTTAAATTTGGTCTGTGCTTTCAATGTGCGTTACTTCCTGTTATTTTGGCAATTGACCTCTCTCATTTTTTTGCAGCGACAATCAGACATGGTTAAAGGCACTGCCGCACGTTAGGATCGTTTCTGAGATTTTCATATGAGAAGAATGTAGAGAAGCTCCTGATGGTGTATGTGATTCCATGCAAAACTGCCAAAAAACCCGTTTTCATCCCCAAACTTTTGGGGAGGTTGCGAGCGGAGCCAAAGCGGGGCTACCACAGTCCCTCATAAGCTCTTACGAATAGTACGATTCTCCTCAGAAAAAAAACGCTCCAAGAAGTGCACTTTTCAGAAAACTCGTCCACACGCCTTTGCACAGCCTCAGGCTCCGCCCACAAGCTCCTCAAGATTTGGAGCTGGGCGATTCTGATTTGGCACATTTGTTTGCAACCTATTAGCGGATTTCTGTCGTAATACCAAATGTCTGACAATTGCAACAAAATTTTCCTTTTTCCTCATAAAGACTAGGGACGAAAGGGAAATAAATTTCGCATTTAAAGACCTGTATTAAGAGTAGAGAGGCAGAGGAATGCACAATAATTTATCTTTTAATTCATCTTTCATATTCTAAACTTGTTCAATTCAAACGTTGGATACCCATCACAGTAACAGCTTTCATCCCCTCCAGTGCTATTTCTTCTTGTGCTCCTCCATCTCTTCATGTGACGGCAGCATGTTCGCTTTCTCGAGCAGCTTCACAATGTCAATAGGACGGTTGTCGGAGAAGTTGGTAAGTGAGATCAGCTCTGCGTCCGTTTTATCGGCCTTCGTGTCCAAGTATGTCCATAGCGCTAGTACTTGCAGGTAGTAGGGGTGATCCAATCCGAAACATACCTCGAATATGTTCATCGCCTCGAACGCGTAGCTCACCGCCTGAAACAAGCAGCAATGTCTGGACTACATATTGCAACAATGAAAAATTTCCAATTTCAATTCTCCAGCAAACTGGAGATCCAGAAAAGGTGAAGCAAGGTTCAATCGAAAGCCGTGACTAAATGCAGAACGAAGATTTCGCGGAAGTCTTCATGTTGTTGTGTTTATGGGCTGAATTTTGCCTTTGAGATTCACTTAGTAAAAAAGATCCTGTCTAAACATCATCTCTGCAGTCATTTTAAATTCAAACAAATTCAAGCAGCCTCAGACCGATATTTATTTGCGCAAATGGGAATCCGTTTTAGATGTATTCTTAGACTCTCGGTGTACAGGTCGCGAGGGAAAGCCCCCTCCCCTGAGATTGGATCGCCGAATTCTTGAATTTATAAAATAGATCAAAATATTGTACAAGTTTAGTTGTTATTGTTTATTTTCACTATGCACATTTTTAAAATATATATTATTGATTATTTTTCCCTGAAACCAGTATTTTTAGCGATTTTATCATTCCATCTGGGTCCAAGGAGTTGTAACCTTTTTCCCACACCCCACCCCCCTGGCTAGCAACTCCTATGTCCGACACTGGAAAAGAACAACTCTGTGCTCCTTGGAGGACCCACTTTGGATAACAAAAAGCTTCCGTTGTCCCACGTCATTCATAACTTTTCTGAAAAATAGCAAGAACTTCTTTGAATCTTTGCCAGTTCTGAAGAGATAAAGTAGCCTTGAGAGCCACAAAACGGGGGACCAAGTGATGTTTTGGTAGAAAAATGTGTTTTTTTTTATTTTTTAGTTAGCATCTTGATAGGAGTTGTACCTTGAAGCCCTGTCTTATTTGTTCACAATTTTATCTTCTTTACGAAGTTCTCCCTCATGGTTTTGATTTAAAAAACACTTAGCAAAGAAATGTAAACGAAGGAAAAAACAAGAGTAGGACAGACCTCCTCCCTCTCTCCCTTTTCGATTAGATCTTTGACAATGTGCAGCAGCTGATAGCCGACATGACGATCAGCCTTCGGGAAGCACCTAAATCAGATCGCTTCTGCTTCAGGCCTTCAGAGCACTTACACAGCTACCGACCTAGCTTGGATCTTGAGTGTTATAATAGTTTTCTCATAAATTTCACCAGATCTTCTCACTCCCCCGCCAGATCCAACAACTTTAGACTTACAGCTTGTAGTTGTCGTAGATCTGCCTGTGCATCATGCCCATCTTCAACTCCAGAGATCCAGTAACGTGATAGAGGGCGGTCCGTAGTCGACAGACGTAGACGTTGTTCGGGTGAAGAAGGCGCTCGGCTTTGGAAAGAAGCTCTCGTAACTGCAATTCAGCAGTTTCACTGAATAATACTCGCTTAATGGCAGTAGTCACGTTATTTCTCGTGTTTGAGTCTAAATTTCAGGAAATCTGAGCTTTCGTACAAAAAGAAGAATTTTGGCAAAGAGACATACATGTTCAGCAGGGCATGTAGGGTCGAAAGAAGCAGGAAGACTTTTCATCAGTTCCTGAGCCTCCTTCACCACACTGTCGTCGGTCATACCGCGACACTTCGGGCACGCAATGTAGCACGGCTCGGCCGTCTCCGAAGTTACCTGGAAATTACTGAGCTGCTCCCCTGTAACCATTCTCCCAGCATCTCCCTCACCAACGGTTCCTGACATCCTGGTGTGGAACATTTGATGGCGGTCAGTATGTCATCGGCCGGATCAACGCAGCGGGAGCACTCGCAGTCGAAGTACCACCGGGACTGAAGCAGATGTTCACTGAGACAATTTGAATCCACATGAACTCTGCCATGGCATAAATCAGTGTCGAAAAGAGTATTACTGCATTGACGCAACACACCGCATAGAAATATGGGTAGTAAGACGTAAAAGGAACAATGATGCCTCTGAATCGCATGCCAAAAAAGACAGTAGGATGGAAGTTTGAATAAGTTCTTGATTTCGAATATGATTCATAAACCGAGAAAGGATGTTGAGTTGGAGCAAACTAATTCTAGCATTAGAAAACTCCTTGCGCGCTCAAAAAGCCAAATATGTATAGGAGAAATGTTCGACAGTCTATCTTCTCCTTCTCTCTCGCGTAAGCCAAACCGACAGAAACCCGGCGTCATTACTCCCCTCACTACTAAGTTTCTACTGCGCCTAGTACGCAACTGTTTGGAAGCCACCGTATTCGTTAAATAGAGAAGAACAACAGATCTGGCACAGAAAAGAAACAACCACTCGTCACCTTAAGGTCTTTCCGTCGGACGTATTTGCTTCGGCCCACGTCAACGTATGAAATGAACGCTTGGGTGATATCCGCCGCATCCACTCCTGGTACCAGAGGGCGAAGACACACCCTAAATTTCGGGCAGTTAAATATTCTTCCAGAACTGCAGAAAACAGATGAACCAGAAACAAAACGAAATTAAGGAAAATTTGCTGTAATGTCCAGCTACATCTGCAACGACCGATACGAATAGAAATTAAACATTGCAGCACATCAGAGGCTTCATTTACTTATATAAAAATTACCACTTTGAAAGGAGTTACACGAAAGAACAGCACATCCCAGGAACAAACTTTCATACTCCTCAACGGGTCCATGGAGTGAAACCCAGAAGAGTGGTTAGGTGGTGAATATTCTCCATACGGGATGCCGTTCCCCAGATCTTCCCAAGCAGGGCGCAGCACCAGGTGGTCATTGACCACCAGGACTTAGTAGCGTCCTGCAGATTCAGAGGGCTTAGCACCAATATCCGGGGCGTAGCCAACCGCTAACCGTCTACTGATGTTAGAGACAAGCAGATTTCAGAGAGGCAATTCTGGAGAATCGTCAAACCCGTGGCTGAAGACCACCGTTGTTCAACCATTTACTCCATCTCCTACCCTGCACTCTGGTGCGCTGCAGTGATAATCAGGTGTTGCTCAACCTGTAGGACACGTATCATGTTGGAATTTTGACTGTAGATGCGCACTATACCAATGAGTATCCCCCCAAAGTGGCACCGTTCGTTTTTGAGATACCGTCTTCGTTTTTAGGAAAAACCGTCATTAATAGTCAAAAAGTGGTTTTTGACCATTTTTTGACCATTAATGACGGTTTTTTCCAAAAACGAAGACGGCTTCTCAAAAACGAAAGATGCCACTTTGGGGGAGAGTTGGTACCACCTAGGCGCATTTCTTGGAGTTGACAACGTATCGGAACACTTCCTCAAACGAGAGAAATTTCCTGGGAAAGTTGCGGGTTTGAGAGAAAAAAAACCACGCTCCAATGACAATTTCTTGCATCTGACAGGTCCTATAACAAGTTTCAACGAGTTCTAGCGGCATCAAACAGTTCCGTACTGAGATCGGTTTTTCGAGGATTTTAGCTTGAATTTGAGATGATTTAGGCTGTCTTCTCTAAATGGTGCGCATTTCTTGCTGAAACATCATTCGTCGTCTCACTAACGCTTATTCAAGTCACTTTTTTAGTGCTATCTGCTTTTCCTGAAAGAACCCTAGTGTGTAGGTACTTAGCAGCCCTTTTCGGAATCCGACTGGACTTAGTACTCCCCAACCGACACTGACCACTTAGTGCTGCGCCCTGTTCCCAAGAGCAACGTGAAAATTCAAACGAATACCTTGTGTGTGAGCCGCTTCAAAATGAGCTAATGAAGGATTCCTTCCACTGTTCTGCTCTTGTTTCTGCATAAATCTATGCAAGTCTAATCTACTGACAGCTAACTATCGACAAAGGCTAATGAGTTGGACGATTCCTCGCATAAGAAGAGCAGTCCAAGATATGGGTGAATTCCCGCGAAACTGAGACGAATTCTTCTTTGCGTTCATTTGTGGATTTTTCGGTTGAGTCCACAAAGCATCCAAGGTTTTGCAAATTGAACTTTCGATTTCTTAGGTCAGGATATTCAAATTAGCATTAAAATTCGCTCCGTCGTGTTGTAACCATCTGTGGCTGGCAAAAAGAGTACTAGAGCATTCTTTCTTTGCCTTCCAAGTGCTCTCTAATGCTACATATGTTTGGATAATTGGAGAGTAACAAGATCTCTTCGTGAAATTCACGTAAAACGTCTCCCTGAACTAATGAAATATGTGTGACAGTTTTATTTCCATGTACGTTCCTGGCCACTTCGTTCAAATGTGTACCTTTTCCATCTGGTTTGTCTACTTCAAAGCGCACGTAAAGTGAAATAGTGTCAAACTACTATGTACATAGAATAGGAGCACTTTCAGAAAATCAAAAACAGCGAAATTCTAAAGAACGTACCGAAAGCCATCAAACACCATTGTACAAGTTGGTCGACACGAGTGGTTGTACCTGGATACTCCTGAACAGAAATAGAAGAATTTCCAAGAGATTTTTAGGGAGCTGCAACATTGAATTCCCTTATGACTGAAGCATCAGCATAACACATCACGTTTGCTGGTCCTTCACTCCCTCTGTGTTCTACGTACTCCGATGTTTTATTACATTTTCTATTAGTTTTGAAGTAAATTCCAGATATCAAAGTCATGCGCTCAAAAGGAAAGATTTTCGCAGAGCCAGCACTGAATAAGTTCAGGTTTTGTCACGTTCTTATAGTCATTGTGCCTTCTCTAACAAGTGTATGCCTTTATAATATTCAAAAGCGTTGTTTACAAATGGTTTGATGTGAACACGCCTACCAACAGTGAATTATTTTATAAGGTTCTGAAATTTAAAAACCATACTGCTTAAATTGTTGCTCAAGCATGTGTGGTACACACTGACATATAGTGACACATTTATATGAAAATCCGATAGCTCTAAGGAAAATCTTTATTATTGCCTGAGACGAGACATTATGTGGATGATACTTGGAGAAGAAATCACTTTGGAATACATCACCTTGATCACCTTGACTCCCGTTGATCTTCGGATGTACCGAGCGGGCGCCAGCAATCCTTCCATTTGTCCCTCTCGCGAGCCAGAGTTGTCCAGTGGATTCTGTCCGTTCGAGGGACACGAAGAGCATTATATCTTTCCTTGAAGGACTTCGTGAAGAAGTCTGACCATCGGGTCGGTGGTCTTCCTGTCGTGCGCTTAACGTCCCGTGGAGTCCAGTCGCTGACGGCTCTTGTCCAACGGTGGTCGTTAAGACGCATCACGTGTCCGGCCCACCTGATCTTACTCAACTTGGCGTAAGCGGCAGCGTCCCTGATCTTCGACTGTTCACGAAGGGTGGAACTCCGTATTCCAGCCCTCACTTGTGTGAGGCGGGTTATTCCTAGCATCACCCTCTCGATGGAGCGTTCGATGACGTTGACCGCATTCTCATCCTGCTTGCGTAACGCCCAGGTTTCCGAGGCGTACGTCAAAGCAGGGAGAACCGTTGTATTGAAGAGGTGGGCACGGAGCCTGGTGTTCTTCGTCTTCTTCACTACGTCCTCGATGCTCTTGTAGGCTCCCCAAGCCGCTCGCTTCCTCCTGCCCAGCTCTGGAGCGAGATCGTTCATCATGTTGACTTCCCGACCTAGATAAACGTAGCTGGAGCATTCGGATATGGTCGTTCCGTTGAGCGAGAATGGGGCATCCGGGACCCATCCGTTCCTCATGAACATCGTCTTCGTCAGGTTCAGTTGGAGACCGATCTTTCCACACGCGTCGTCAAAGTCGGCCAGCATCCGTTCCGCTTCGCCGATAGTTGGTGTTATAAGGACGATGTCGTCAGCGAAGCGAAGGTGGTTAAGTCGCCGGCCATCAACTTGCACTCCCATGCAATCCCATTCCAGTCTTCGCATGACGTCTTCGAGAGTGGCGCTGAATAGTTTTGGCGACACGGTGTCGCCTTGTCGAACCCCTCTCTTGACGTCGATAGTGATGTCGTCGTAGAATGGAGAAATCCTGGTCGTGAAGTTGCTGTAGAGCTCACGAAATATCTTGATGTACTGAGTAGGTATGCCCTGGTTGCCCAGGGCTTTGAGGACCGCCTCTGTCTCCACAGAGTCGAAGGCTTTCTTCAAATCGATGAACGTGAGACAGAGAGGCATCTTATACTCTCGCGATACTTCAATGAGTCTAGTGACCGTGTGTATGTGATCGATCGTACTGAATCCTTTTCGAAACCCTGCTTGCTCGCACGGCTGTCCTTCATCTAATGTCCTTTCGATCCTATTTAGAATCACTCGAGTGAAAAGCTTGTAGATGACGGACAACAGACAGATGGGGCGATAATTGCCGATGTCCTGTGGGTCTCCCTTCTTGTACAGCAGCACGGTCCTGCTGGTCTTCCATTGGTTCGGTACCTTGCATTCCGACAGGTACCGCGTGAAGAGCCTAGCCAAGGTGGTGATAAGAACTGGCGGTAGGTTCTTCAGATGTTCCGGTCGAATCCTGTCGGGGCCCGGTGCTGTACGATTCTTCACCGACTTGATGGCATGTCGGACTTCGGAAGGGAGAACTGATGGGACAACGTATCCATCCTCCCTTGGGTGATATTGGGGGAGATGGACGTGGCTATCGAAGAGATCCGAGTAGAAGTCGTGGATGACCTTCTCCATTACCCGTCTTGATGAAGAAATTGTTCCTTCTGGGCGCCGGAGGGCGGTCATCTTGGTCTTACGATTGGCGAAGTCACGGCGGGCGTTGCGAATGCTTCTTCCTGCCTCTGCGGCTTCGGCCAATACTGCTGCTCGTCTCTCTTTAAGGTCTTCTTTTATCGCTTCTCTGCACCGTTTTGCGAGCTCGGACGTCAGTTGGTAGTTGCCTGCGGCTCTCGCGACTCCGCGCTGGCGTATCAGCTCGAGGGTCTCGTAAGACAGTCGTCTTTTGGTGGATCTTGAGCCCTCGGCTCTCCTTGCGCTGTCGCAGAGATGTTGAACAAGCCGATCGTATTCTTCGTCGATGTTGTCGACAACGGCATCTTCCCAAAAGCCGGCTAACGAAGTGAAGAGATCCCAATTGATGACGGATTTGGGAGCCCTCTTCTTGAACTTCGCGGCTTTCTCTCCTTTGCGCGAGAAGAAGAATCTTGCACGAAGGAGGCGATGGTCTGATCCGGTGTAGAACTTCGGTACAACACCGACGTCGGTCAGGCAGAACCTTCGATTGACGATGATGTGGTCAATTTCATTATGGTACTCTCCACCGGGTGACTCCCACGTCCACCGTAGGGAGGTTGGCTTCTGAAACTGTGAGTTACCATGGATGGTCTTCGTCGTCATGATGAACTCAGACAGCCTCTCTCCCTGTTCGTTCCACTGTAGGCCGTGGGTACCGATGTGAAGTTCCTCAGGCGTTCTCCTAGGGCCAATCTTGGCGTTGAAGTCGCCAACAATGACCTTGTAGAAAGTGTGGTCTTCCCTGTAGAACTTCTCCAAGTCCATGTAGAAGGCCTCGATTTCTTCATCGTCGTAGCTGGATGTTGGAGCATAGGCGACGAAGATTGTCAAGGCCGGTATTGATCCACATCTTCTCAGTCGCAAACGTCCGATTCGGGTTGTTAGCTGTTCGAACGAATCGATGTTCATGGCCAAGTTCGTGTTGACGAGGACACCGACTCCACCAACTCCTCTACTGTCGCAGGTTCCAAGGAACAGTTCTTCTCCAGTGTCGAAGGTGGCGTTCAGTGGCCGGTGTCTCCTCGTCTCGGTCAGTCCGATGACGTCGTACCTGATCTTCCTGGCCTGCATCATCAAATCCTCGATAGAAGCCTCCGATGCAAGCGTGCGTGCGTTGAAGGTACAGATCGTCATCATAGTCCTTCTGGTTTTAGGCAGCCTAGATAACCCCTCGGACCTCGTCCTCACTGGCGCCGCCGTACCAGTGACTCTTCCGAGATCAGGGGAACACTCTTTATTATTGCTGTGTCGAGCTTTAAGAAGAAGAAAACCCTTAGGAGATAGCTTGCTGGGCTCTATTCCCCCGCGGGTAGCTAGGGTAGGATTTCACCGGGAAGTTAGCCGGGCTTCCCGGGAGTGGACGATGGAGCTTATTTGTTGGAGGCGACTCCGAACCGCCTCCCTTGTACCTCCCAGTCACTTGAATGCAGGGCTTTTGGTCGGATAGATGTGCAGGATACAATCTGCAGACACGCAAGTACACTCACGCACGCATGCATGAACACACCCACGCGCTGGCAGAAGGTATGGATCGTTCCGACACTGCAGAAACAGGGAGTCCATCCCCTGAATCCACCCGCGTCTCAGGGCAGGCACAAGGTCGCGTGTGGTCCGCGATTAGCCCCCTATCCGCCACCTGGGGACGCGCCACGTAGCCTCGCGACTAACCGGCTGGGATCCCTCTTATGAGGGAGATCCGTGGTTTGGAATACATAAAAAGGATAATAATACGTGTTTTTGATGTGATTCCTTCAGGATGACCTTCCACTCTCTTGGACTTTCGTTCAGGAATGTCTACATTCCACTAATATTCGTGACGCCTACGTCTGAATTTGACATTAAATGTCGCGCTTTGCTTTTCTACCGCTGATCGTTGTCCACGGGTGTCCAACGGATCTGTTCATCAGATGAGCCTTTCAAACTGCATCATCCTCCTACACCATCATTCACGGTAAGATTTCGAAATTAGAGGCCCTCTCAAGAAAGGCAGTCGTTCAAGAGTACTTGTTTCCCTAGATGTCTTTGCACGACAGACGAATGAAGACTTTTTATTCTATCGTCACCACTGTAGACGGAGAAGGTCAGAATTTCAGTTTCTCCCAAGCGCTGGGCATGACCTCTCCTGTGACGACTGCCACGATGAAAGCGAGAAGAACTACATAGTTAACGATACTCATCCTGAAACAGTGTGGAAATTAACGCTTGCAAGCTTCTACGTTGGAAGTGTTGAAACCGAAAGGAGACTGGAAGCACAAAGCAAATTAGAGGAGTAAGAAGCTGTCCAGTAGTACCGCATGCGACTAACATCTGTTCTGACTCCTTTGATGCAGGTCTTATAGGCGGTGTTTGCTCAATTTGCATGATAAGAAGGCTTAATGCACTTCCAAAGAGACCTCAGAGCTGACAGATATGGAATTTTAATAGAACAGAAGTAATAGCACGAGCGAAAGCGTATATGTAACCGTATAACTAGTTTGGACTGACAAAAGCGGAATTATTGGTGCTAATTCTTTGCACGGAAAAGGGATGGACTTCATATGATTCACATCAGTCAACCCTAGAGCCAGGAATAAGGAGTTAATTTTTTTTTCTCGAACAGGTTCGGAGTATGCTAGGTTGAGTAAAAGGCTAGGTTTGCCGGTTAGCGTTCGTTCATCTCAATAAGTAACTAAATAAATATCATGATGGCCACGTCCACAACATTGGGTAGCACCTCTATGTACAAACTATAGAACAGCATGTAGTAAATGTCTAAATGTTCCTACGCAGACTAGAAGTTCGACCCGAAGGTTTTTCTCGAATAGTCGCTATTCCGAATGACTCAATCTTCGGTCTTTTTCGAATAGTCGGTGCTTCGAACGACTCGAAAATCAGGTTATTTGAAACTAAAGAAATTCTCTTGGGCAAGTCAAACTAGTGTGCCTATGTAGTGCAGACCAGCTGAATGTGCCTGAGCGTTTTTATATGTTTGCGCACTGGCTTCATGTTCTCTTCTTTATCCACAGTCTGAGGAGAATCCACTACTGATTTTGAATGAAGCAATCCGTTGAAATCAGTCATGTTTATGCTGCATAATGACAATTCCTATCACTCTCCTCTATTGCCTCTCAAGGGCTTCATTAGAATCTTTTTAATATTCAAATTGATGGTCCACGAGAACTACCAAGCTGAGAAGATGTTAACTACGCTAGCATTTACCAACTTTGCTTTTTGCTGCCGAGCTACTTTCAGTTTTAACCGTCTTAACGTAGCAATGTACAAGTAATTTCCACACTTTTTCAAGATGTGTTCAGCTTTGAATTTCGAGCAGTTCGGGTTGTACACCTGCAACAAGGAAAATCTTCACCAATTCCGGTCCTCACAATTTTCGTGGACCACGGTCTTACGTAAAGCTACAGCATACTTGATATCGACGCAGATTAGCACTGTGCTCCAACAAACATTTTGGAGCTTAGTCCTCACCCCTGATCCAGCTCTAACATGATACTACTTGCAATATGGAACATTCCCACTGGTATTTACTTCTGTTAGGTTACTATGTATATGTTACTGTCGCCTGCCCATTGGATCATGAGAAGCCTAAGATTTAGGAAGCGAAAATATGGGTGGGTGCTGCTTTTGACACATTCGTGGCCTTACGCTTTCGGCATGGCATGCCACGCGTTTGTGCTCAACCGATTGTGCACAAGCGTCACACCGCGCGTGTCAACCGGTTGAGTACATTGTCGTGAATGTGTTAAGGGAATCTCAATGGGAAAATTAACACTTATACGAGGCCACACTTGACGTTCAAATTATTCATAACAAGACCGTGAAGAACCTTGCATCGGTACACACGGCCTAGGGTGGAGCAACCAGGAATTGAGGGGTCCCGGTTATTTTTTTTAAATCATCACGGCGCCCACAATGTGATGGGCTCAGCCGAGACCTCCAAGACAATCCTATGCTCACTATGGCGACAAATGCCGTGCTTGTATGGTAACACACAATTTCATGAGCCAGCCACCCTACACCAGACGTGGGAGCCATCCGGCACAGAGTCACATGACGAAACCGACCACATCATCGTCAATTGAAAGTTAGATTGGCTCATTAACATTGCTACTGTGCCAAATTTTTACACTGGACACCATTGCTTACTTCTTCTCGCACAAAGAAAGAGGAGAGCCATGGAATTCCGAAAAAGGTGTGTTAATCTCATCATAAATTAAGGTCTCTACACATCGTTATTCGGCTTTTCATGTGATACCACTGTCGAACGCAGAGATCAACAATGTGATGGGCTCATCCGACACCTCCAAGACAATCCTATGCTCCCTATTATTCTGCTCTGAGCCAGAAAGTAGCGATCATCTGATCTTCTCCTTGAGAGAAACAAATTTCTAACAGCATTGAACAAAATGTTATGCTCGATTCATACATAATGGAAACGGAAGAGCTGGGAACACAAACAAGATCGACTAACCGAGATCGAGAGCCATGCCAATTTCTGTGCCAGCATTTGTGTGTATACTGTGCGAATTGATCGAGGCCTTGCAGAAAATGTCGAAAAATGCCTCCTGAAGACAAACTGATTACATCGCAAATATCCATGCGGTAACCACCTAACCTTATCAATCATTTCTTCTTTTCGGAAGATTTCCATCTTCTTGTTCAAGTTTTCGAAACGGTCCATCCTTATTTTGTCAGCCCTAAAACAGATACTAAATAACAATGCACAGGAATAATACCAAATCGGTATTACAAAGAAATCAGGTTATTCCCTATGAATTTCTTGAGTAAATATCGCCATATAGTGGAGTTGACTATAACTTTAACTTATAACTAACCTCCCCACCAAGCATCGGTGGTTCAGTGGTAGAATGCTCGCCTGCCACGCGGGCGGCCCGGGTTCGATTCCCGGCCGATGCAATGCTTTAAATTTTTCGCATTACATACAAAACGCGTGAGTTTTGGGAAACCTTTTCTAGATATGAAGGACATAAAATAAGTCCGGAAGCATCAGAAACCATATTTCATACGTGGGAATGAACATTCTTAGAACGGAAGTTCGAAAATCCACTGGAGTTCAGAAATTTATGTTTGAAAAGAAGAAAATCTCAAATATAGGGGGACAACAAAAAAATTTTTGAAAAAAAGGAAGAGGTAAGCTAACTCACCTGATCTCGTCTTTGTGATCTACCAACGACGAGAATTTTCTTTCGCGTTCCCAGCCAAATTTGTCTCCGTTCATGGCGAGGAATACGACCCGATCGATAATTTTGGAGAGAAACAGGATTTCCGTTAGCGGAAGATTCGGGAAAACCTTAAATTTGTGGCTTAAGATGGAATCGGCTTACATAATTTCAACGGCACCACCTCTGAACAGTTTTCTTACGCTGAAATATGCTGGACGTGGCTTTATAACTTGGTTATGCTAATGTCATCATTATTTAATGCATTTATATATTATCAGTGCCTATCTTTGTTTTGAAAGTGCCTCATGGACCCGGCACTCTGTGGACTTGCTGGTACAGTAAGCTTCATTTACTAATCGCTGAGGGTTTTTAAAGTTGCTTCGGTTCACCCTGGAAGTAATGTTATACCCAAATGGATTCTGTTCGAATTCCTGATAATTTCTGTTGAGATCGTTGAAATTACGTGTTCTCTTCCAGAAGTTCTACACCAACCAGATGGATCGGAACAATTAATAATCTTCCAGCTGGGGATCTAAACTTCTATTTACCCAAACCCCGTGAATGTTTTCTGTCTTGCTTTCCCAAATCTGTCTCTCGAAAAAATCCCCGGTCGTTCGATTTTTAGATAATTTCTAGATAATTTGATGGTTCTCACCCAAATTCCTGAATACTGGGCTTTAGAAACCCCATGACTTTTCAGAAAAAAATTTGGAGCATGGAGCTTCAAAATCCTGTGCCTTCTACCACTCCAGACATTTCAATGCATGCAGTCCAAAAGACTGCAAAAAAAAAAACTCCAAAAACACTGATTACCGCTTTCAATCGCCTGCATTCTGGCCTGTGAATTTTCCACGCGAGTCGTTGGCAGTCCTTGCTGCAGTACCGTACGTGGTCACATCTGAAATTCAGGTTAATTCACTATCCCTGGGGCTTGGAGTCAACGTACGCTGCGCATTTCGCCAACTTCTCGCCTCTAACCGGGGCTCGCATGCAATGCGAACAGAACTCCTCCACTTTTGGGTTCAGCACCTGATAGGCGAATGGGTGCTCGAAGATCTGAAATTAGTTGTTCGTAGGGAACGAAGAGATATAAGGTGACGACAAAAATGTTCTTCTGGAGGAAAATTGTGTAGTTGTATGATAGATTTCGAATCCTAACTGGCTGTAAGTATATTAAAGAAATGGAAAAATGGTTTGAAATCAATACTCTCCAATTTATGAGACATAATGGCAATAGTTACTATTATTTTGTTCTCTTTATTCACTTGTTTATTATTTTATCATATTATAGTGCGTTTAACGGGAAAACGTACATATGTAGTTGCGCAGAAATTGGAGAATGAGAGAACGCGAGAAATAGTGCCTTATTCGGAGAGGCAGACGAGAAATGCATGTCACTGGCACGAGTACTCAACTATCGTCGTTTTTGGAACGGACTGTATCATACTTCCATTATATTCTACAGTATTTATATGCTTCATTGTTTACAACATGTACATACCAGTGGAGATGCAAAAAGTGGACGAGAGGGGGCGAGAGCGTGGGAAAGAAGCGGCGTCATCAGCATTTTGAGGATCCCGGATTCAATATAAAATTAGTGAAAATACAATTATTCCTCACTGTCCTGTGATGAGGATGACTCGCGCTTACATGTGCTGACTTGTTTAACAAGTACACTTAAATAGTATAAGTTTTCCGTTTGATAGCGGCTCAGCATTTCGAATGATTCGAGTTTCGACAGAAACTAAATACTAGCGCAACTACCTCTAAAGAAGAGCAAGAACGAGTTGTGACTGTTCCCTAAGGATGCCCAACAATTAACCAAAGGCTGTAACGAAATAAGGGTGATGTAATTTTGTCACCAACTTCTATCATCAGGAAGTTTTTTTTACTTTAATTTTTGAATTCGGCACCTATGTACATATATCAAGGAAAATGAGCTGAATTATCGCGAAATGCTATTATTTACAAAACGCTCGCAGCAACAGTCGACAAAGCATGGGTAGTTTGATGATAAGTACACTTCACTACCCCATTTATTGTTCCTTTGCTGGCGCGACACCACTTGCAGACAATTGCTATGATTCCGACGGTTCGTGTCTTCGTTATATAGAGTTTGACCGGTGACATGCGGAAATAAGATTTCAGATTCCATGAAATGTTCAGCCGAAGACGGGAGTGTAAACAAAACCAAAAGGCATATCTCAGTTCCCTGATTGCTATCCATTAATATCATGCAACCAGATGCGAAAACAGCGCGTGTTCCTCGTTTTTCTAGGCGAGAAACTCTCTCCAGGATTGTACGTAAAAACGGTAGGAACTTCTAGAATATTTACGGATTTTTTTCTGGAAGCTTTCGCAAGAAAATTCAACAATCCATTATATCGTATGTTTCCAATAACAAGTTACATTTACTGAAACCTAAAAAAATGTTAATAGTGCCAGTACAGTTAGTGATAAATTTGTTTTACACAAATTGGCAGAAAGTATCAGAAAGTATTAGGCAACTTTTCTAAAAAGGATAAAAAAATACAACGTTATTCCAAGGTTGTCGCGCAGGAGAGGAGAGGAGAGCAATAGGGACTGAACAAAAAAGTGGGATCCCTGCTAAAAACGAGACCTCAGACAAATTGTCGGAAGAACCGCAGCAGAAAGAGATCGCGCTCATGTGCTTAAAAAGCGAGAGACGCAGAGATAAAAATTTTCGGAAAGACCGCAGCAGAATGTTTTCTGCTGCGGTCCTTCCGAATCTCGCCGGAATGGTTCGCAAGGACTGCAGCAGAATAGATTTGTGTGGGGAAAGATTCGGAAGAACCGCAGCAAAATGCTTTCTGCTGCTGTTCTTCCGGTTTTCTGCTGCGCTTCTTCCGAGTGCAGGAGGACCGCAGCAGAATGAAGGAGAGAGAGTGAGCGTTATTATACCCTTCTCATGTACGGAGCTCAGTTTTGTTGCGACCAACAAAAATCCAGTGGTTTCGAACTTCAGATGGGAATTTGCCTTCATGGGTGTATCGGACTGTAGAACCAGTGACCCTCAGCGAGGTTGTCATTTTTGCATGGGGTTACCGCCGCGTGGTCGTCCCTCGCGAGTGGACTGGTTGCCAACGCAGTTCTGCGGAATTGGCGCGCACATCCCCGTATCCAGTCGGAAAGACCGCAGCAGATATTCGAAAGGACCGCAGCAGCTATTCGAAAGGACCGCAGCAGCTATTCGGAAGGACCGCAGCAGCTATTCGGAAGGACCGCAGCAGCTATTCGGAAGGACTGCAGCAGTCATTCGGAAGGACCGCAGCAGTCATTCGGAAGGACCGCAGCAGTCATTCGGAAGGACCGCAGCAGCTGTTCGGAAGGACCGCAGCAGCTGTTCGGAAGGACCGCAGAAGCTATTCGGAAGGACCGCAGCAGCTATTCGGAACAAATGCAGCAGGAAACCGGAAGGACCGCAGGTCACCTGTCAGTTCTTCCGGTTTTCTGCTGCGGTCCTTCCGAAAAATTGTCTGAGACACCGAGCACTTCCAACTTCCAAATATAAAGCTTTCGAAACCGGATAAAAAATTTGTATGAATTAAAATGGACTTTCGAAAAATAACAAATTGGAGAACTGTGTAATAATTTTGTTCATCCTGTGAAGTATTTCTGTAATTTTTGTGGCGATATTTGCTTCCAAACATTATACATATTTCTTCTCGACATTTTTTAGGAAGGGGAATGTTACTGAGTAATTGAAAGAAATAACAAAAGGAATTAGTTCACAAATAAGAACGGCGTATCACTATGTGTTTCACTTACCACAATTCTGGCATGTACTGCAGCTATGTCGTTTTCATCTTTTATCTCTGGTTGTGCTGCTGGAGACATGCTGTTCCGGAAAGAATTATCATAATTTAAATATATTTTTGGAAAAAATAAGAGTCGAAGACAGTTGTTGAGTGCAATATCCGAGAAATCAATGAAAACACTGGAAAAGCAGTGTCCTGCAGCCCAATTAGCACGACATGCAAGTAGAGCGGAACGACGGCAGTAAATAACAGAAGTCCAGAGGGGATTTCTGGAACTTTGCACTTGCTGAGGTTCCTTGGAAGAAATGGAACTGCAGTTAGAAACCAAAAATTGAGTGTGAATGCGAAAAGCTCATGCGAAAAGCTAAAGTGCAACGAAACAAAGAGGTGACAAATATGCGGCATTTCGCACATCGTAGGAACATTAAGTGATGAAAAAATGAAATGGAGTAGTATAGGGAGTTTCCTATTTCGACACTGAGGTATTCAAATTCAATCTAACCATAGGGAATTCAATACCAATTGACAAATAGTGAACGATTAAGCGAAGAATCACAAAGATCCGGAGGGCCTCGTCGAGGACGTCGAATGGGACCAGTCACCCTGGCTGAGGCCGGCTTCTTTAAACAAATATTACACAGCACCCGCATATCCTCTCAGAGCTGCACTTCGAGACGGCTGTGGCGTTCGTCTCAGAGGAGAAAATTGCGTGCATTTCTTAGCGCAGGCTATATTTCACTCCTTCTTTTCAATTCTCATCAATTCGGAAAAGGAAATGTTGGTGACGGAGCTTCATAACCTCAACAGGCTCCCGCAGATGCTGTGGAAGTTGCTAAGATCTGCAGATAAATGATTTTCCTGTGTGCTATTTTTAATCCAAAAGTTGAAGTCTAATGAATAAGAGCTATCTAGAGAAGTGTGGAAAACATTGCAGAGATATAAAGTTGTTTATCAAAAACAACAAGAAACAGGATGAAAGAAGCCATGTGTAACTTTGCTGAACTCTTGACATGATGATAGCCAGAAGAAGCTGATTATGTTAAGTTGTGCTTCAGACAAAAAAAAACCCGCATCAACCTATCTTACTTCTTCTTAATTGGCAGTTCATGTGTGTGTGTGTGTGTGCACGAGAACCAGCCACCAAAAACGGAAAATACCTACACCATTGTGTTCAGCGCGTTGAGTTATGTACGAAAATGTGGTAAATTTTGATTTTTACCTTGATTTACAGGTGTTTCGGGCCACTTCAGTCATGTTCAGACATGTTAATGGCCGACAGTTGTTTTCACCACGGTCGGAATGAATGAGATAGGCCTATGATTACAGGACTGTATAAAAGGAAGGAGACGGGCAGGATACCTTTATAACGAAGACGAGGAACGAGGCGGAAGAGGGATGACGCGGATGAGGATTAGGCAACAGTGTATGTTAGAGGTGCGCCGGCGGTGTGATAGGGATCCTCCGGCGCCCATTAGCGGGGAGACGCATGGATTCGGGTCCAACGACGTGATAAGGATGGGTCGGCGTCCAAAGGTCGGAAAACGCCTGGAGTCCAGTCCAACAGAGTGATAAGGGTGCGCCAGCGTCCAAAAGCGTGAAAATGCCTGGAGTCGGGTCCAACGGAGTGATAAGGGTGCGCCAGCGTCCAAAAGCGGGGGCACGTGTAGAGTTGGGTCCAACGGCGTGATAAGGGTGCGCCGGCGTCCAAAAGCTGGGAAATGCCTGGAGTCGGGTCCAACGACGTGATAAGGATGGGTCGGCGTCCAAAAGCGGGAAAACGCCTGGAGTCGGGTCCAACAGAGTGATAAGGGTGCGCCAGCGTCCAAAAGCTGGGAAATGCCTGGAGTCGGGTCCAACGACGTGATAAGGATGGGTCGGCGTCCAAAAGCGTGAAAATGCCTGGAGTCGGGTCCAGCAGAGTGATAAGGGTGCGCCGGCGTCCAAAAGCGGGGAAATGCCTGGAATCGGGTCCAACGGAGTGATAAGGGTGCGCCAGCATCCAAAAGCGGGAAAATGAATGGAATCGGGTCCAACGGAGTGATAAGGGTGCGCCAGCATCCAAAAGCGGGGAAACGCGTAGAGTTGGGTCCAACGACGTGATAAGGGTGCGCCAGCGTCCAAAAGCGTGAAAATGCCTGGAGTCGGGTCCAACGACGTGATAAGGATGGGTCGGCGTCCAAAAGCTGGGAAATGCCTGGAGTCGGGTCCAACGACGTGATAAGGATGGGTCGGCGTCCAAAAGCGTGAAAATGCCTGGAATCGGGTCCAACGGAGTGATAAGGGTGCGCCGGCGTCGGGTCCAACGGAGTGATAAGGGTGCGGGGAAATGCCTGGAATCGGGTCCAACGGAGTGATAAGGGTGCGCCAGCATCCAAAAGCGGGAAAATGAATGGAATCGGGTCCAACGGAGTGATAAGGGTGCGCCAGCATCCAAAAGCGGGGAAACGCGTAGAGTTGGGTCCAACGACGTGATAAGGGTGCGCCAGCGTCCAAAAGCGTGAAAATGCCTGGAGTCGGGTCCAACGACGTGATAAGGATGGGTCGGCGTCCAAAAGCTGGGAAATGCCTGGAGTCGGGTCCAACGACGTGATAAGGATGGGTCGGCGTCCAAAAGCGTGAAAATGCCTGGAATCGGGTCCAACGGAGTGATAAGGGTGCGCCGGCGTCCAAAAGCGGGGAAATGCCTGGAATCGGGTCCAACGGAGTGATAAGGGTGCGCCGGGCGTCGTAAGCGGGGGAAACGCTTGGAATGGGTTGAACGATGTGATAAGGGTGTGCCGGCGTCCAACAGTGGGGAAAACGCCTAGAGTCGGGTCCAGCGGTGTGATAAGGGTGCGCCGCGCGTCAAAAGTGGGGCAAACGCCTGGAGTCGGGGTCAACGTGGAGTGATAAGGGTGCGCCGGCGTCCAAATGTGGGGAAATGCCTGGAGTCAGGTCCAACGGTGTGATAAGGGTGCGCCGGCGTCGAAAAAGTGGGGAAACGCTAAACGGTTTGACTTATGTGATAGGGGCGTGCCGGCGTCCAAAAGTGAGGAAACGCCTGGAGTCAGGTCCAACGGTGTGATAAGGGTGCGCCGGCGTCCAAAAGTGGGGAAACGCCCGGAGTCAGGTCCAACGGTGTGATAAGAGTGCGCCGGCGTCCAAAAGTGAGGAAACGCCCGGAGTCGGGTCCAACGGTGTGATAAGGGTGCGCCGGCGTCCAAAAGCGGGGAAACGCCTGGAGTTGGGTCCCACAGAGTGATAAGGTGGCGCCGGCGTCCAAAAGCGGGGAAACGCCTGGAGTTGGGTCACACGGTGTGGTGAGGGTGCGGCGGCGTCCAAAAGTGGGGAAACGACTGAAGTCGGGTCCAACGGGATGATAAGGGTGCGCCGGCGTTTAGAAAATGGAGAAACGCCTGGGGTCGGGTTCAACGGCGTGATAAGAGTGCGCCCGCGTCCAAAAGCGAGGAAACGTCTGGAGTCGGGTCCAACGGTGTGATAAGGGTGCGGCGGCGTCCAAAAGCGGGGAAACGACTGAAGTCGGGTCCAACGGCTTGATAAGGGTGCGCCGGCGTTTAGAAAATGGAGAAACGCCTGGGGTCGGGTTCAACGGCGTGATAAGAGTGCGCCCGCGTCCAAAAGCGGGGAAACGCCTGGAGTCGGGTCCAACGGCGTAATAGGGGTGTACAGGCGTTCAAAAGTGCACCACAGCAAACCGAATTGTGTTACTACAAAATGTCGGAAAGGAGCTGTCCATCGTGGGTCAATGGTTCCACGATTCGCGGTAAAGAATAGTTCTCTGTGGATAGTGTCTGTTCATCCACCTGCACTAATCTTATCTGACAATGAGAATATGCGAGCGAAGCGAGCACGAAAAGAAGCTTGAGAGTCCGGCGTTAGCCGCACGATCAGGCTGGTATTAATTATCCCAATTCTCTCCCACCTACCTGAGAGGTGCACTGCCAGCCGTTTCGGTTACCGCTCTGACCTAGATCACTTAGGTGCGCATAATTTCCTTCCACTTCCCTTTTTCTATCCATCCCATTTGTTTCTGAGTCATCCATTCCCCCTCTTCGCTTTATATACACCGGTGTACTCCAATCACTTCCATTGCCACAACATCTTGCTAAAAAATGAATCATTTCAAGAGACCATTTGCGGTGAATCGGTTAGCTTCAATGATTAACAACCACTAGGTTCAAGCAAAGGGCATCACTTCGCCGATCTGGGAGTAGGTTACTGATGACCAGATCGTGGACCGTTACGTAGAGCGATGGACTTTTGTGACTGGATGGAGATTCGGCAAAGTTTATCAAACATAAGGTAGCCGCTAGACTCCTCGAGGAGTATAGCTCCTTGCGTCGCCGTCGCCGACGACGCGGCCGCCAATGTTGGTGACCCCTCCAGCGACTGCGGCGGCCGCCGCCGCTCCGCCCACAATCAATGCGTATCGGCCTCACAGTCGCCGGCGACGGCGACGCAAGGTGCTACAGTCCTCGAGGACTATAGCGGCAGTGTAAACCCAAAAAACCCGCTTCGAGATCAAATTCGCGTTCAGCCCGGGGACAGAACTAAGGGGCGGGCCAGGGCACCGTCCGAATATTACACTTCCGAGAGAGCACCTTCTGCTGAAATTCGTAATTCTCCTTAGAGTCCCTCATCCACCTACTATCAGAATAGAAATGCAAATTCTTCTCATATCCGCACCAATATAACTTACTGCGCAATCGATTGTCCCAGTGGAAAACCAAAGGAAAATGTAGCGTTGCATTGCTTTCTCCTGCTTTCTTTACTTTACGCAAGTGGACTCTGCACAGAGCAGTAATACCCCGTCCTAGTTCACAATTAATTATCCGCTTGATTGACATAGCTAGCGATGTGCTAGCGATTTACCGTAAAATGATGACATTGAGTGATGGCCATTCTTGCATATTACTGGCGGATATCGGTGGTAAAGTGATAAGGGTTAGATTGAATATAAAGGAGGACGGTGAAGTATAAGGAGGTCGGTGAAGTATGGTTTGCCACAAATGAGAGGAATAAACACAGGAGGGCTTGTGGAGCTGAACAAACGACAAAAATGCACATTATTTATTTATTTATTTATTTGGAGACGCGGGCTAAGCCACGCGTAAATAAGTACAATAACATATCAGTTATCATCAACATATGAAACGACATCAACATGTTCATACATTCAATGGTTTCAAACAAGTTCTCCTGACAAGCTTTCTGAAAGCTTGCAAAGACAATTCAATCAAATGCTCATTTTTAGCTAGCAACAAGTTGAACTCATTATTGATTATTGACTCAATTATTGATCTACTACGGGTGCTATCGTTAAAGAGTTATCACTACTGGGATGCGATATCGCTCTTACATGACGGGGAACACATCGTTCAGTGTTTCATCGCCAACTGGCGCAGGCTCGCTCCT
Source organism: Ancylostoma caninum (assembly GCA_037903475.1). Classification (NCBI taxonomy): domain Eukaryota; kingdom Metazoa; phylum Nematoda; class Chromadorea; order Rhabditida; family Ancylostomatidae; genus Ancylostoma; species Ancylostoma caninum. The sequence continues at coordinate 280,485 of JBAJFG010000049.1, forward strand.
CCAGCAATGGTGCACTCGAATCCAGCAGTATCAGACGGCGGCACACCCATACCACACCGTTGGACTCGTCTCCAGGGGCTTCCCAACTTTTTGACGAGCACCCTTATCACACGGTGGGCCCTGTACCCAGGCGTATGAGCCACTTCTGAGCGCTGATGCATCCTTATCGCACCGTTGGACCTGTCCCCAGGCGTTTCCCCGCCTTCAGACGCCGGCGTACCCCTGCCGAAGAGGACCCGTTGTTGAACATTTTCTCTATTCTAGACCACGCCCTTTGGATTTCGTCCCACTGAGTGAGCGCATAGATGAACAAACAGGAAGAATACAGAAGTGAATAATGAAGGGCAGCCAATGATTTACTTGGTAATCATATCAATCGATCATGCCTGAATATCGTCGGACACTTCTCATTCGAGAGTGATGCTCGGCTAACCTTTCTTCTTCAGCCGATCTCAGCTGAGGAGGGTTTACTACGGGCCATGAATTTGAAAAAGAAAAGTTCTACATCGGCATAATCCACTAGTGGAGATATCGTGCGGCCGCCGCAAACAGGTGGGTCTGAGCTGCGTCATAGCCGCCTCAAGGCTGCAAATGAGCAGATGTACTTTACCTAGTAGAAATTGGCCTTACCCTGAATGAAAATATCGTGCGGTAACCGCGGATAGCCACCATCGTCTCACATACGTCAAGGCTGCAACAGGATGAGTGATTTTTCATTTCCTCTCATCTTTTCTTTTACTAATCCTCCTGTGGGCCGCAAAAGAGACATTCTCTCTCAAGGCTTTCAACTCCTTCGCAGATGTTCTTTCCGGCCAGTCAAGGATGTGGCTTCAGGAGTTCGACGATCCGCAAAGCGAATTACGTCCGAAATTCTGTAAGGAAAGACATCCATGTAATCACACAATCCCATCACCTCATTACCCATTTCAGCGCCTTGCCCGTCTTGAATGGGGCTGTTAGGAGGTCGTAATTGTTGAATTCACCGGATAGGGTGCGCCGGCGTCGAAAAGCGGGGAAACGCCTGGAGTCGGGTACAGCGGTGTGATAAGGGTGCGCCGGCGTCCAAAAGTGGGGAAACGCCTGGAGTCGGGTCCAACGGAGTGATAAGGGTGCGCCGGCGTCCAAATGTGGGGAAATGCCTGGAGTCAGGTCCAACGGTGTGATAAGGGTGCGCCGGCGTCGAAAAGTGGGGAAACGCTTGGAGTCGGGTCCAACGATGTGATAAGGGTGTGCCGGCGTCCAACAGTGGGGAAACGCTTGGAGTCGGGTCCAACTATGTGATAAGGGCGTGCCGGCGTCCAACAGTGGGGAAACGCCTGGAGTCGGGTCCAACGGAGTGATAAGGGTGCGCCGGCGTCCAAAAGTGGGGAAACGCCTGGAGTCGGGTCCAGCGGTGTGATAAAGGTGCGCCGGCGTCCAAAAGTGGGGAAACGCCTGGAGTCGGGTACAGCGGTGTGATAAGGGTGCGCCGGCGTCCAAAAGTGGGGAAACGCCTGGAGTCGGGTCCAGCGGTGTGATAAGGGTGCGCCGGCGTCGAAAAGTGGGGAAACGCTTGGAGTCGGGTCCAACGATGTGATAAGGGCGTGCCGGCGTCCAACAGTGGGGAAACGCCTAGAGTCGGGTCCAGCGGTGTGATAAGGGTGCGCCGGCGTCGAAAAGTGGGGAAACGCGTGGGTCGGGTCCAACGGTGTGATAAGGGTGCGCCGGCGTCGAAAAGTGGGGAAACGCTTGGAGTCGGGTCCAACGATGTGATAAGGGTGTGCCGGCGTCCAACAGTGGGGAAACGCCTAGAGTCGGGTCCAGCGGTGTGATAAGGGTGCGCCGGCGTCGAAAAGTGGGGAAACGCTTGGAGTCGGGTCCAACGATGTGATAAGGGTGTGCCGGCGTCCAACAGTGGGGAAACGCCTAGAGTCGGGTCCAGCGGTGTGATAAGGGTGCGCCGTCCAAAAGTGGGGAAACGCCTGGACCATCGGTGTGGGGAAATGCCTGGAGTCAGGTCCAACGGTGTGATAAGGGTGCGCCGGCGTCGAAAAGTGGGGAAACGCTTGGAGTCGGGTCCAACGATGATAAGGGTGCGCCGGCGTCCAAAAGTGGGGAAACGCCTAGAGTCGGGTCCAACGGCGTGATAAGGGTGCGCCGGCGTCCAAAAGTGGGGAAACGCCTGGAGTCGGGTCCAACGGTGTGATAAGGGTGCGCCGGCGTCCAAAAGTGGGGAAATGCCTGGAGTCGGTCCAACGGTGTGATAAGGGTGCGCCGGCGTCCAAAAGTGGGAAAACGCCTGGAGTCGGGTCCAACGGTGTGATAAGGGTGCGCCGGCGTCGAAAAGTGGGGAAACGCTTGGAGTCGGGTCCAACGATGTGATAAGGGTGCGCCGGCGTCGAAAAGTGGGGAAACGCGGGGTCGGGTCCAACGGTGTGATAAGGGTGCGCCGGCGTCGAAAAGTGGGGAAACGCCTAGAGTCGGGTCCAGCGGTGTGATAAGGGTGCGCCGGCGTCCAAAAGTGGGGAAACGCCTGGAGTCGGGTCCAACGGAGTGATAAGGGTGCGCCGGCGTCCAAATGTGGGGAAATGCCTGGAGTCAGGTCCAACGGTGTGATAAGGGTGCGCCGGCGTCGAAAAGTGGGGAAACGCTTGGAGTGGGTCCAACTATGTGATAAGGGCGTGCCGGCGTCCAAAGTGGGGAAACGCCTGGAGTCGGGTCCAACGGTGTGATAAGGGTGCGCCGGCGTCCAAAAGTGGGGAAACGCCTGGAGTCGGGTCCAACGGTGTGATAAGGGTGCGCCGGCGTCCAAAAGTGGGGAAACGCCTGGAGTCGGGTCCAACGATGTGATAAGGGTGCGCCGGCGTCCAAAAGTGGGGAAACGCCTGGAGTCGGGTCCAACGGTGTGATAAGGGTGCGCCGGCGTCCAAAAGCGGGGAAACGCCTGGAGTTGGGTACACGGTGTGATAAGGGTGCGCCGGCGTCCAAAAGTGGGGAAACGCCTGGAGTCGGGTCCAGCGGTGTGATAAGGGTGCGCCGGCGTTTAGAAAATGGAGAAACGCCTGGGGTCGGGTTCAACGGCGTGATAAGAGTGCGCCCGCGTCCAAAAGCGAGGAAACGTCTGGAGTCGGGTCCAACGGTGTGATAAGGGTGCGGCGGCGTCCAAAAGCGGGGAAACGACTGAAGTCGGGTCCAACGGCTTGATAAGGGTGCGCCGGCGTTTAGAAAATGGAGAAACGCCTGGGGTCGGGTTCAACGGCGTGATAAGAGTGCGCCCGCGTCCAAAAGCGGGGAAACGCCTGGAGTCGGGTCCAACGGCGTAATAGGGGTGTACAGGCGTTCAAAAGTGCACCACAGCAAACCGAATTGTGTTACTACAAAATGTCGGAAAGGAGCTGTCCATCGTGGGTCAATGGTTCCACGATTCGCGGTAAAGAATAGTTCTCTGTGGATAGTGTCTGTTCATCCACCTGCACTAATCTTATCTGACAATGAGAATATGCGAGCGAAGCGAGCACGAAAAGAAGCTTGAGAGTCCGGCGTTAGCCGCACGATCAGGCTGGTATTAATTATCCCAATTCTCTCCCACCTACCTGAGAGGTGCACTGCCAGCCGTTTCGGTTACCGCTCTGACCTAGATCACTTAGGTGCGCATAATTTCCTTCCACTTCCCTTTTTCTATCCATCCCATTTGTTTCTGAGTCATCCATTCCCCCTCTTCGCTTTATATACACCGGTGTACTCCAATCACTTCCATTGCCACAACATCTTGCTAAAAAATGAATCATTTCAAGAGACCATTTGCGGTGAATCGGTTAGCTTCAATGATTAACAACCACTAGGTTCAAGCAAAGGGCATCACTTCGCCGATCTGGGAGTAGGTTACTGATGACCAGATCGTGGACCGTTACGTAGAGCGATGGACTTTTGTGACTGGATGGAGATTCGGCAAAGTTTATCAAACATAAGGTAGCCGCTAGACTCCTCGAGGAGTATAGCTCCTTGCGTCGCCGTCGCCGACGACGCGGCCGCCAATGTTGGTGACCCCTCCAGCGACTGCGGCGGCCGCCGCCGCTCCGCCCACAATCAATGCGTATCGGCCTCACAGTCGCCGGCGACGGCGACGCAAGGTGCTACAGTCCTCGAGGACTATAGCGGCAGTGTAAACCCAAAAAACCCGCTTCGAGATCAAATTCGCGTTCAGCCCGGGGACAGAACTAAGGGGCGGGCCAGGGCACCGTCCGAATATTACACTTCCGAGAGAGCACCTTCTGCTGAAATTCGTAATTCTCCTGAGAGTCCCTCATCCACCTACTATCAGAATAGAAATGCAAATTCTTCTCATATCCGCACCAATATAACTTACTGCGCAATCGATTGTCCCAGTGGAAAACCAAAGGAAAATGTAGCGTTGCATTGCTTTCTCCTGCTTTCTTTACTTTACGCAAGTGGACTCTGCACAGAGCAGTAATACCCCGTCCTAGTTCACAATTAATTATCGCTTGATTGACATAGCTAGCGATGTGCTAGCGATTTACCGTAAAATGATGACATTGAGTGATGGCCATTCTTGCATATTACTGGCGGATATCGGTGGTAAAGTGATAAGGGTTAGATTGAATATAAAGGAGGACGGTGAAGTATAAAGGAGGTCGGTGAAGTATGGTTTGCCACAAATGAGAGGAATAAACACAGGAGGGCTTGTGGAGCTGAACAAACGACAAAAATGCACATTATTTATTTATTTATTTATTTGGAGACGCGGGCTAAGCCACGCGTAAATAAGTACAATAACATATCAGTTATCATCAACATATGAAACGACATCAACATGTTCATACATTCAATGGTTTCAAACAAGTTCTCCTGACAAGCTTTCTGAAAGCTTGCAAAGACAATTCAATCAAATGCTCATTTTTAGCTAGCAACAAGTTGAACTCATTATTGATTATTGACTCAATTATTGATCTACTACGGGTGCTATCGTTAAAGAGTTATCACTACTGGGATGCGATATCGCTCTTACATGACGGAGAACACATCGTGCAGTATTTCATCGCCAACTGGCGCAGGCTCGCTCCTCCAGCAATGGTGCACTCGAATCCAGCAGTTTCAGACGGCGGCACACCCTTACCACACCATTGCACTCGTCTCCAGGGGCTTCCCAACTTTTTGACGCCGGGGCACCCTTATCACACGGTGGGACCTGTACCCAGGCGTATGAGCCACTTCTGAGCGCTGATGCATCCTTGTCGCACCGTTGGACCTGTCCCCAGGCGTTTCCCCGCCTTCAGACGCCGGCGTACCCCTGCCGAAGAGGACCCGTTGTTGAACATTTTCTCTGTTCTAGACCACGCCCTTTGGATTTCGTCCCACTGAGTGAGCGCATAGATGAACAAACAGGAAGAATACAGAAGTGAATAATGAAGGGCAGCCAATGATTTACTTGATAATCATATCAATCGATCATGCCTGAATATCGTCGGACACTTCTCATTCGAGAGTGATGCTCGGCTAACCTTTCTTCTTCAGCCGATCTCAGCTGAGGAAGGTTTACTACGGGCCATGAATTTGAAAAATAAAGGTTCTACATCGGCATAATCCACTAGTGGAGATATCGTAGTGGAGATAGATATGCCGCAAACAGGTGGGTCTGAGCTGCGTCATAGCCGCCTCAAGGCTGCAAATGAGCAGATGTACTTTATCTAGTAGAAATTGGCCTTACCCTGAATGAAAATATCGTGCGGTAACCGCGGATAGCCACCATCGTCTCACATACGTCAAGGCTGCAACAGGATGAGTGATTTTTCATTTCCTCTCATCTTTTCTTTTACTAATCCTCCTGTGGGCTGCAAAAGAGACATTCTCTCTCAAAGCTTTCAACTCCTTCGCAGATGTTCTTTCTGGCCGGTCAAGGATGTGGCTTCAGGAGTTCGACGATCCGCAAAGCGAATTACGTCCGAAATTCTGTAAGGAAAGACATCCATGTAATCACACAATCCCATCACCTCATTACCCATTTCAGCGCCTTGCCCGTCTTGAGTGGGGCTGTTAGGAGGAGAAATCGTCCTTCTCCCTAAAAATCCAGCTACTGTCTAGCCCAACTCCGAAAACGCTCGATCGGTAATACCTCATGTCGTGTGAATAAGTTTTTGCGCCTTTTCATCCTTAGCCATGACCGTTCCTCATCGACGAGTCACTTGACTGGTAGTGCTATCGTCGTGGGCAACGAATATATCGTACTAGGCGCACACGTGACGATTCTGGTACAGTTCCCTGGCGCCACAGGAAAAGTGTGCTTTTCGCACGGATTGCTAGCACAGCTGTATGTCGGATACATGGAACAGCTAAGGCAGTTGTGGCTGCGCTGGCTCGTGTGTCGTACTACTATCAACTGCTATTCCTGTACATTAGTTCACTTTTATGTTATTTGATAATTAATACTACTATGTATGTATTTGCACACAGGCTGGCTGCTAGTTATCATTACTATTGTCACTAATAGCACTGTTACTACTACTGCAGAGAGGATTATTCTTCGTATCTTTGCTAATGTCCCTCTTCCTCCTCTCTAAAAATACTATACAAAGTAACATTATCGACTTATACTACAGTGCTCCACAGGTTCTTATGAAAAATATTTTCTAGTTTCTTTTATCCTGACGTTTCGTCCTCACGTCGTCTTCAAAAGCCTGAAATTGGTTCATGGTGATGTTGTTTCACTAGCCAGCCCAATGAACGCTTTCTCTGCCAGTGCATTCAACTTATTAGTTAAAGTACTGCGAAATCCCATTTGAAGATGGGATTTACCACATACTCCACCAATTCGGCGGAGAAAATTTCGCTCCAACTATGAGAAGAACAGATCGCTACTATCGAGCGAATGGGAACAACTCAGTTCATCTGATGCCAATGTCGAGCTTGAGCAGTAGCTCGCACAATTAGAGAAAGTAAGTGAGTACCTCACACAATTATAGAAAAAGCATCAGATCATGAGAAAGCTTCTATGGCCAAGGTAGTGCCTCCTATGCTGAACTTCGCTCTGCCGTGATCTTCGATTTTATATTTCTCCAATGGTGTTATTGGTCTTTCCCGTTTCTTTTAACTTGTCAGATTTTCATTTTACGCGTAGAGCGGTCGACCGCTCAGAGAGTCGTGGGGCTCGACAGGTGGAGTCCACCCAAAGCTGTACCTAGGGGTGGACCACGAATTGCGGGGCACCTACCCTCCACATATGGCAGACGCCCCCCCAAGTGTCCCCAGAAGCCGTCCCTCCACGTGCCCCCAGTAGACGTCCTCCCACGTTCCTCCCAGCGAACGTCTCCCCTCCCCCTCCCCACGTACCCCCGCAGACGTCCTCCCACGTGTCGTGAACGTGGCCACGACTTACTTGCGATCTCCGATATCCCGCCAGCGGCGCGAATACCTCCGCGCCCACGTCGACGTATCGGCCATCGCTTCGAGCCTCCTCACTCTTCGTCCACCGCCAGCCGGTTTTCTCCAGCCTGATCGGCTGGCAGCTGTCTCCAAAGTTGAACCCCTATCTCTCCTTCGTCTTATTCATCCTCCTAGGTGTCTTGTACTAATAGCGAGATAAACGCTAGACACACAACTTGTTCTGTGATCGATATTGAAACATAGGGTTTAACCCTCTTATCCGTCTCGCACTTGTCGTCATCGCTCACACTTTGGGTTTCGCATGGGTCAAGTGTGGATTAGCCTCAGGCACAGTTGTTGTATTAGGGGTCGAGACTCAGCGAACTTCGATGCGATCGTGGGGGCAACATCGGGGTTCGGGTTTGGTAACGGTTGAAGTTAACAGCGGCTTGGTAATGCCCCATTTCCCCTCACGATGATACATCCCCCCCCCAATTTAACGGTTCGGAGTGCAGCTGGCATGGGGCTTCAATCCCACGTCTGATCCGTTCCCGCGATGTCCTCTTTTATCCTTTATCGTGCAAATGTACGTGAGTCTAACGCACTCATCCAGCATAAATTGCTCGTAGATGGCAGAGGATAGCACCGACGCAGCGCTGACACAGCTTAGACACACATATGTTTGCTACCTCGTGGCAGCCGTTTGGTATTTCCGGAATAGGTGTTCATGGAAATTCTCCACCAACAAAACACGCGACTTATGCACGCAGATAGTGTAAAGTGCAGTTCATATTAGCTACGTGCGTCAGACGCACGTACCCACTTGCGAAGAATTTTCCATGAAGACCTGCCAACGCGGCATGTAAATCTACAGTAAAAAGATTGCGCGGCTGCCGCGGGGCCGTGAATGCGTGCATCTGAGCCACATCAGAAATGCGACTTGCCCTATCCCCCATCACATAAAAGAACGCGCCTCAAACGCACGCATCTAGTATAAATCGCCCTCAAACGCAGTGTGTCACCTCAACGACTGCGTTCGAGATACTCACCTCAGCCAAACAGATGCGAGCCGCAGAGCGTAAAGGTACACTTCAGGTCTCAGAGTAACGTCGAACACTCCATAAGTCAGGGATTCTTTGGCCGAGAATTCCGAAACTCCCGACCGGTGGAAAAAAGGCTTCATTCCATATCGAATGCTAGTTGGGGGGTGCGGCAAGGTTTTCCAGCACAGCAATGCTTGATAATAGCTACTGCTGAGAAGTTCATTACAATGTGCAATCTCAACTTCTTAGCTCTGCCTCTTCTAGCCTCCTAGCAAGGGAGCTTGTATTGGTTTTCCGTAATCACAAAATATTTACTGGAGATATTATAAGATAATTTGTTCATAATCATTCACATGAGCACTATCACTGTATTGCGGTCGGAAGATGTAAAATGAAGAAACAAGGTGAGTGAATGGTACTTTGGTTAATGGCTACCAAAAGTCATAGTTAGGTAAATAGCCATAATCAATTATATTATAGTCATATTATAAAGGTGATCTCTTTGATCAACAAAAGGTAAAAGTGCGAAAAGCGCATTTACTCAATCATAATGTGAAGGTGATTTCCCTAATCATCAAAATCTAAGAATGCAAAAACACAATTACTCAATGAAAAATAACTGTGTAAAATCACAAATTATCCACTAGACGTTCCCATGCCTTTTCCCTTACTTATGAGTGCAGAAAAGGCATATTCAGATGTTTAGAATCCGTAAAAGGGTAATGCATGAAATGGAGTCTAAACATATACAATGAAAGGAAAACTTCAAAAAGCCGTAAATATTACAGTAAGGCAAAAACTTTTTCTTCTATTACTTAGGAAATGAGGGCTATCGTGCTCCGCATGTCTCAAAATTTTCGTCTAAGAATGTATTGTGCACGATAAGTTAAGCATTTCATTTCACAGATAACTCCCGTTTTTCACATTCTCCAGTTTTTCGTGAGGACAAAGTTATCTGAAAAAAAAAACTGTTATTCAACATACAAACTCTGTCTTAGGATCTGTTATGAACCAATTGAAGTTTTGTTTCGTTGATAGGAATGTCCACCGAAACCACACCATCGTCCAGTTGGGCTCAAATGAGACATTGTCTGATTGCATTGCTTATCCTATCTGTGGTTAAGGGTAGGCATATGGAGTTTACTACTACACGGCTCAGTTGAATTGACAGTGTGTGATGTTATGACCTGTTTTGCTACCGCTTGATGACCATCACTACATGATATATTGGAGGCCTGTATAAGAGACACTAGTCGCTGTTCCGCCGTACTAACGCTGATATTCGTATTGATCATGTTGCGAACAACAACTCAGACAAGCGAGCGTTTGGAGCGCCGGTCCATACCGTTTCAAGCGGCATTACACCTGCGGGACAAACGCAAATGTTGGCGGAGTTGGCGCGCCTATTCCGCCGTTAATTGCCCGGCGCCTTATCCTGCATTTGACCTGCCGTGATCCTGCTACGGGGATGGCAGGGAAATGAGTCCGCCGGGCACGTATTGTCGTTGTCACCACGGAACAAACGTCTGCAGCAGCACGGCCGCGGAAGAGGTCGCTGCGCAGCTGCGGCGCAACACCGCCGCGAGGCTGTTGCGGGCGGCGTGGCTGGCATTTTGCCAGCCTGCTGATTTATCGATTACTTCATTGAGAAATGGATTTGTTGTCCTATAAAACACTTCTGAGCAGAAAATTTCTGGTGCAGCTATGTCGATTATGTTGAATTCCGACGAATGCAAAAGAAAGAAGTTTTAGAGATCACCAACAGTGACATTCTAATGCTATGTCAAATTTTGAAAACAATGAATAAACAAAATGTCTCACAAGGAGCTGTTAAAAGTCAAAAAGTAAAAGTTGTAATCGTTCTTTATTCCTTCTGGCCTCGAAAAGATGAAAAATCAACGAGACAGGGAAGAAAATGTAAAAAACCTGAAGAAAACCAACCAACCCCGCGGAAATCCGGCCGCAATGAAGTAATCGATAAATCAGCTTGCTGCCAAGGCTGGCAAAATGCCCGCCACGCCGCACGCAACAGCCTCGCGGCGTTGTTGCGCCGCGACTGCGCGGCGGCCTTCGCCGTGGCCGTGCTGCTGCAGACGTTTGTTCCGTGGTGACAACGACAATATGTGCTCCGCCAGCGCTCGACAAGCCGAGCATCTGCGGCGAGGCGGATTTTCCCGCTGCGCGCGTCCGCATCCCACGCATCTTGTCTGGCCAGACGGTATACTGGGTCACAGTTTCAACTGGGCCTCAGTTTGGACAAGTCCAGTAGGGCTCGTCTAGTCTCGCTTCCACAGCCATCTGCCCGCTTATATACACTTCGGTTACCACTTGGCAATGGAGAAAAAACAGGGTGCAGGTTATCCTGCATGTACCCTGCCTCATGCGTGCTCACAGCATGTTTTCCTGCTCTATTCGCGCTTTCAGCAAGTATTCCTACTCCACCGGCGACTACATGTCTGAGAATGCGCCCTTCGTTTCATTATGCTGTGGACGGCGTTCCCACAAACATGAATTAACTTGTTGAACACTATCTCTTTACAGATTTTGGCAGGAACTAGACTCAAGGCAAGCGGGACTTTGTAAAAGATGAGATGAGCAAAGGGGACTTCGTAGCTGGGACTTGCTGGATAACCATCGACTCCTTTTGCAGGTGCAGGGCGCCTCTGAGCAAAGGGGATTTCGTTGCTAGGACTTTTCGAATAACCATCCACTCCTTCGCAGATGCAGAGAGCCTCATTCACTGATAGCATCTCCCGCGGCCTGGAGCGCAGCAGCACCCCGCGGCGTGGTGAGGCAACATCAGGCATCCACAGTATCCAACCGCTCTACGTAGGTGGTGCCACCCTTCAGGCCACGTACAGGTGCAGTCGGGATTGACATTCCGTACAGGTGCAATCGGGATTGACATTCCCTGTAAGAGCAAGAGGGAATCGAATCGAAGAGGTTTTGTCTTCTAATAGTTCTGTCAACTCTATCTGAAATATGAACATAATAAAACTTGTTCAAAAAGTACTGGTGAAAAAGTACCTAGCAGCCTAAGATTTAGGGTTTAACACCGGTCCAAAGAGTTTCGACAAACAACTTTCCTTGAAATTAGTTATTTTCAATTACATTGAGTATGCTTCAGAAGAGACTGCTTGTTTCAATAAGAAAATAGCCGCATTCTTTTGATTCCAGCCAAGGAAACTAATCATTGTAAGAAAGCCTCCAGCACCACTTCGATGCAACTTCATCAAAGAACTTCCTCCTATATCAATTATTTTCAACTTTTTTTGCACTGTTGTTTATTGCTCTATCAAACTAGTGGCAAAAACCTCACTCTCTTTCAAAAAAACTTCACTCTCTTTCAAATTTTAGCCGGAAATTTTAAAAAAATGTAACATGTTGCTGGCATATTAATGTGCTCCACGGTCATTGCATTTGTTAAAGGCAGCGAGAGCCAAAATCTCGACTCGGAGCTGAAGTGCGGTTGGCGAAGTACAGACTCCGCACATCACAAATGTGAAATGAACACAAACAATGATGGCTTACCTGCAGAAAAAATGGAAACGTCGTCGCGAACACGCCTGGCCGTGTTCGCGCCTGTACGAGTTTTCCTCGGCGCCGAAGCCATTGCGGCGCGTGCTTTGGCGCAAAGATAGTACGAAATGAGTTCAATCCGCAGGGTTTCGTGGTGGGACGCGCACATCCGACATCGGAGCACTCGTCCGCGCGCGAACACGGCCAGGCGTGTTCGCGACGACAGTTTCAGTTTCTCTGCAGGTAAGCCATCATAGTTTCACATTTATGATGTGCTGAGTCTGTACTTCACCAACCGCACCTCAGCTCCGAGTAGAGAATTTCGGCTCTTGCTGCCTTTAACACCTGTTAACTCGTGTGGAAATGCGCATGCGCATTATAAACATGAAACTACTGTTCTTTGCAAAAACTTCTTTTGAAGAAGCTTTGTAATTTTTGGCTAGGTTAAAGGGGAACTTCTTAATTTTTTCTGCTCGAGCTTAGCTTGAGCCGAAATTTCTCTGAATTCGACAGGTTTCCCAATCGACTCCAGACCAGAATTTTGACCCCAATTCCGAGAAAGGACTTGGTAGTGAAAATAGTGAGTGAGAATACCAATAAAAAGGCAAAATCAAGTTGTAAATGTTCTTTTTATTGCATTAATCCCTAGGTGCCCTATATGAGCTGAAAATATGCCACCTTCTTAAAGGCAGTGTCTCACCTCAGGCACACCGGCTTAGAATTCGTTCAAATTTTCGGCCCCTGTACGAGGCACCTCTCGCCTTCCCGAGGGAAGACCGAGACTGTGGCACAGTTTTCGGCAGTGAGAACACATATGCGATCAATGAGATCAAGGGAGGTACAGGTAAGTCAGGCAGTTTCCTTGCCGAGGAACTTGTCCGCGCCAAATTGGATTGGTCCCACGAAAACGAGTTTTTCGAGAGGTTCATCGAAAATCATATACATCTTTGAACTCAGCACGTCGGATAGGTAGATTCTGTTGATATCCTCGAATCGAACATGAGGTGAGACACTGGTATTAAGAATAAAATTTTTGAGTCATACCGTGAACTGTTAAAGTTTCTTTAGGTTAAGCCTGCACAGTTGCAATCTGCTCGTCGAGTTGCGTAAGGTGGCGGCGAATTCGAAGTATCGAAAACTCTGGCTGCACACTGTCTTTAAGCTGTACCTTTAGGTAGAGCTACACTTCTTCATGGAGTGTTTCTGTCGTTATCGTTACGTACCGCAGAAACTTATTGAGAAATCGTTTCCATTCATCCATTCCGTCCTGCGTAGAAGTTACAATACAACAGTCATCGATGTAGCGACAGTACATTAGTAGAAATCAGTATCTTGAGAGGACAGGCTCTCCTATGTTACTCAAAAAAGTATTATTGGTATAGGAGCGCTCGACATACTGTTAGATCTCATTGTTGGGGAAAACACGTCCCAATCATTTGAGGATGTTGCTGCTCAGCCATTCTTCGATTGAAACCATAATTTGTCTTCGCGATAATCTGTACATACCTATACCTATATAATGCGAATCAAGCGCTTCCGACAATGCTTGGAGCGCCGTTTGAAATTATGGTATAAAGGGAACTGACACCAGATGACTCCATAACGCAATCTTTGTTGAAGCTGGTATTGCGAAGGTGTTCAGGGAATTAAGCTGTGTTCGTCAAATGAGATGGATTAGTGATGATTGGTCAGCAATTGGCTTACGTTCACTCAGGCACTTTCAGCGGTCGGCGTGGGCATCCAATACAGGACGGCCGCATGTTGATAATTCGGCAGAAATTGGGAGCGCGGGCTGGTCCGCTGTGCTGTTCCGCCTGTATTTTAGGCGTGCGGACGGTCGGCAACCAAGGAATTGGCACGCGGATGGTCCGCTGAACGTGCCTGAGTAAGAACCAGGATATGTTGTTGGTCGGTGCGGCTACACAGTTAATGATTTGTCCAGTTTGGTGTGTGTCCTATGTTGACTCTATCTCAGATATTTGGATAAGGCAAACGCAACACTCCCATTAAATGGAAGGCAGACATTGTTGCATGAGGAAGAATTGCTGCATTCCGACTGCTGCGAGCAGCATATCTCATGTTTCGACTGCGTTGAGAGGGCTAGCTGCTGCCCAATTAACTGAGGTGTCGTTCAACCTGTCTTCTGCCTCTTATGTCCTCCGTTCTACCTGCTCCTTGCCACGTGACGCCCGGCCCCCGAGGGGGGGGGAGGAGGAACATAGGCCGGCGGTTGAGCGTCAAAGCTTAGCCGTCTTTCCACTTTGGCAGAGACAACACGAGCCCTTCGAGACTCGTCAAGCCTGCTGAGGCCCGGGCAGAACCGTGGTACAGTGCAATAATCGGTCATACGAGATGCGTGCTGTGCGGACGCGTGCGGGTGTGGCGCATACCTGAAAGTCCGCCGCGAGAAATATCCACGTTCCGTGGCATCCACCAAGCATCGCCACGTAAGGAAGCAGGGCTGTGTTCTCACTGTAGACGTAGGTAAACACCCACTTACCCAACTCTACAGTGGGAACACAGCCCTGCGCCCAGATTGAGCTGCCATCCTAGGTTCGAGGTACGCAAAACAGTTCATCCCATCCGAATCACAGCCCTTGCTGGGCAAACACAGCTCGTGGGGCGACAAAATAAGCTTTGACCTCGCAGTGTAATTGCTGTTGAAACGTGTGTGGCCTCTGTTTGCCCTCTCGCAATCTCTGAGATTATAAGAAACAGGACAACATTGCGGTTTTTGCATGTTGCGTCGACAATACTAATGCACCGAAAATGTAACGCAAAAGAGACAACATCTATCCAGAAGGGCCATGTTCTATCGAAAACGAATCCACTGTTTTTCGAGCTTTTTTCTTGTGAGATCAGCTACGAAGATGCTAGGAGAGAATATTGCCGGAGGTTCGCAGCTGAAGCACTTCCATTTTCAATTTTTTAGTCTTTTTGTTTCCCATCCAAACATTCTATAGAAATATTCGCTGCTGATTTCAACTTTTATCACATGGATGCTACATACTCATTCTGGCAGGGCTTGGCTCATGTGTAAGAGAAGAAAATGATGCGGTCCTTGTTTTGAAAATCCACTTGAAAGACTTCACACCGGCAGAGGTTGGCTCCCTTGTGAGCCGGATCTGAAGCGGCTATATGATCCAGGGGCATCTTAGGCAGACAGAGGTCCTGCGTATACGAAATATAGTACATGCAAATATTTGTTACAGTTCTAGAAATCGACCAACGACAACCGAACATCGAACATTTATTAGCGACGAACTACAGAACAGTGGCGAGTTCGTGTAATCTGTGGAAATTTATGCGCAAATTTCGGTTAGTGATGGAGACAAAACAAGGTCGTCGCCACTCTTTGCTGCTCTTTCGCGATGCAATCTAAAACCGCACAGAGGTTGGTTCCTTTCCTTGGAGTTGTTTCACTCTTCAGAAGAAATAATCCTTGAGGAGAAAAATCTTTCATCATATGTATTGTACTACAATTCTCTATTCCTCTGGAATTCCTGTTCATCCTTTTCCTCGAAATGTTTCTTTATCATGGTATCTACTAGAAAACTCTTTCTGTTTTGGATTCCCCTACCGAAGGAGTCATCCGCTCCCGTGTTTGCTTCGAACTTTCTTGATGATGTCGCATTGAATCTGGTAAAGCTCTGTTGCACACGCTAAATAAAGGCTACACTTCCGTGTCGAAGAGCAGCAATCACGACTGTTTACAACAAAATGCTTTAGATTATACAAAGGCACACTAAAAGCTTTTATTAGCTGCTGCTTTGGTAATGCTTCTCCTTTTATCTAGCCTTTGCGCTTCCTATGCACTGTGTAGGGGAGTGACGACAACTAGGTATTTCGTCGCCAACACATTTCTTCCCAGAACTTCCTCGACATTTTGACACCAAAGTTGAGCGTCCCAAAAAAAGTCGCACAGAGGTAGGTTCTCACAAAAGTTCCCAACTACGTAGGGAAAGCGGATCCTTTCTTCTAAATCATTTTCACTGCATTACGACATAATCAACTGTTGGGATGGTAGATGAAGATGTGCGCCGACTTTTTGATTTCAGTCAAGAGTTACTGGACCCCCAAACTACGCCACCTGAAGAAGCAATAAGAAATTACCCACATACGTATTCCCTGTTGAGCAGCCTTCAATTTTCAAATTTAAAAAGAAAACATCAAGAAAGTTCAATTCAAATGTGACGGAAATTGCCATCAGACAATTTCTTCTGATCTGTACCAAGTATCGCAAATTTTTTAAGCGAATCATTGTAGATACCACCTATGCAGTGGTGGACTCGAAAGAGGAGTGTGGGCGTAGGAGAAAAATGGGGTCCCGCCGCTTAAGCGAACCGGACGGAAAATAGAGATGATAAAAATATTAATTTAAATGTTGAGTAGTCACTATGATCATTTTAAAAAATACTTAGGAACTAGACAATCAAAAATGAACTAATGCAGGACTTTTATTTGTTTTATGAAGTAGTTTCGAGAATTCGAATTCGCTCCCCCCCCCCTCCTCCTACGTCAGCCACTGCGACTAAGAGAAGGGGTATTTCCGAAAATGCATGCATTAAACCACATAGGGTCAGCAAATGTGGACAGCCCAACTGTGAATTTGGACACTCATGTCCATAGTGTGTTCCTATGCATATGGTGGAATAACCTGACTGGAGATACTGATCTCCTGCTATGCGAGTACTGCAGGCCTCAGCGCACAATATTTACGCTACGTAGACCAGCCACTCTATCGTTACCATGTTGAAACAACCACTAGAGAAGGTCGCCCATGATGATGTCAACTCGCAAGTTGCAAAAATTACTCAACAGAAAGCGGAGGGAAAAAGATGGTAAGCTGTTTCCAATTATCTTCATAGTGCAGGCTAGGTGTCACCCACACTAATGGTGCGTGCAATCTGGATCGAGGCGCTGTGCTGTCACTTTAAGAATAAATTCCCTTCCACACAAAGAAGGCGCGTTCCCAATTCACCACATTGCATGAATCAACCAACACAGGGGAAATTACTCCACCAGTTGATGCAATCCTGATGACAACCCGTAAATTGCAAGCCAGGTAGAAAATGTGGAGCCTTGAACCTATTTCATTACTTTGACCTCTCAAAGTATCGCAGATGTATCGCAAGTCATCGCCGTGTTACACGCAATCATTAGACATTTCCTATCAGGGTCCTTTTCAGATTTGCTGCAGTAGAAATATTAGTTTGGTGAACAAGTTCGTGCGGTTCTTTGTTCATTTTGTTCATTTACGGTTATTTGAGCTTCACCTGATCGCATGTCAGGAATTATTCCGTAGCTCTTGAATTGCCATCTATCTGCACCACGTTTGCTTACCTCAATTTCCACTACATCTTGTTTTTTTTTTTTCGAAGTTGACAAGAGTGAATGCCTCTGCCACCGACAACCGCTGTATTGGTGTGACAATGCTCTTTCGTTCCGTGAAGGTGCATCGCTTCCTGTTTTCCTATTCTTATCGTCTCCTTATGAGCTTTTTTTTATCTCTAAAGGTGAAATTTGTTTTTATTGCTTCAGATGATGTCTGAGAACCGCAAAATATTACTTCAAATCGCAGCATCATATGACCTTTGGGTATGGGTAGCGACAAAGTAAAACTATAAAGAATTTCCACTCAAATTAGTAATGAAATTATAATTTACCCTGTTCCAGTAAGTGAATTGAGTGACAACTTATAGCAAACCTATAGATGGAGACGAGAGTTTACTTGCATAAGCTTGCAAATTTCAGTGAGCTGGATTCACGAAAAACGCCATGGCCAGCTATCTATGCATGCGCATTTGTGCATTGCCTGACTGGAGTTCAGATGAGCATCTATTTCATGTCCACTTGGCAGTATCTCAGCGAGGTTTGTATTCTTTTCCAATTTCCACGAACAGGAACTCGACTTCAGTAGTAAAGTGTATAATTTGCACCACAGCAAGGTACTCCACCATTATCCTCTCCTATTTCAAAGAGAAATGTTCTTGCTGGAACATTCGTTTGTGGAGGGAAGAAACAGGGAGAATTTTTACTGATTCTCTTCCGAAATGTACGTATATATATATATATATATATATATATATATATATATATATACAAGATGAGGTCGAATTGACCCAGTCGATTTACGGAATATTAAAGTCACCAAATATGATAATTTTCCGAGGAAGGGATACATGATCTGATATTATTTCTATAAGCTAATCATCTTCAACTGAATTATTATATTACTAGTCTGGCCGTCCGGCTCACGCCGGACTTCCTGACTTCTATTGATGCTCGCTTCGCTCGCATACTGCACGTTGAAAGCAAACACAAAAGTGTCAATGGATTGATAAATTCTCTTACCTTCCACGCAGTTCTATCGCTTTCCGAGAAGCCCTTGATCCCGTAGGTGGTAGCTTCCCCCATAGTATGAAATTATGTTCTCCCATATGAGCAAAGTTAGTGGCCGTGAATAATTAATTGTAACCAATTCAGTGTGAATGTTATCTTGAAATGATTTAGGCTCAACTGGTTGTTGTGGTAATTCAAGTGATAAGGGTTCACCGGTGTATATAAACAGAAAGGAAGGAGTGGTTTATTCAGACACAAATGGAATGGGAAAAGAACACGGATACGAAAGGAAACAATGTTCATCTGGGTGATTTAGGTAGGAGGGTCCGCCGAAACAGGGTAAGCGTACCGCTCATGCAGAAATAGGCCCGCTCAGCGAATTCATATTACATGTGGACGCCGGCGCACCCTTATCCCACCGTTGGACCCGACTCCAGACGTTTCCCCACTTTTGGGCGCCGGCGCATCCTAATCACAACGTTGGACCCCACTCCAGGCATTTCCCCACTTTTGGACGCCGGCGCATCCTTATCACACCGTTGGATCCGACTCCAGGCGTTTCCCCACTTTTGGGCGCCGGCGCATCCTTATCACAACGTTGGACCCGCCTCCAGGCGTTTCCTCACCTTTGGACGCCGGCGCATCCTTATCACAACGTTGGACCCGACTCCAGGCGTTTCCTCACTTTTGGACGCCGGCGCACCCTTATCACACCACTGGACCTGTCTGTAGGTATTCTTCACCTTGTGGGGTCCGCGCACCCACTGCAACACGATGCACTCACCGCTCTACACTTCCCCATCCTTCAGAGCTTCTCTTCATTCTTTGAACCTCACCATACCCGTCCCTATCAACTTGTTGACCCCGCAATCACCATCGCTGACCAATCAGGGAATTTCGTTTCACACACACCCACACACACACGTGACAGACTAAGAGCTTTATTATAAGTCATGATACAGGGTGCGTCATAAATACTGACGCACTGAAGTTATGCTGTAAAAAGGGCAACATCCCGAAAACCACTATATATGCATATCCAAAATGAAGATCATGTCTTAACGAATACAAAAAATCCACTACTGTTCGGAGCGCGCTCTCTCCTGGTAAAAGCAGCAACGAAGACGTCAGCAGAGAATATCGCCGATGCGCCGCAACTGAAGTTCGTCCATTCTTCTTCGATATTTTAAAGAGGGTAAGCTTTAGGAAAACGATACTCCTATGGGAAGTAGGGCAGGTCTTGCTCTCCAAGTATCACATAAAGGCATGTCCTTGTTCGCAACTCTTGTCGTGATGCCGCCAAAGAAAGGCATCTATGTTTTACTGTAGAAAATTTTTTCCTTTCATTGTTTCTCATTCGAGCAATCTTCTAAGGGCATATTTTCTTGCTTATCTTAGTTCCCATCACAAGACGAATTCATAGGTACTTTGGCAGGGCTTGGCTGTTGCGCAAGAGACAAAAGTGGTACGGGGCCAGTTTCAAAAATCTACTTGAGGGACTTCAATTTGGCACAGAATAGGCTTCGTTATGAACCGAGTTCCAGTCTATGGATGACTTCATAAGGATGTCTTAGAGAGCAAGAGCTGCACTATCATCTACAGAAACATCAAGCTCCCAAAGGCTTATCTGTTCAACATCTGGGACAAAGTAGACCTGAGTCAGTTGCGGCGCACAGGCTGTGCGATCCCTCGTAGTCTCTGTGACTGCTTCATCATGGTAGGAGCTTGCTGTGAACAAGAGTGTATTTATTCAGATCGCCAAGACATGGGCTTTATTCTGCATATGCTCATTTGGAATGTTTCTGCATCTTGTCTTTTCTGCGGACTCATTTTAGGTGCGTCAATAATTCTGACGCACCCTGTATATATACAGTCGCGGTCAAAAGTATTGCAACAACTTGTTTTTCGAGTGTAACTCGACTTATTTCTCAATACATATCATGATAGCCGGTTATGTAGAAGCATATGACGGAACTAATTTGCAAAATAAGAGCGGTCATTGTGCGGTCAGTTGCAGCCCTGCAAGAGTGAATTTTATTGGAGGTTCGTTTTCGCGAGGTAGTGGCACTTTGCGTTCTTCAGTTCGTAAATTTTTCTCATGCCTATCCTCCGCTTGTCCCACAGTGGTTTGGTTAAGGTGTCAATTCTCAAAGATGCCGAAAAAATCTGAGGTTCCCATTCCTGTCAGAAGAGCTGTGGTGGACATGAAAAACTCTGGAATGACGGTAACGGCCATTTCAAAGATTCTAAAGATCCCGAAGTGTACTGTATCTCGTATTTCTTCGAGATTCGAAGCTACGTAGGATGTCAGTTTCCAATGCTGTGAGACCAGGCAGGCCGCGACTGACTTCTAATCGTCAAGATGTGCGCATCATCCGGCTCTCCAAATCCGATCCCAGTCCCACGTCTGTTGATATTGCGGCTGAATTCAATGCCAGCGACGGACTCAACATCAGCTGCAGTACTGTCAGTCGTCGTTTACGTGCTGCACATCTCAATGGTCGTCGTCCAGCCAAGAAACCCCTGATAAATGCTAAGAATAGAAGAGCAAGAGCCCAATTTGCTCGCCGCCATTTGAACTGGACATCCCAAGATTGGAGCAAGGTCTTATTCACCGATGAAAGCAAGTTCAATTTATTTGGAAGCGATGGTAATAAGCCATAGTATATATTTGCAATTGCACGAATTGAAGTATCCCCCAAAAAGTTATACTCGAAAAACCAGTTGTTGCAATACTTTTGACCGCGACTGTATATATATATATATATATATATATATATATATATATATATATATATATTACTAGTGGCCCCGTAAGCCACGTTATTGTGCTACTTTCCGTAGTGTGACGGTATTGACCCGGTGTGGTTTTTCGTGCGCGCCAAAGGCTGTGTGAGATTCACATCCTCAACTCGAGCTACACTATCTCACAACTGTATATGTTTATCTACATATAACATTATTTAGTCGAAAAAGAGCACGTAGCGTAGCGAATGAGAGAAGATAACTCACAGAATCCGTGAATCTACTTGTTTTGTTGTTTCTATCTCTGTCTTTCGCGAGCAGTGAGCATACCAAGAACTGCGTGTAACACGGAACACAACTGCTTTTGTATTGTACAAACCACTCGGTCAATAACTCAGTAAGCCAATCATACAAACGCACCCCCAGCATTACCACTGTATGTGACTATCCCATCCTTCTTGTTCAAACCAAGCTTATTCTAAAAACTTTATATTTTCCCAAAGTTTTGAACAAAAACTGAAAACAAGTTATTGTGAGAAGAGAATAAGCATCACGACCATCTATTTCCACCAATCTTCTTTGTCATTACTCACCGATATTCACCGACACGACGTGGCTCATTTATACTAAACCAAAAAAGTCCAGGTGATGATTAAGAAAGTGACCAATACTCAATCCACGTGACCTAGGGAAGTTGAAGGGAGATAATCAACAGGGTTGATGGGATAAATGAGTAGGAGCATAAGTTATTGGTTATTTTTCGCTTAAGCTCAGGAAACGAAGATGCTTCATGAGATTGGTGCGAAACTTGGGGAGGTGATCCACGGTGTTGGCGAGAAACATTGGGTGGGTGCGCAATTTATTGTCCAGGCTTTTGTTTGAGTTTCTGGAAAAGGAGGTAATCCACGGGCTTGGCGGGATGCATGAGGTGGGTGCGCAAATCATTTTCTAGACTTTTGCCTCAGTTTCTAGTAAGGGAGGTTGTCCACAGGGTTGACAAGATACATGAGGTGGCTGCGCAAGTTATTTTGTAGACTTTTGCCTGAGTTTCTAGTAAGGGAGGTTGTCCACAGGGTTGACAAGATACATGAGGTGGCTGCGCAAGTTACTTTCTAGACTTTTGTCTGAGTTTCTTGGAAGGGAGGCAATCCACGGGGTTGGCGGGATGCATGGGGTGGGTGCGTAAATTATTGTCTAGGCTTTTGCCTGAGTTTCTGGAAAGGGAGGTGGTCCACCGCGTTGGCGGGATACATGAGGTGGGTGCACGACTTATTTTGTAGACTTTGAGTTTCTAGTAGTGGAGGTGGTTCACGGGGTTGGCGAGAAACATTGGGTGGGTGCGCAAGTTACTGTCCAGGTTTTTGCCTGAGTTTCTTGGAAGGGAAGCAGTCCATGGGGTTGGCCGGATACATGGAGTGGGTGCGTAAATTATTGTATAGGCTTTTGCCTGAGTTTCTAGTAGGGGGGGGGTGGTCCACAGGGTTGACGAGATACATGAGGTGGGTGCGCAAGTTATTTTCTAGACTTTTGCCTGAGTTTCTTGGAAGGGAGGCAATCCACGGGGTTGGCGGGATACATGGGGTGGGTGCGTAAATTATTGTCTAGGCTTTTGCCTGAGCTTCTAGTAAGGGAGGTTGTCCACAGGGTTGACGAGATACATGAGGTGGGTGCGCAAGTTACTGTCCAGGTTTTTGCCTAAGCTTCTGGAAAGGGGGTAATCCACAGTGTTGGCGAGAAACATTGGGTGGGTGCGCAATTTATTGTCCAGGCTTTTGTTTGAGTTTCTGGAAAGGGAGGTGGTCCACAGGGTTGACGAGATACATGAGGTGGGTGCGCAAGTTATTTTCTAGGCTTTTGCGCGAGATACTAACCCCGTGAGTTCCTTGGCTCAAAGTTTCACCGCATTCTATCAGTGTTGGTATTAGAGTTCGAGTAGTGTCTGCAAACAAACCTAATTAAGCACTTCATTCAGTCTCAACACCTGTCTGAATAGAACTAATCCTTCGATTTTGAGAAACTCAAACTAAACAGTGGCAAACAGCTTGTCGAGGAGTCACAAAATGCCAAAATTGACTTATTGAAATTTTTGAAGACCACGATTTTCTTGTTGTTGACGACCAATGAACACGTGTTGCCTTTTGCCTGAAGTCAACGCCGCTTTACCACTGAGCCAGCCAGCCGGACTCAAGGAAAAATCCCGGCCAACAGACCTCGCCAATTCACTACTGGCCCAGTTGAACTCAAGGAAAAGTTCCGACCAATGGAACAGTGTGCCCCTTCACCTGAGACCAGCAACTGTTTACCACTAGCCCAGTCAAACCCAAGGGAAAATACCGCGCAGTGGGCAAGTGTGCCCCTTTACCTGAGACTGGCGCGGCACGTGTGCCTCTTCACCCGACACCGGCGCGATACGTGTGCCCCTTTACCTGAGACGCGCGCAACTGCTGACAGCGTCGCAGTCAAAGGCCCCTTAACTTGAGACCAGCAACTGTTTACCATTGGCCCAGTCGAACCCAAGGGAAAATCCTGACCAACGGACCCTTGTGCCCCTTTACCCGAGGTCGGCGCCTTTTTATCATTGGTCCAGTCGAACCCAAGGGAAAGTGGTGACCAACGACCCGTGTGTCCCTTCAACAGAGACCAGCACCTGTTTACCACTGGCGGGAAAATTCTGACCAACGGACCCGTGTGCCCCTTCACCTGAGACCAGCAACTGTTTACCAGTGACCCAGTGGAACCCAAGGGAAAGTCCTGACCAATGGACCAGTGTGCCCCTTTACCTGGGACCGGCGCCTGTTTACCATTGGCCCAGTCGAACCCAAGGGAAAATCCTGACCAACGGACCCGTGTGCCCCTTTGCCTGAGACCGGCGCCTATTTACCACTGGCGGGGAAATTCTGACCAACGGACACGTGTGCCCCTTTACCTGAGACCGGCGCCTGTTTACCATTGGCCCAGTCGAACCCAAGGGAAAATCCTGACCAACGGACCCGTGTGCCCCTTTACCTGAGACCGGCGCCTATTTACCACTGGCGGGGAAATTCTGACCAACGGACACGTGTGCCCCTTTACCTGAGACCGGCGCCTGTTTACCATTGGCCCAGTCGAACCCAAGGGAAAATCCTGACCAACGGACCCGTGTGCCCCTTTACCTGAGACCGGCGCCTATTTACCACTGGCGGGAAAATTCTGACCAACGGACCCGTGTGACCCTTTACCAGAGTCCAGCACTTGTTTACCACTGGCGGGAAAATTCTGACCAACAAATCCATGTGTCCCTTTACCAGAGACCAGCACCTGTTTAACACTGGCGGGAAAATTCTGACCACGGACCTTTGTACCCCTTCACCTGAGACCGGCGCCTGTTTACCATTGGCCCAGTCGAACCAAAGAAAAGGAGCTGAGCAACGACCCGTGTGTCCCTTAACCTGAGACCAGCACTTGTTTATCACTGGCCCAGTGGAATCCAAGGGAAAGTCCTGACCAACGGACCCGTGTGTACCACTGGTGGGAAAATTCTGATCAACGGACCCGTGCTCCTTCACCTGAGACCAGCAACTGTTTACCACTGGCCCAGTCAAAATCAAGGAAAACCCAACCGATAGGAACAACGCTACCACTTCGTTTCAAAACCATGCCAGGAAACAAAACCATGTGCTAGGATTTTGTTGTAACGTTAATCGACATTATTAGGATTATTGGGCTCCAAATCGGGAAATTGCAGGGAGCCCCCTCACCCCTGAGAATGGCTTGCTGGATTAAAAAAATCTTATATCTGTTTGATTTTTTCAATCCAGTTGTTTAGTTTCAACATTATTTTTTGAATTTTTATTACTAGACTGTGTACCCGGCTTTGCTCGGGTCCTGGTAAAAGTAGCGAAAAATCAATAAAATCGATAAATCGATAGTGCTGTACAAAACGGTTGTCATATTCGTGTTCAGCGTATTGACATACCCCAATAGCTATGTCTTCACCGTCACTGGGGCAAAATAAGCGAAAAATCAATAAAATCGATAAATAGATAGTACCGTACGAAATGGTTGTCATATTCGTGTTCAGCGTATTGACATACCCCAGTAACCATGTCTTCAACGCGCCCGAGGCAAAATTAGCGAAGAATCAATAAAATCGATAAATCTATGGTGCCGTACGAAACGGTTGTCATATTCGTCTTCAGCGTATTGACATACCCCAGTAGACATGTCTTCGCCGCGCCCGGGGTAAAATTAGCGAAAAATCAGTAAAATCGATAAATCAATAGTGCTGTACAGAACGGTTGTCATATTCGTGTTCAGCGTATTGACATACCCCAATAGCCATGTCTTCACCGTCACTGGGGCAAAATAAGCGAAAAATCAATAAAATCGATAAATAGATAGTACCGTACCAAGTGGTTGTCATATTCGTGTTCAGCGTATTGACATACCCCAGTAACCACGTCTTCAACGCGCCCGAGGCAAAATTAGCGAAGAATCAATAAAATCGATAAATCTATGGTGCCGTACGAAACGGTTGTCATATTCGTGTTCAGCGTATTGACATACCCCAATAGCTATGTCTTCACCGTCACTGGGGCAAAATAAGCGAAAAATCAATAAAATCGATAAATAGATAGTACCGTACGAAATGGTTGTCATATTCGTGTTCAGCGTATTGACATACCCCAGTAACCATGTCTTCAACGCGCCCGAGGCAAAATTAGCGAAGAATCAATAAAATCGATAAATCTATGGTGCCGTACGAAACGGTTGTCATATTCGTCTTCAGCGTATTGACATACCCCAGTAGACATGTCTTCGCCGCGCCCGGGGTAAAATTAGCGAAAAATCAGTAAAATCGATAAATCAATAGTGCTGTACAGAACGGTTGTCATATTCGTGTTCAGCGTATTGACATACCCCAATAGCCATGTCTTCACCGTCACTGGGGCAAAATAAGCGAAAAATCAGTAAAATCGATAAATCAATAGTGCTGTACAGAACGGTTGTCATATTCGTGTTCAGCGTATTGACATACCCCAGTGGCATGTCTTCGCGCGCCCGGGCAAAATTAGGAAAATCAATAAAATCGATAAATCATGGTGCCGTACGAAACGGTTGTCATATTCGTCTTCAGCGTATTGACATACCCCAGTGACATGTCTTCGCCGCGCCCGGGGTAAAATTAGCGAAAAATCAGTAAAATCGATAAATCAATAGTGCTGTACAGAACGGTTGTCATATTCGTGTTCAGCGTATTGACATACCCCAATAGCCATGTCTTCACCGTCACTGGGGCAAAATAAGCGAAAAATCAATAAAATCGATAAATAGATAGTACCGTACCAAGTGGTTGTCATATTCGTGTTCAGCGTATTGACATACCCCAGTAACCACGTCTTCAACGCGCCCGAGGCAAAATTAGCGAAGAATCAATAAAATCGATAAATCTATGGTGCCGTACGAAACGGTTGTCATATTCGTGTTCAGCGTATTGACATACCCCAATAGCTATGTCTTCACCGTCACTGGGGCAAAATAAGCGAAAAATCAATAAAATCGATAAATAGATAGTGCCGTACAAATGGTTGTCATATTCGTGTTCAGCGTATTGACATACCCCAGTAACCATGTCTTCAACGCGCCCGAGGCAAAATTAGCGAAGAATCAATAAAATCGATAAATCTATGGTGCCGTACGAAACGGTTGTCATATTCGTCTTCAGCGTATTGACATACCCCAGTAGACATGTCTTCGCCGCGCCCGGGGTAAAATTAGCGAAAAATCAGTAAAATCGATAAATCAATAGTGCTGTACAGAACGGTTGTCATATTCGTGTTCAGCGTATTGACATACCCCAATAGCCATGTCTTCACCGTCACTGGGGCAAAATAAGCGAAAAATCAGTAAAATCGATAAATCAATAGTGCTGTACAGAACGGTTGTCATATTCGTGTTCAGCGTATTGACATACCCCAGTAACCATGTCTTCAACGCGCCCGAGGCAAAATTAGCGAAGAATCAATAAAATCGATAAATCTATGGTGCCGTACGAAACGGTTGTCATATTCGTCTTCAGCGTATTGACATACCCCAGTAGACATGTCTTCGCCGCGCCCGGGGTAAAATTAGCGAAAAATCAGTAAAATCGATAAATCAATAGTGCTGTACAGAACGGTTGTCATATTCGTGTTCAGCGTATTGACATACCCCAATAGCTATGTCTTCACCGTCACTGGGGCAAAATAAGCGAAAAATCAATAAAATCGATAAATAGATAGTACCGTACCAAGTGGTTGTCATATTCGTGTTCAGCGTATTGATATACCCCAGTAGACATGTCTTCGCCGCGCCCGGGTCAAAAATAGCGAAAATCAATAAAATCGACAAATCGATAGTGCTGTACAAAACGGTTGTCATATTCGTGTTCAGCGTATTGACATACCCCAATAGCCATGTCTTCACCGTCACTGGGGCAAAATAAGCGAAAAATCAATAAAATCGATAAATAGATAGTACCGTACGAAGTGGTTGTCATATTCGTGTTCAGCGTATTGATATACCCCAGTAGACATGTCTTCGCCGCGCCCGGGTCAAAAATAGCGAAAATCAATAAAATCGACAAATCGATAGTGCTGTACAAAACGGTTGTCATATTCGTGTTCAGCGTATTGACATACCCCAATAGCCATGTCTTCACCGTCACTGGGGCAAAATAAGCGAAAAATCAATAAAATCGATAAATAGATAGTACCGTACGAAGTGGTTGTCATATTCGTGTTCAGCGTATTGACATACCCCAGTAACCACGTCTTCAACGCGCCCGAGGCAAAATTAGCGAAGAATCAATAAAATCGATAAATCTATGGTGCCGTACGAAACGGTTGTCATATTCGTCTTCAGCGTATTGACATACCCCAGTAGACATGTCTTCGCCGCGCCCGGGGTAAAATTAGCGAAAAATCAGTAAAATCGATAAATCAATGGTGCTGTACAGAACGGTTGTCATATTCGTGTTCAGCGTATTGACATACCCCAATAGCCATGTCTTCACCGTCACTGGGGCAAAATAAGCGAAAAATCAATAAAATCGATAAATAGATAGTACCGTACCAAGTGGTTGTCATATTCGTGTTCAGCGTGTATTGATATACCCCAGTAGACATGTCTTCAACGCGCCCGGGTCAAAAATAGCGAAAATCAATAAAGTCGATAAATCGATAGTGCTGTACAAAACGGTTGTCATATTCGTGTTCAGCGTATTGACATACCCCAGTAACCATGTCTTCAACGCGCCCGGGTCAAAAATAGCGAAAGTCAATAGAATCGATAAATCGATAGTGCTGTACAAAACGGTTGTCATATTCGTGTTCAGCGTATTGACATACCCCAGTAGACATGTCTTCGCCGCGCCCGGGTCAAAAATAGCGAAAAATCAATAAAATCGATATAATCGACAAACTAATCGATAATCTCAGGTGCAAAGTAGCCTAAAACCTACGCCGGCCCTTAGGGGGGTGTCACCCTATAACAAGGAAGATAAAGATCTAGGACGAAAAAAGCGGACAATGTGGAAATTTAGGCCAGGGGCCCCTTTTTTAAAGTACTCATCACAACACTGTGTATCGACAATGCGCTGAGAGTCGACGCGCAGTAACGGAAGTGTTTTCGGGGATTAGCGACAAAATCTTTTAATATAGTAGGATATATATATATACTAGACGGCATACCCGGCTTCGCTCGGGTGTTTTACAACCCCGGCCCTCTCACACTGAAGAGGACAATTGATATTGCTGATAAAATCATTGCAAGTACCCGTAATTTTGGTGGTGTGCACATTAGCCATGCCCAAGTAACCCCGTAGCGAAAATGAAGTTATTTCGATGGGAAATTCGTGGAAAACAGTTGCCATATTCGTACTTAGGTGTTTAGCGTGTTCAATTGATCCAGTAAGCACATTTTGCCCCTTTTCAGAAGCAGGAAAAGAACAGAAGACATTATTGAATCGATATATTCATGCAAAACAATTGTCGTATTTGTGTTCGGCATACTGAAAAATCCATGTAGACACGTCTCCACCGACCCATGGGCGAAAACAGCAAAAAGTCAATAAAACCGATAAATCAATAATTCGTGCAGAATGGTTGTCATATTCGTGTTCAGCGTATTGACGAACCCCAGTAGACATGTGTCTACCGCCCCATGGGCAAGAACAGCAAAAAATCAATAAGGTCGATAAATCGATATTTTTGTGCAAAACGGTTATCATATTCGTGTCCAGGGCATCAAGAAACCCAGTAGGCATATCCTCATCGACCCCCTGGGGAAAATCAGCGAAAAATCAATAAAATCGATAAATCGATAATTTCGTGCATAACGGTTGTCATATTCGTGTTCAGCATATTGACATATCCCAGTGTACTCGTCCCCACCGACCCTTGAGCAAAAATAGCGTAAAATCAATAAAATCGATACAATCGATAAATCAATCGATATTTCCTAGAGGAAAGTAGCCTAAAACCTCCGCCGGCCTTTGAAGGGTATGTGTGCAAAGTTTGGTCCCGATCGGTTAACCCTCCGCAATTTCTATAAGGAACATACATACACACACACATACACACGCACAGACATTCTACTTTATATATACAGATATCAGTGGCGGACGCAGGGAGGGGGCGCGCGCCCCCCCCGAGAATGGGTCGCCAAATTTTCGAAATTACTTTACAATACAAATAAAAATCTTGTGTTAGTTTATTTTTAATTGTTTATTTTTATTATTATTTTTAATATATTTTTTATTTATTGTTTATTATTATAATTAATATTATTATTAATTTTATTTTCCGTCTGGGTCCCCAAAACGGCGGAAACCCCACTTTTCTTCCCACGCCCCCCCTCCCGCCCACTTTCTGCGTCCGCCACTGACAGATACAGTGGACGTCAATAACGGTGGCCCATCTGCGGCCTCGAGAAGGACGCCGCGCAACCGCGCCGTGCGCACCGGGATCGGCGTCGTGTGCTGCCGGAATGCAACTCCTAGGCGCCTTTCTTCCCGATTCGGTCGAAAATCCTTAAAACGGGTAGAACAGCTGCTAGAAGTAGCATAACAGCAGCAGAAAACACCGGTTATGGCGCGCGCGGCGCGGTTGCGCGGCGTCCTTCTCGAGGCCGCGGATGGGCCACCGCCATTGACGTCCACTGTATATATATATATATATAAGATCCATATTGCATCAGAACGCCTACATGTTCCTAGTAATATTCTATGGGTTATTTTATGGGTTGTTCTTGAATCCAACATTTTACGTTAAAGCTCTCTCTCTCTCTCTCTCTCTCTCTCTCTCTCTCTCTCTCTCTCTCTCTCTCTCTCTCTCTCTCTCTCTCTCTCTCTCTCTCTCTCTCTCTCTCTCTCTCTCTCTCTCTCTCTCTCTCTCTCTCTCTCTCTCTCTCTCTCTCTGATAACTATGTCGAACGAAATAGAAAAAGATTAATTTTGAAGAGGAAACAAGGGAAAAACGCAAATAATGCAAATTATTGCACTCGTTCTTGCCCTTCTATGAGAGTGCCAAAGGACTCTGGGAAGCTTACAGTTTTTAACTAGTGCTCAGCAATCGGGACAAAAACAACAATAAGTACAAGACGATGGAGTGATCTGATGATCCTCACCCAAAAAAGCTAATCATAAGGTATATTTGGGATTGAAGGTGGAGTGCAGCAGCGCCAAAAGAATGGTGATAGGGACAAGTTTAGTAAGCATATTGGGCTGACAGTACTTTTTACAGGTGGACCGCACAGCGACAATGGACTTTTTTGGCTGGGTTGTTGCAGCCGGCAGCCTTGGGTGTGCACTGGTATGTTGTAGAGGAGTTGAGCTAGAGTATCACCCTACATCACATGAATATAACGCGTATCTCAAATGAATCCTGTGATAGATCAGAAACGCCAGTTTTCCGAAGCTCCAGATGACTACATAGTTGAACCATAACCAGCATTTTTTTTGTAGGCTAATCCTCTTTTTGGATTCTGGAATCAGCGATCTGGCTCCACCAAAATACCAGTCTGTTTTGGCTTTAGTGTTAGTGCAATGGGTGGGCGATTATTTATAAAATGTCTCGACAAGAGAAGACAAAATGGTAACATCATGAAATTACAGGGAACCTCATCTACGCGCTACTTCCTCTCTTTCCCTCTGGAATTAAGTGGGCTATGCTGATAGCTCGATTTAGTACAGGCTTCGGTGCAGGTCTGTGTTGTTCTGCTCTTTCTCACTGATTTCATAAATTTTACCAAGAAGAGTTATTATTAGTGCAGAGTAGCGAACGTATGTAATCATGATTGATTTTTCGGGGTAGTTCTAACAAACTGTGAACAGAAACTCTCATTAGTGCTGCTTGCAAGCGTTCGTCACGTATTTGAGTTTTGGAAGCGTGGTCTTGTTACTCATGCACTTTTCATGTTCTCTAAATGCTGATTGGATCATAGTGACCGTTATTTTACACGCTGGCAAGTCCTTGACTAGTGACATTGTACTGACTAATAATTCAAAATTTGAGCATACATAGCATGTATAAGCAATACAGCGCATCAAATATGCACTCCACTCTTAATAGCTAACCCTCAGGAACTCTTGGAGTGCTGCGAAGTTTCGTAGCTACCGCCAGCACTCGCAAAAGTCGTATTCGAGCTGTATCGCTAGGAACTGCCGGCTTCACATCTGGTCTCTCTATCGGTCCAGCCATCCAAGTACGTTTGCTGATGAGCATATCCTTCCGATGTTCTTTTCGAATTTCAAGGCAAATATTCAAGAAAACAGCCGGAAAAATCAACAACATGGATATGCAGATGCGTTACCTCAGTCAGAGTGCTTTTAACTGAAGAAGGACCGCTGTAGGAAACATTATGTTTGAGGTCACCATCGGCTTCTATCGCACCAATACTAATAGGAAATCATTCTGCCGCGGTTCTTCCGCAACCCCGTTCCCCTAACCTTCCACAGATTTGTCCAAGATTCGTTTCACTTCAGAAATAGAGGTTTTGCAGATATGTTTCATTCCGTTAGGGAGAGAAGGCTTCTACATTGGACCGGTGATCTTCAATATGTACACTGCTGCTGCCTTTTTTATGTTAGTCGGTACACATTTGGCAGCTTTCTACTGAGTCTATTCTCTGCTGAGACTATTCTCTTCGGGGCAATTTATACTAGTAACACGCACGCATCCATTTGCGATAGATTTCCCATGCAGATCGGTCAACATCCATGTACATTCTATCCGAAACGACGGGGCCGCTTACGCAGTCGGAAGATCTAGAGGCAGCGCAGCCGACGATTGGCTGTTTGGAATAAAACTAATGAAGGAGCTCACCGAATGTACCGAATGGAATGGGAATTGTAGTAAAGATGGTAAGGCCGTGGGAAGGAAGGTAGAGATTTCAAAAGTGGTACAGCGGTGTAAAGGAAGGTGAAGCTTAAAAAAAAACTACCATATACAAATACAATAGCTGATCGAGTCGGCTGCGCCAGCTCTGCATTCTCAATCGTGGCAGCGACCTCGTCAGGAGACTGTACACAAGCGCGTTCGTCTGAGCTGCGTCAGCGATGCGAGTGGCCCTATCTCTCATCACACCGAAGCACGCGCGTCAAACAGATCTAGCATAAATTGCCCTTATTGCGACTACATATTACGAAATATGACACTGTCCATTGTTGGACAGAGAATAACGAAAGTGTAGAGCAAGTCCAATTGCGAATACCTCTTTTAGGTTTGCTGTCAGCATTCTTTCCATTATGCTTGTGCAGACGTTTTTCGTCGAGCACTATGTAGGAATAATCAGTGATGAGGAGAAGAAAGGTAATTCTCTACATCTACACTGAAGAGAGCCGCAAACAAATGCGGTTTTTCGAAACATAATATTTCTTATGTGTTCATACATGTGTATTTCTATTATGACTAATGATGAATTAAATGTACAGCTACCCACTATGGAAGCTGAACTGGAAACAAACAATTCACTGTTCGTAATGCATTGTAATGAAAAGCAACTTCGCTTACGAATCTGTTCTCCTATTAATCATCGAAGACGTTATAGGTTGAGGAATTTTCATGTTTAGTAGACCCATTCCTCGTGATTCCGAAGTTTGACCGAATAGCAGTAATTTTGTTGTTCTATATGTGGTGGATGTTGTGTGGCGTTGCCAGTACAGAAGGGTAAGGAAGTACTTTGACTGATTTATTGTTTTGTTCAAACATGAGTAAGTTCAGTCTTGCCGCTCCTATAACCATCGCCATGTATAATTGGACAAATGAAGAGGCAATATTGTACAATGGAATAGTGCAAATCGTTTCCTGTGGAGTATCGACAATAACGTATGCACTGATCGGCTCCACGAGGATTGGAACATGGTACGCTATATTAACACTCCAGAAGAAGTTGGTGCGACTCACTTAGACATGCGAGTTAGGAATTTTTTTTCCAGGGATCGACGGCTTGTACTTGCTATGGGATTGTCCGGTTTCTTCTTTGCTCATCTCTGTCACTACCCGCTGCCGTTCTATGAGGGACCTCTTACAAGACCTCCTATAGGTAAAGAAAAGCTGGCGTTTATTAAGAAAAGGAGAGTCACTGAGAGTTGGAGGTATAGTAGGAAAAATGAGAATAAAATTAGATCAACACATCTATAAACACCTACTGGTACTTTCCCAGAGAACTGAGTCATGTTATCACCAGAAGATAATGATCGTAATGATCTGCTTCACAAAACAACGACCTCCCAAGACACGCCCTGCATAGTAGAGCATAAAGCGTAAGTGATGCCGCCTGCGCGTACGGGGGAGTCCCACGATTCCAGGCACCGAATTCAATAACAATTAAGGACCGATATTGATGCTGATCGATATATTGATCGCGCTCAAAGGACTAGACAGTCTTCTTCAATTGCACAATGAAGTCTCTTCAATCAGTTTATTTGTAAGCTTTCGGCGTTAACGCCTTCTTCGGACCTTAATAATGAATCGCAACCGCATCTAAAGCTTACAAAATTACGAAAAACTAGACAGTCTTACATTCGAATAGATCATCATTTATCTCAGGCAGCAACACTCCACTTCAAACCCTATACATGGCATCATTTGTTCAACATTCTTTTTCTCTGTCATTTGGCTTGTCACATTACTGTTCATACATTTCAGTAAATGGTACAGTTGCTGTGGATGCTGGGGGCTGTTCGTATGAATACGATTGGTGCGACTATACTCCAAGGTCTTGCTCGTTTTCTTGTTTTCTTTATCTTGCGAGGAAAGTTTTTTTTAGAGTTCCCATGGGATTGTACCTGTTCAACTTCGGAATCCTACAAGGAATGGCGTATCCTCTTATCTCGGCGCCCTCCAACACTTTACTGTCGGAGATACTGGGGCCCAGGAAACAGGTACTTCCAGCATCTCAGCTTCTAAGCCGACAAAGTCGCAGACACCCATGTAATATGTCAGGAGTATCAGACTACAAATTTCAGGGCACTATCCAGGGACTTTTCGCCTTTACGGGTAGCATGGCACAGTTCATAGTGCCGATATTTTCGACGTAAGTGCATTTTAACTCGATAGGCGGGGAAACGGCAATTGTTTGGTTGTGTCACGATTGTTGCACACGTTGTTGCACATTTAGGACCTTATTCGAGATGTCTGGCTACAAGTACATTATGGTCTATCATCTTGTCATCATCGCATTCGCCGCACTCATGGCATTCATACTGAGGAAAAGACTCGTGCCACTCGAACTCACACCGACCATTGGCAAGGCGACCAAGTACAAGCGAGGCACTTTCTACAGGATGTGAGAACCATCACATTATCAAATTCGTTTTGTTTACGTTTTTCAGACAAACATACCGTGTACTCGATTCTGACGAGTAGCGAAAACTGCAGAAGGCAGAATAAATAAAAGTTTTTGTCCTTAATGTCATTAACAAAACAAACAGCCAGATTCTACTCGTTTGACAGATCCTGTTTTCTCATTATTACAGAGATAGATGTACATGGTGGAAAGCCTTGAAGAATGAAGACTTTGCGTACGGCTATATTTCCGAAGACGGAGAAAAATATCAGCGAACTATGTAATTGTAAGAGTGAATTATTTACATTGGCACCCCATCGGTTAACAAAGAGGATTGTGTTTATTGAATTTTTTGAGCTCTTAAGAGCAGTGTCGCACCTAGGATCGATCCCGAGATTTTGACACCAAAAGAATCAGCTCAACGACGCCAGTCACAACACATAGTGTAGTAACATAACACAAAATGATTTAATAATAACATATACCGAGATGATTTGAAAGAATATTTCCGACATTGAAAGACGGTTAAAATATATGCGGGTATGTTAGTAAAGAGAGAAATACAAAATACAACCAGCTCATAAAGCGTGCCATCAAGAAGTGCCAGCAAAGCATGTAACAAAGCAAAAACCTTGAACTTGATTGAGGCTTGAATAGGAGTTTTCAAGATTCCCTGAGAGCAGTAGATTGGTGAGCCGCAGGTGAAAGCCGGAGGATTAGGCATAAATGAGGAGGATGGAGTCTGAGGTGTTCCACTTTGTCTGCCCTATGAAGAGAACGCTATTTTTCAACAAGGTAGTTCTGGTCCTTATTGGGCTGGTTCCCATCTTTTTCAAACGTGATGTACAAGAAAATTCAGAAATGTGCTTCTTAGCAGAGCTTCTATGTGTAAGTGGAGGATTTTTGAACCTTTTCAGTTGCATTTATTCCTCTTCTCCTTCTAGGTGACCACAGCGCTGACTGTAAGTAACATAGAAAGTACAGGGTAGTCCAAAATTATGGGTACTGGCCCGCGCACGAGGAATTCGCTTAAGTTTTAGCAAGCTTCAAGGTCCTTTCGAGATTTCCTGAATTTTTCCTACAGCCCAAATCTTCTGTTTTCTGTTCATTTCATTTGTCGAATTCAACCATTTTCCAATTATAGACCCATCGTTCTGTCACTATCACTTAACACAAGAACAACGTTTAGACACGCAAGAGTAGTAGCCTTTCAAAAAGTGCAGAAATTTTATCCGCGGAGTGATGCAATGTGTAACGGCCCTGGTGAAAGGAAGCATCAGCTTCACCCTCGGAAGATTTCGTTCCGCAAAAATCTGTGCCAAAATCACGAAGAAATTGGGTGTGACCGACGCATGCCAATGAACCGTTTCCATCGAATCTCTCGTGAAACCAACACTGTGCAGCTGCCGACGAAAATGACTGTGAGAAAACTATTAAAGAGGGACTTCTTAAATGAGAACAAGCATCATCCGGTCGTGGAGCCCACAAGGAGGTCCGTGAATGGCGCTAGCGGAAATTTTTTTTCAAATCCTCAACTTCAGTCGGTGGCTTACCAACCCCTTCGGCTTCCACTCACCGGATCACTACATCTGGGTTATTCCTAGATCATACGCATGCTAGAAATCACGTACTGGCGTTGGTGGGCTTGGCGGACCTCTTCACAAAAACTCGAGAATGAAAAATCAAATGTAGATTACTGTTGCTGTAAGAGTAGCTCAATTCCCCTTTGGAGAACACGCCGATATCATAGCTTCTTCGGCCAGGAAGTTTAATTAATCTGGTATCCAAATTTTTGCCCCCCCCCCCCCGCCTTCTCCCTGCAGAACAGGATTACGGATTGAGAAGGCTTTCAAGGTGAACTTTGGTGTGCAGTTAGCTTTCGCTGTGATATCCGTAATGTCGCTGTCAAAGTCAAAGTCATCGGTATAGGCTACTCCTAGGTTTCTGACTTTGCAGGTGCGAAGGAGTACAAAGCCATTTAGCAAGAGTCGATACAAAATGATTTCTGCTACACCCCATTACGACTGTTCTCTCTTTAGATACGGATAGTTCCCATTTTTCTGTCCACGAAACAAGTGAGTTAATGGCTTGCTGAAGCAATAAAGCACTGTCGATAGTGAATATACTCGCGTAATCCGCAAAGATAGAACATGCACCACCCTTTGGTAGCACACTACAAAAATCACTGATGTATGAGAGAAACAGCAGGTTACCTAAGCATCTCTTCCGGGGAACTTCGCTGACGGTTGGGTAAGTTCTGGAATATGCGGAGTTGACTACTACCTGTGTCTCTCAGTGCGGAAAGAAGTAAGGAAGCGATGCAGACATCCTTTATTCCGAAACTTCGGAGTTTTTGCTGAAGTAGAAGAATCGATACCAAACTGAAGTTCAGCGAATTCGCAGTTGACTTGCAAACTACGAATTCACACACAAGTAAGGTCGAGGTTTTGTACTGACGTCCAAATACGGCCGTTATACATGCATGTTCAGGCCACCGTTATACATGCATGTTTAGGGCAATTAAGCCTAAAATAACTGCAGCACGACTCAGCACCCAACTACAGGGCGGTCCAAAATTACGGAGACAAGGGCGCGATGGGCGTTTTTCGACTTATCTCGAGTTTTGGCGTTTTGCATCCAGTCTTTTGCTGTTCGTTTGTTCAATTGTACAGCTTCTTCCAAAACATTACCTAACACTATGATTTTTAGAAACAGCTAGGCCGTCAGTCGAGCTTAGTTTTACCACCCAATTACATTTTTTGTGTAGGCTTGGCGCGCATGTTGTGCTAATGTGTAAAATTTCACAGGAGGCACACTAAGCAGTAATTCGAAAAGTACAAGGTATGGGACACAGAAAAAACGTTACAGTCAATGTGAATGGCCACCTACCTTGGTTATGAGATCCAGAATTTCGTGCGGATACGCCGAAATTCAACGCGGGCTGAGGGTGCTTTTCAACTCTATTCACCATAATTAAATGCATTATGAGGGAAATACTTCTCAGAACTTTGAGAATGGAAGTTGATGAGCCTAAAAAGTTCCAGTCCCCTCCCTAAACAGTGGAAAAAGAACCGGAAACACATCTAAAATACGTTTTTGCTCTGTTTTTGCACAGGAAGTCATGTCCGCTTCCTGATAGGTCTTATTTTCAGTACTCATTCGAGCAGATTTCCCGTTACGATACTCATTCGAGGACAAAAACTGACTTCACTCTCATAAAAATTGTTTTATCCTTGGAGCAGAAGCTTTTAGAAAGGGCAGATTATCTAGGAAGACTGCATTTCCGCGCCACAGCAGGCGACTCGTTCGAATGCTTCTGTGTTTTCTCGCCGGTGGTAGGACAAATTGTGAGATGTGATGGTAGATTTTGTTCATTGTAGAGTGAAAAATATCGTATTGGAAACAAAATTGCCAAAATTGCTCGTTTTTCAACGTTAGATATGAACCTTTTAGCGTGTCTCCGTAGTTTTGGACCACCCTGTATGAGTTCTGGCGTCTTGCACATCTGGTATAAGTTACCCTACAGTCGAAATATTTTCAAAAAAAAAAGCAAAGAAAAAGAGTCAGATGTATTTTCTTTTCCCACCATTGCCCAGTAAAAGCTTTTTTTCTGGAAATTTAGAGTTTTGAAACTACTTCGTTCCTTTTTATGATGTTCTGTGCACAGGGCAGAGACTGTCAACAGTGAAAGATATGCGCCATCATACTACACCTCGTACGAAACAGTTATTTCCGCTCCACACCTCAGCTATTGATCGACGCCGCCAACGCGGTTCCAATTGCACTTGCCAAACACCTCATAATGAAATTATGACCAGAGCTCTCTCTTTTGTTACGAGCGTGCTAGTTCATGTAATGGGCCAGCCGCCTACTACAACGTTTTCAAAATGATTTCGCTATCACAGCCTATGTACTGCGACGCCAGCACCCTCACAGTCCTGTACAGAGGAACTCCAAACGGACGCAGTCAAGAGTCAGGACCGCGGCGGGGCTCTCTTGGGCAGAGTCACGGGAGCTCAGCATAGTGTGCGCCTGCGTCTCTGCCCATGAGAGCCGCGCCGCGATCTCGACTCTTGTCTGCGTACGTTTGGAGTTTCCCATATATAGGATGAGTCGTGCCGATTTCCGCAGCTCTTATCCTCCTCCACATCGTTATCTCTTGAACCGAGTCATTGGTTGATTTCCTAGAGGTAACTAGGGATGAGTCACGATACGCAGACTGGAGATAATGATACAAAGTAGCGCAAATCGGAGCAGCTTTCCCTATAGAACCAGGCATAAGTATGTACATGTGTCTTCTGGCCGTCCAAAGACCAGAAGCAACTAACCCGGTGAAAATGGAGTTGGGGGAGACACTCCTGTGAAGTCTTACAAGGTGAAGCCTAAGACCTTTTATAGGGTGAACTAGGTAACCGCGAACAGTAATAGCGACTAGGAAGTGTCGCCGAACCGCTTAATAAATGATTTCTCTGGCAATAAAACCAAGAGCGATTGCTTTCACATAATTTCCGTACAACACTACACAAAACAAATAGACTTTGCACGTGCTTTAGCCTGCGCCGTGCGCCCGAACAAAGCACCGCCTACGTTTCTTTGAAAGTGGATTTTCTTTTCTAGAAATTCGGGATCATTGCTGCTTGCTTTTCTGTGAATGTGTGGTTGCTTTCTTCTCGCTCAGAACTGAAGATCTTTGAGTTTTCGAATTATCGAGTCTTTCGTCCATTTTCTTCATTTTATCATAAGTTTGCACGTGTATGTATTCCCTTTTTTTGTTCACAAGACGTATTGTGCAGAACATCCGCGGTCAGTCTGACCATAATTTAGGCGTGAAATTAGACGCATTGGCAGACTGCGAGCACACCACAAGTTTCATATTCGACGCCAAAATACTTACGTGTTTGCTTGCGAGCTCATTTTCGCGCGAAGGACTATTAATCTGTCTAAGTTTGGCGATAAATCTCTTTAAAATGAGAGGTGCGCAAACTACGGAATGTTCTGGCAAATCGGGCCAAGAACCACTTGTGTTGAGTCACTACCGCAGTTGCGTGTAATGTCTAATTGTCCCACCTGCTTTTTCAACTACCTTCTAAGACATAAACATACCTTTTAAACAAGTATAATCACCACTCACGTGTTAAATAAGCCGAATGTCGTCCGCTGGACACTGATTTGCCGTCGAATATGGGGCCCATAGTGCACTCGCAGTTCGCAAATGCATTTAATTTCACGCATAAATTACTGTCAGACTAGCCGCAGACGTTTTGCAGAGTTCGCCTTGTTCATGCTACGAAGGAGTGTTAGGTTTCAACGTCATGATCCGATTGATGATTTGGCTTTGGATCCATGTCCATTTGTTTCTGTGTTCAGGACGTTTTGCACATTTTTCTCTTGCTGAAAATGTTTTCCATTCAACCAATGTCTTGATTGCCTTTGTGACCATCAGGCGAGGCAACAAGTCTATTTTTGGTTATATTTTGGCAGATCTTTGTTTCCATTCTTTTTTCAAACATTCGTTGAAGTGGAACTCTTGTTTCCCATTCACTTCGTCTTATTTCCCTACATCTGAGCTGATTTTTCACTATTCTGTTTAGGCAACACCCACGTAAAATTCAGTTTCTGTTGTTTTGCTGGAGCTCTACAATTCCCACTATTAAGAGCACAAGCATATTTGTCATTTTGTTGTAAATCACGAAGAACGTGGTTTCATGAACCGCAGGTGCATTAGGAAAGAATGCCGGCGACAAGTGGATATTGTAAGCTACGATGGGTGGAAATATGTACGAAAACTAAATTCTGACATCGGGAAAGCGACTGGTGCTTAGCAAACAAGACAGCCCATTCGTTTCGGGCTACAACTCGCCCATGTTGCCGGACGGATACACATCTATCCTCAGCAAAAATGGAGCTCATTGGGGACTCCCTTAAACTGGTCCGTACCCCTGGGAACGCCAATGCGTTCCTTGGGAAAATTTTCGTAGAATTATTGTTGCTTTTGTCAATCTTTTGTAACACTAGAAACCTTGGCCGTGAAGGCTAGTTGTCGCATTCAGTTCAGCCGACTTATTTACACTCTTCTCCGTGATATTATTGTTTTTGGACGAATTTTTTTATCCAAGCGCAACATGTGTCTCCCCTCTTGTACCCAAGCATTTGTTTATATCGATGAACGTTCTCCTTTTTGTTGACTTTTAATGTATCCGTAGAATTTTAATCTTTTTGAGCAGGTGATCATGTCATCAACGAACGACGCGCTTTCACTTTTGGTTGGTCTCGCTCATGCCAGAGCAGCTGCGACATCCGCTCCAACACAGGAACAGCATGTTCGTTTTGCTTTTTCTCTTTTTTTTCAGTATTATTCGTGCACTATTCCATCCTATAGCATATTTACTCGCTCCCCATGCATTTGTTTATCATATTTTTACGTTATTTTCTAGACTTCAATAGCTTTTTTTCCGAATTCCACGACGTTTTCACAGTCACATTTTATTGGTTCACCAACAAACATTGTAAAAACAAACACTAACTCCTAAAAGAGCTACAAAGGTTTCCAGTCGTGAATCTGGTTAGATTTGCTCTGAAATCCTTTGGCTGGCGGTCTCTTTTGCATTTGTCATCTGCAAACAACCTTCTATTTACTTGTAGTGGCTCAAACTCACTTTTTTAAAAGTTTGACTCCTGTGTGTCTAATACTATGCCGGATAACCGGGTTTACAGTTCATCTCTGCATATCATGAATGTTTGTTCAATGGAACCTAGAGACAAAAGTTTGAAAATTTATCTATGCACTGTCTTGTCTTTCTTTCTTGGCAGTACCCCATCAACTGAAGACCTTTTTATAGAGCTTCAATGCAGCTTTTTGGATTTGAGTTTTACTTCGACCCAAGGGGAAATTTCTGCGAGTTTGATGACGCTTCATCGTCGTAGCTCGCAGAGGTGAAAAGTTTCTTGTCCAAAAAATTGCTATTTACAAAAATCTTGCGACTTTACTTCCTTTTCTTGGTTGTTCGTGAGTGGTTACTTCTCCCGGGACGCTAGTTAAAAAGGTCTCAGTTGGAACTAACTCGAGTGGGAAATGTCCAATCATCTTTAGTCTTCCGTATGTTCATGAATACGGCAATGAATGAACCTTTGTAGAAGATAATCAGGCAGTAGTTCTTATGCTATTGTGCATATTACTAGCTCAAATTTACCGTTTAAACAGAAGCATTCTTAGATATTCTCTGTATTATAATGCATACCTTTTTGGTCTTCTATATCTATAAAATACGTTTTTGTGCTGTTGTTCGAACTTTATTTGCAACCTGTTTGAGAAGCATTTTGACCACCTTTGTGAGAATTCGTCGCAGCTGCGACCCTCTAAGAAAACTCGGTACGTTGCCTCGAATTAGTCTTGAAAATTCGATAATTTTCACGCAGATGTACTAGAATGGCGATATGGAGGGATTTAATCGAAGCCTACTTAATTTGCAGAGCTCAATTCACGCCTTACTTTGCTTTTAATATATTTTATGATTCAGGTCGAAGAAGTGGATATAGAGGTGGGACGTCATGATGCTAGTTCAGCCAACATCGTATTCTTCGACGAGATCAACGATGAAGGTGTCCCGATGACAGCGGATGAGATTAGTTAGTTCTGCAGATACTTTGATCGCCTTGATATGTGAAAAACTACCGCCTCCTTTGTATTCTCCGTCACCAGTTTCCCTGTTTGGCATAATTGTTGAAAAATTGCAGACCGTCAGCGGCAGATGCAACGAGAATTAGGAAAACTTCAGTTCATAAATCCGGGAGGTTCAATGTCTCAGCCAATTAAGAGTCGTCGATCTCGAAGAAGGATAAACGGTTTGTGATGTTGAAAACAGTTTTGGTTACAAACATTTCCCTCATCACAGTATTCTCATTTGTAATTGTCGTTGGCGAAAA
Organism: Ancylostoma caninum; assembly: GCA_037903475.1. NCBI lineage: Eukaryota > Metazoa > Nematoda > Chromadorea > Rhabditida > Ancylostomatidae > Ancylostoma > Ancylostoma caninum. The sequence continues at coordinate 323,219 of JBAJFG010000049.1, forward strand.
ATGTGATTTAGCATCGTTACGCAAGAAATTTGCAGAAGATAAGGAGCCTATCCAAGAGAAGCGACACATTTTCCATGACAAGAAGGGAAAACTTATAGTCCCTGGTGAAGAAAGTGTTACGCTATGTGATTGTATGATTCCAGAATGTCATGGATGCCACTGGCCTTGTGACAATTGCGGAGGTCAGCCTTGACATTACGTTTACCTTAGTATTGTTTTGGTTTTTTAACTTCATAAAAATTACCACATCACCGCTGCCCAAACCCATTCTTGCCATTAATATTTCTTATTCGAGGTACACCATCTATACCATTAGGTGTTATTAACATAAGTCCTTGCACTTTATTCAGTGGCGATTTTTTTCCACCCCATTGGCATTCTTCCGTAACGTGCTCTATTCCTTCTGAATGCGCTTTTCTTCCTCTATAATACCGTCAGCAAATGGTTCCTCAGAAACTCCGTAGAATATATATCCGCGAAAGAACAGCATCAATGGAGCTCTCGCAGGGCCAGTTTGGCGATGCTGGCAAGGGCGGGGTCCGACGTTATCATGGGGTAATATGTATGACTAGACCTCGCGAAAGAACAGCATCAATGGAGCTCTCGCAGGGCCAGTTTGGCGATGCTGGCAAGAGCGGGGTCCGACGTTATCGTGGCGTAAGATGACTAGACCTTTGCGAATTGATTCTTTTAGCAGAATTATCTTAGTTATTCGATAGCGTTGAGAAATATGGTGTGCGTCTGGATCATACGATTCTTCTGCAGCAATTCCCATGTCTTTGTGAAGGAATTCTCTTCGGTTGAAGTGAGTGGTGTCACCGAGACCGAATATGTTTTCTTTGAGCTCAAAACAACTTTAATAATTGGTCATTCAAGCAAATCGTCTCTCTTATACCTAGGATAGGTCGCATCATCACTTTTTTAGCCTTTTCAGCTATAATTGAATGCCAAGATAGCTGTCGGTTGCGCTATTTTCATTGACTCATTGCTCCACTTTGCACGCTCAAAATTCGAGCAAACTATCGTTGTCAAAAACCCCTTTTTACAACATTCTTGCAGAGGATGGTTAGCGCTTTGAATCATATATGACCTGTATCCAAAAGATAATAAATAGGTGGAGAAAAGTGCATCCGAATAAAAGCGCAAGGACCTATGTTAATGCGTAATACTAGCAGCTCAGAACTGCTACGTTTTATTTTCAGTTATATGATAAGATTCCTCAGTTATTTTTCCATTCATGCCATTGAAAAGTCACATATTCATCAACACATAATTTCTAAAAGTTGCTGACCATCTGGAGGCTGGCATTTTTCTTATACACACTGTTTCATATCTTTGGGGACCACTCGCCCTTTGCGCTGTTTCTCATTTCCAAGTCTTTCTTTATTATATGTTTTCAAAAAGCGTTTGGCATCTTTCTTATCGCGGATTTTATTGATTACAGTAACCTGAACTTCTCAAAACACTTTCATCTGAGGTCTCAGTCTTGGCATAATAGCGGCAATAATCTCTTGGCTGCAACATTTCTCATCTTAATATTCCTTTATTAGGGCGCCTATGCGGACCGATTTGTCAACAAAATCGTAAAAAATACGTGTCCTGCGTCAAAGTGTTGGGCATCACACCAGAAGTCGTCGCGAACAATCCATTTGTTCCGAACAAGTTCGTCTAATATAACCGGTTCCGTACTATTGTTGAGCGTAATTCACTTTTACTGCATGTAATCATCGTTATTTCTATCTCGTGAAATTTCTCTATTATTCCTTATTTTCAGTAAATCTTTGGTCTTTGGTTCATACATATCTCTTCATGTATTCAACTTGTCAACATTCTTAGTTGCTGCGTATCCATTTTTGCTTTGATTCCTTTCATGCCTTTTACTTATTTTTTGTTATTGTGGATAACTTTTACGTCAGATCATGTTGGAATTATCAGATCTTTCCCAAAGGTTTCACTTACTTAGCCACGCAACCGCAAAGAAGAATTTTTATTATTAATAGTATTGTACAGACAGCATAATGTGTGAAATAGTTAGGAAACGCGACTTATAAGCACGAGTACATATATTCGCCTTTTTGATTTGAATATTCACATTTGAATATTCATGCAGTTCTGACAAAAAATTCTCATATGTAGACTTTTTCTTTATCAAGTTCTTTGCTTTTCCATTTCTCAACTCTAGTACGCCTGGCATTATTATAAGAATTCATTTAGCTCTAGGATCTGTGTTATATTGCATTGAATTAATTGTCTTTGGGTTGCGCTGCTGTTACTGCGCATCGTACAAACTTATTGAGCTATTATATTTAGTGTAGAAATTATTCTCAGAAAAGACGCCACTTATAATGGCATACTTCACTCAGAATATAGTCGAGTTGATTTGAAAAATGAAATAATCTTCCTTCACCAACCATCACAAATTTCGTTGGAGGGAGGGTGTCTACTCCTTTGATCTCACGCTGTAGGCGCTCCAATAACAGTTGATCTAGACTTCCGCCTTTTTCTCATCTCTACTGGTTACAACCTCACAGCTTCAATGTCGTTATCTTCTATTAACTAATTACCTGAATAATTGTCTTTTCTACTTTTTCATGTGGTCGAGTTATCAGGGGCCACCCTAATTTACCCATTATCGCAGTTAGAAACTATTGTTTACATAATGACATCGAAACGAATTTGCTATTTCAAAGTGTATTGATTAATGTAAGTGTACCTGGCTGCATTATTTGTAAGTTAAATCTCAGTCTTGACGTTCATAGAATATTTTCTAGTTGTACAACTTGCGTTGTGGTAAATAGTGGTTATGGGAATTCTGTCCGACCACTTCTTGTCGGAGTTGACCTTGACGCTAACATCTGGTCTACGTTCGTCTCCTACTCGAAGGGCGCGTTCTATCCGTTTCGAGTTTGACGTAACTAGTTTGGATAAATGCTGTGCATACTTCGTTGAAATGTGTGCGCTTAAGAATGCAACTATACATGGGCTTGAGCTTTGGTGGAGGATGAAGAGGCTCTCTTTACCTGCGGATACTGAGTATGGGGCATCCCGAGAACATCCTCCGCTAAATGATCACAGCTTGCTCCTGTATCCATGTTTAAGTGAGCTGCTCTAATCTTTGAAGCATAACATGTTCATACATCTGTGAATTCCAAATTTGAGTTTTCAGCGGTGTCTCAGCTAGTTTGGTTTTATTCATGGTTGTGAACACGGCGAAACCAGCCGTTTTTCAAACAGTGTTTTGAAACCCAGTAGAACGAACGAGGAAATAGGCGACTGTCTGGGAAAACCCCGAGCAAAACTTGGTTCCTCCCTGTTCAGCTATGAGTAAAATCACTTCTATTCCTAATTCTTAAACGAAACTTCAATAATATCATAAATTGCTCCATCTAAGCTAAGGACCTAATTTTTTGCGGGCATGCCTGAAACCATCCAATTTATAACAGGCCCACACAATTTGTAGCAAAGATAGAAACTCCTTATAACTACCGAATTATGATGGTGTGTGGCTGTTAGCAAGCGCTAGTGGCCTCTTTCCCTCCTTCACGAGCTTTTATATAAAGTTTAGTTCAGTTGGAATGGGTGTTAAAATTGAAGCAACTAAAGTGGTGCATCCCTTTGTTTACTTTTGAATTCGGAGTCGCCATACCGTTTCAATCCAGCATATCCCCTTAGTGAGAGTGATGGTGTAGTGTGTACTCACAAATTAACAGAATTTTCACTACTAATTGTTCGATATGAATTGAATACAATTTGGTCTTTGATCTCTTAGACGTTTTGTTCGAGTTCTTTGTCTTATCATTTTTTTCGTCGACGTCAATAAAGTGTTTGTGCTCATGATTTCGTACTCAATGATCATGATGTCTGTTCATGACTCGTTCTTTCTGAGTGATTTTCGTTCTGAATGCTTCTTGCCTACGTGGTGTGTGTACAGCTGCCTCTCGCCGTCTGCTATGACCACGTAGAATGTTTGGACTATACAACCTGCAGACTTGGTTGTTGTGATAAATTTATTATTCATTAGTATTTACTTTGGTATTAGCTTCAATGAAGAGATATATCCAAAACGGTTCTACCGCTGAATTTTACATAAAATTAGATAGTTTTATTATTCTATTCGGTCACTTGTCGAATTGTTGCCTTACATGATCGCTTTGATGGTTTTATTAGATTACGGCGTTTACCCCGCTTGTAGGTTCGCTAGATGAGAGCGAAAGTGGGGCAGTTCTCACGCCCACTAATTTAGTAGGTTTTCGCTCCCTGCAGGTTGTTATGGTCTGTTCAGAACTTAGAATTCTGAATCAAATTAGCAGAATCTTTGTTTTCTCGATGGAGGACGTACTTTCTGAGCCATCATGGTCTCAATTCCGCTTAATATCTGTTAAAATTTGTTCCTTTCTTTCGAATGTTTACTTTGTTTACAGGATACGGGTCAGCACCGCGGAGGCAATTTATTCACTTGACGGTTTATTTTATTTTTCATGGCCAACGAACGGAATGATCCTGACAGCGTGCCACTACTTCACAGCCAGCCGGCTTCAGCAGCCAAAGTACCGGTATGTGTTCCATAACAGACATGATCTTTTTTTAAGTGTTAATATTTCCGGAAATGGCTTGCTATACAACCTGCCAAATGATCTGTTTACCTTTTCGGATTTGTGTGGCTTATTGATAGAGTTTTTCACGATATGCCAGATGTTGTGGCAGTTGCTGTCCGCTGTTCCTGAGCGTTCTTCCTACTCTTATCCCGTAGTGAAGTGGAAATTCTTCTGCTCCAAACGTACATTAATTCCTTTCACAGCATCGTTACGCTACCATTGTGTCTCTTAGGATGTTGTCATTTTAATAGATTTCATCTCGCTGCTGAACAAATATTCCTTTTATTCCAGCTGCTCTACAAAAAGTCGTGTAATTTTCCCCGAGGAGACTATCTCTTGCTGCTTTTCCTTTCCTCTGTCATTTCTTCCCTCTATTCTACATCTGCTTCCAGAGCAAGTTCTTGTAATGTTCAATCTTCGATCATTTTCTCATAGTTACTGAAACCCTCGAGACTTCATTCTTGTGTCAGTTTTCTAAGGGGTGGATGAATAACCAAGATAGGACGATTTTTCCATGTACAAAGTACCCACTGGGACTTTCATGTTTGAAATTTCGTCGCATTCTTGGGCGTTAAGGGCCGCTAAGCTCGTATTCATTATTAAAACTAGCTGCCGTACCCGGCTTCGCTCGGGTGTTTTATTACCTTGGCTACATCATACTGCTGAGGCCAATTACTATCATCGACAAATTCATTAAAATCTCCATAATTTTGGTGACCAGCATGTTAGCGAAGCCCAGGTGACGTTTCCCATCGTCTTGTGGGCGAAAAGTTAGCAAAGCTATTTCGGTGACATTGAATCGATGTATTCGTACAAAGTGGTTTCCATATTCATGCTCAGCGTATCGAGGAACTCCAGGAGACATGTCTTCACCGCTCCATTGGGCGGAGGAGCCAAAAATCAATAAAATCGAAAAATCGATATTTCATGCAAAATGTTTGTCATATTCGTATTCAGCGTATTGAGGAACCCCAGGAGACATGTCTTTGTCCGTCCCCGAGCGAAAATGGGGAAAAATCGATAAAATCAATAAGTCAATATTTCGTGCAAAATGGTTGTCATTCTTGTTCAGCGTATTCAGGAACCCCAGTAGACATGTCTTTACCACCCCATGATCAAGAATAGCGAAAAATCAATAAAATCAATAAATCGATAAATTGGTGCAAAATGGTTGTCATATTCGTGTTCAGCGCACTGAGGTACCCCAGTAGGCATGTTCTCGCTAGTCCCTGGTCAAGATGAGCGGAAAATCAATAAAATCAATAAATCGATAAACTGGCGCAAAATGGTTGTCCTGTTCGTGTTCAGCGCATTGAGGTACCCCAGTAGGCATGTTCTCGCTAGTCCCTGGCCAAGAAGAGCGAAAAATCAATAAAATCAATAAATCGATAAATTGGCGGAAAATGGTTGTCATATTCGTGTTCAGCGCATTGAGGTACCCCAGTAGGCATGTTCTCGCTAGTCCCTGGTCAAGAAGAGCGAAAAATCAATAAAATCAATGTAATCGATAAACCAATCGATAATCCCAGGTGCAAAGTAGCCTATAACCTCCGCCGGCCCCCAAAGAACCTACATGCAAAATTTGGTCCCGATCGGTTCATCCTCCGCGATTTCTATTCGGAACACACAAACACACACACATACAAACACACAAACAAACTTTCACTTTTATATATACAGATTGCGCAGATTACGCTGCACATCCAAGCAATCGGGCAATCGGGTCGTAGTTCCCCATATGTTTGAAGATGCACACGAATTCTATACACTGACTGTTCCTGGTTTCCGTTATGGATGGAGCATTGATAGCTCTATGCTGCGCATTCCGCCAGTGCAAGTCGCCGAGGGCTGTAAACTGCCGCGTCGTTATGTTGTTTGTACGAATCGGGCGCCTCTGACAACGTTATTGCTCAAATATCATAAACGTCTCGTTTATACAATCCTTGTCAAAAAGATAGACGGATTCCGTGACAGTAGAAGCGCAGTGTGACCCGAACGATGAATGCGCAAAGACTATGTTCTAATTGAGAGGGTCGAGAAGGTCTCGTAGCAATTCTGCGGCCGCGACGCTATGGAACTGCACGCGCAATCCGTCCATCTTTTTGGCAAGCACTGTGCTTTTCGTGGATACAAAAATTTCCGACACATACAGTCCTTGTCGAAAAGATAGACGGATTCCGTGACTGCGGAAACGTGGTGGCAGCTGAACGATGGATGCGGAGAGAGTATGCTCCAAGAAAGAGGGTCCAGTAGGTCCCAACGCGATTTTGCAACCGCGAAGATATGGAACTGCACGCGCAATCCTTCCATCTTTTTGACAAGCACTGTGCTTTTCGTGGATACAAAAATTTCCGACACATACAGTCCTTGTCGAAAAGATAGACGGATTCCGTGACTGCGGAAACGTGGTGGCAGCTGAACGATGGATGCGGAGAGAGTATGCTCCAAGAAAGAGGGTCCAGTAGGTCCCAACGCGATTTTGCAACCGCGAAGATATGGAACTGCACGCGCAATCCGTCCATCTTTTTGACAAGCACTGTGCTTTTCGTGGGTACAGAAATTTCCGACACATACATAATTGTGTTGTTGAACTTCGGATGACGACCTGATCCATTGTATTAAATGAGACGACTTGATCCATTGAATTAAATGATCAATTTTGGAAAAAAGTGTGCACGGGAAGCGGTCTACTACTGCAGAAAGAGTTTGAAGTTAGACCCAGCCATGAGTGGTAGTTGGAAAACGAATAACATTCGTATTATGGTGAGGTGCTGGACTTATTGTTATGCGTTGTAAACAATTCCTAGTTTTGGCCGCTTTGAAAAAGTTATCGATCAAAAACTTCCATATGATCCTGAAGCATTCGGTCTTTTGTTTAAAATTCTCGTAAACATTTCTAGTAACTTTTCAATGCTTTCTCACATGCGAAGTAGTACACTGCATGAAGTCACACTGCCCGCAATCACGTGCTAATTTTATTTGGACGTATAATATAATTGTGTAGCTCCACCGCATTTTCATATTAGTCTATGCCACTACTGTGATCGGTAGAATTATTGCATTATTCTCTTTATGATTTGGGTCGCAAACTGTCGCAGTACTTTGCCTTATCACCCTTCCATTTTTCACCGCTGTTTGCCCCATGTAAAACATAGCAGGTGATTCCTATCCGATGAAATATTGTTACAGCCTTTCCTTCATAAATACATACTCTGAAAAAATCCCTACGAGATTTGGGCAGGTTGTCCCATCATCTCCAATACTTATCCTTTCAAGCAGAGCAACTATAAAGAAGGGTGTTTTCTATCCAGCTGCGAGGGGAATCCGGACGTCATTTTTCTTTGGCAGAGGCATTACTGATCATTTTAGATCTGCTACTTTGTTTCGGTGTCTAGCTTGTGAATCCGAGCTGGACCTGTATATCTCAGCAAATTCTTTGGGATCTCACATAGTACTACGACGTTGCGATGGAACATATCTGCAAGTCCTACTTTGACAGTTGCCCATTATGAGTGGAAGAAATGCTCTTTACCCCTTGCTTGGGTACATGTTAAATGCCCTGTCTGTGCAAAAAAAAGCAAAGATATCTGGATATTTTGAAAGGAATGGTATTCACGTGGATAAATATCCAGAAGTGTTCAGTTTCATTATTTTTAAGCCAAACAATGTAGGGATAAATTAATCGCTATAGGGATGCCATTGACTGGGGAATTTTAATATCGTTCTTTAATTTAGAATTTCGGCTATTTTTCATGGTTCTGCTCTTTTCGCGGCGTGTTTTTGTACTCCTTTTGGGTGAATGCTTTCTATTCGATTATTTACCTCTTTTGAGTACCCGCGTATATGCAGAAAATTGACATCGTCGGAGACATGTCGCCCTGGTATCTGAGACAGTTGTTTGTGCAAAGAAAATCTGGTAGACAATCTAGAAGTCGGTATCTGTTGAAATTTTCTTTTTTCTGACCTTGAACCTACATTTCCGTAGATTTCTTGCAATGCCAAAGATCCTCAATTATATCTTCAAAGTAGAGAACGAAAAATGGGACATTAATCAATCTTGAATACTTCGAAAATGAGTTTCTGTAGGGGGATTGTATTTTCGACTAAGCCTTGGCCGTCGTCACTTTCCTACATCATTCTTAGGCTAACGTGTCAACTTCGTGGCATTTTTGCCACATTCCAGACCGTGCATATTTTTTGCATGGCGAGTTCTAACGGCCATTGGATTTTTTTTACAATGCACCGTGTGCACCACTAGGCCACATGGGGACGGTTTTACGGCATGAAGAGTGCACATCGCGTGATACACCATGTGCATCACGGGGACGAGGAGTCGTGATGAATGTGCATAACATTGTCCAGGGTGTGTTAAGAGCCTAGACTGATGAGAACTCGCTAGAGTGTTTCAGGAAGCCACAGGATGAGAGAAGCAAGAAGCTGCAGCGAACGGGGTGTGCCTCGCTCACCTGAAAACCCGTATTTTTTCGTACAGGGTGGGCCATAAATGCGGTAACAAGACATGTTTTGCTTTCGAGAAAGCCCGTTCGGCCTCGAAGTTATGTTAAGTTGGGAGGCCGTCTCAGGATGTTTTACCAGGGTAGTGCTTAGGAACATAGGTTTCGTCTGGTTCAAAACTGGGGAAACAATGAATTTTAGGACCTGCTGGTTTTGCTGAGTGGCCATTCAATTGTTCAATTGCACAGAGATCAGTCGAGTGTTAGTAGGTTTTCGTGGTACCTGAGAATAGGGTTGCTCAAAACCCCCTAGTTGAAGTCGGGCCCTTAGGAGTTGGGATTTTCCAGAAAGGAACTTCAAAAATAGGAAATACATTTTTGCTCAACAGCTTGCGTGCCGAGACCTCCGACTTCAACTGATGTCCCATGGTTTGATTCCTAGCACTTGGAGGATATTTCTAGACGCTTTTTTTTTGGTCCACCGTATAGAGGAAGTATTTGTAGGATCAGTTTTAGCTGGCCATGTACTGATCAAAAGAGGGAGGGTGTACCTGCCTTTGCGTGGGTAGTGCCAAACTTATAAAGGTCGTGCTACTTCATCGGCTCATTTATTATGTTGATGTACTCACTTTTTTCTCCATTTGGGCTATTTGCCATCATGCCATGATTCAATAAATGTCGAACACTGATCTCGTACTATGTAGTTACTTCCAAAATAATATTGTTCGGTCCATAAGGCGGCATAAGTTCTTGGATTTTTCATATTCTTGCCACTGAAAAATCAGGAATTCTTCAGTTCAGGAGAAAATTTGATAAACTTTAATCATTTCATGGTTAAACCCTCAGCATAGTTTTTTCTTCATAAATTAACCTCTACATATTTCAAGCGTTGATGTTTTGGTTGGAGTTTCATTAGCACACAGTCCAGTCACGAATTTACACAATGTTCATATTACCCCCTCCTTTCCTTCAGGTGACTGCATTATGTGGCGGTTAGGTAGACCTTTGTCGATACGATCTCCGCGTTCTGAAAATTTCGAGGGGTCTCAGCATTATGTGAACCCTTTGGTGCGTTAGCAACGCATCCGTATATTCGGGAAGATGCAAGGCTACGATAGCGCGAATTCAGGATGAGCATCGCTGCCGGTTCACTCGCGCTTCTTCCAATCTGATCTTTCTCTTGAGCGTGTATGTCATTCTTTGTCACTGTTTGGGGGCATTTCTTGTTTGCTTGCTTCTAGCTGCTTTGTCCAATCGCAGCGAGCAGAAAGCATATCTTAGCTTCAATTTTTTCATTCACCCGTCCTTGTAGATCTTTCAATTTTTATTTATCTTCATAACGCGTTGTCGAGATTTTTATTAGCATAAAATAAATTGGGTGTTGTAAAATGCCATACCCCAACAACTCAATAAGGCCCGAGAGTTGAGTATTGGGACTACACCGCCTAAGGACATTGGGGAGGCGCATATAAACGAGTAATCTTTTCTATTCTCAAATCTTTGCCCGTCTTTGGTATCCAAGTAGTCTTCCACATCTCTGGATTACTATCCATTTATTCAAGGCCTTTCTTGCTTTGAGCTGCTCTAGAACACTGTCATAATCGCTTTATTTTTTGTGAAATTTGTCCGCCGAAAAAGTTCTTTTGGAATCCAAATGAGATCTGCTGACATCCATCATACCAATTTACTAGCTTCCTGTTGTCTTTCTTTATAGCTCATTCTTCTTTCCTTTTTTTTTCTGGAAAATGGGTGTCAAAGATGAGTTCACATATTCGGCTACCTCTCAGTGGAATCATCCCTACATTTTAAATGGGCGGCTTCACTTAATTGAATTTCTGGCACCTGTTGGCAATACCTATTAAACCCTCAACTATTTGTTTTCCACTTCTAGTTCCCTATCTAGACAAATTCTTTATGTGTAAAGGTTTTGTGCAGTTCTTGACTCTGTATTGGATTTTAGTGGTAGGTTTTTCCACCGCGATAGAATACTTCATAAAAACACTAAGGTTTTGTTGGTGAGAACATGTATGCCTCTTTTATCCAACTGCACATGTTAAAATTGTTGCAAATAATTTTTAGCCATTCTTAGAAACATGCAGTTTTCAGGCGACTCGGGTTACGATTTCCTACGAGAGACCGCAATCGACGACCGGGATGCGGACGGCGATACTTGTATGGCTCACCTTGCAAAACAGCATCCATACTTTATTAATTCGGTTAGCGACTTCTTTTTCTGTTACCTTGGCAAAGTGTTCAAAATCTGTGCATTATTATGTACTTGGAAAATCTCTGTAATTTGGACACATATTCTGCCCGAAATAATGAATGCTGGGCAATATACGGGTGTCTTCGTGGCTATTAGCAAAGGATCGGACCCGGCTCGTCCCTCGCTGACCTTCAAGTTTGGCCACAGTTTGAGGGTTTCAAAGAGTTTTCGACGACTTCAGAAATTCAAAAAATTTTCAAGATTAGCATTTTTTCGAAGTGCATTCTTTGTTTGGGTTCTTAAAAATGAATCTCTTTGTACTCTCATTGGACCCATTTTCCGTCATGCTAGTGTAGGACCCTTTTTTTCAAGCCGTTCTTCATTAGTTCTCATAGGTTTTAGAAATTCTGCAATGAGCAGCTCTCCCTATTTAGGTACTCTCGCGCTCGAGAGGTTGAGCATATGTTTTTGTCGACAGTTGCCGTGTTCTTCACAGAGGTCATGAAATGCGTCGTCTGTCTAGGAGTTGTAATGCATGACGAGTCGCCGAAGGGGTTTGTCTTTTGAAAGAATCTGGATTCTCTTCCGCAAGAATAGACATTATTTGAAATTTTTCGGAAGTTCTTGAAAAAAAACGTAAGTGGAGCGATAGTGACGATAATAATCAGTGTGAGGACAATTTCTGGGTAATTAAGTACGGTAAATTACGCACATTCAGATTCTTCCCTGCGTTAATGAATCAGGTCGTTCGACAACCATACGACACGTTAAAAGTGTGCATTCCGGCAATGGTGTACATAGTTCAGAACAATTTGTTCTACGTGGCGGCATCACATTTGGATGCTGCTACTTTCATGGTTCGTTGTCTGCGGTTTTTTTGCGAGTGCATGTTGGAACTAAGGTCAACGTGTGAAATAGTGACTACCAAACCTGATTATTTTTCATGAACAAAGCGGAATTTTTTTGCTTTCACTGTTTCTTTTTCGGGTCTAGCAAAGGAAGCGCATGAGGCAAATACAGCAAAAGCTGAATGCATCATAGAAAGGATGGGTAATCACATACATACTGTTATGATTAGCCAACTTTTCGCTACTGGAATTCAGGTTGATGGGTCCCAGGTGAAGGATAAATTTGGGTACGTCAACACGTTTACCATGGGTAATCTCAGTGAATCCAATCTAAGATTGGTATGAAAACCATCTGTTTTGAAGCTTTGCCTGACAAGAAGCTATTGTATGTATACCATTTTTGCACTTCTGTTCGCGGAAAAGAAATGAGAAATGCAAGGCGGATGTATGCATGCCACCATACCATCTTGTCAAGGAAACTCTCAGACCAGATAGGGTCTATTTCGATGTCTATTTCGCTGGGTTAGCCTCTTGCATTTCCCTCGCAGAAAAAGTAGCTTTATTGTAGCATTTTGGAGTTACTTACTAGTAAGGCGAATATTGCCGTTTATGGTTAACAACCCCAAAATAATTCGAGAATTCTTTTTTATTACAGATCACCTCTCAACTCAAAATATTCACGGCGGCCATCTTCACTGTTATAATACTGAAGCGGTCCTTGACTCGAACACAATGGTTAGTGCCGAGCACTTTTTGACACTGGTACACATTTTTGACAATCACACTTTCCCCTTAAAGGTTCGCTCTTGCCATACTTTTCGTTGGAGTGTCGCTAGTTCAACTGCAGACGTCTAAAACTGATTCAGCCGGTATAGAAGGCCAGCGACCATTCGTAGGTGTGTTGATCACCTAATGCTTCATACATTTCACTGGGTAGAGATAATGCTCTTTATGAATGTCATTCCAGGCTTCCTCGCAGTAGTGATCGCATGCTGTTTGTCAGGGTTTGCTGGAATTTATTTCGAAAAGATCCTCAAAGGTTCCGCGCCGGTGTCACTGTGGATGAGGAACATTCAAATGTGTGTCTTCGCTATCCCAGCATCATTTGGAGGTGTCATGTGGCAGGTAGGCTAAAAGGCGTTCTATGTCTCTAACTATTATCCCGCAGTTGCGCATTATCGTCTTTCCTGTTAATACAGGGGTATCAAAAAGTTTCCGGCCTGAACCATTTGCAGATTAGCTACTGCAGTGAAATTTAAAAGCAAATAAATTTGCATCCCTTGAAGGGCAAAACACTCTTCATCTTGTCATTTTATTAGACTTGCCCAATTTTATAAGAATTTTTATCACCCGAATATAAACACCGAACGTGGACTCTTTTTCGTTATTTGTCTTGTTCCGCTGGAGAGCCGTTCAAGATTTTCTCACGGATTCTAGTAGCTAGTCCCTAGACCCCGTCTACAAACTGGCTGAATTAGCGAAATGCATTCGCATTGTGATGAAGCAATACAAATTTGTGAAAAGGGATGTCTCATTGAAGAGCCTGACCTCCGTGGTTGAATTTCTGCAGTCATTTTTCTTGGCTCGTTTCCGAGACGGGTGGAATAAAGTAGCGTTGTAATTATCTACTTCATTGGGGTTTACGTACATGTGGTAAAGTGATACGATCTTTTCTCTATCGCACAGAACTTTGGGCAAGACATTTTCACCCCCGCTTCCGTGTTCGATCGCACTATTCTCAGAGATCTGCCCTTCCTGACCCATTACTCCGCGCTTGGGACTTCAAACCTTGGCAGCAAATTTGCTATTTATCGGCAGTCAACATATTACAGAATGTTCTTTTCGCTTTCTACGAAACTCCCAAAAATCTTCTTTGAATATTCAACTGGAATTTTCTTGTTGGACGCCGAAAAGGTTTTAGAGACTCAATGTTCTGTGAAGGTTAAAATTCTTAGACGGTAGCCCAAAAAATTCTAAAGGGAAGTTTTGAATAGCTTAGGTCCTTGCACGCTCTCTGCTCCTAAACTCTTTCTGCAATGCTCAGTAATTTTTTCTACAGCTGCAGTAATCTGTCTTCGTCTTGTCTCTACCCGTTGATCAGGGGTCGCTTTGTTTCTGACCGATTGTTACTCCATTAAAAATACTGAGCTCCAAAATTTTATGTGGGAATGCTAGAAGACTTACTCTTTATTTAGAATTCAGGGGCGGATTTAGATTTTGTGCAATGAGTTTCGTTTACAAAACAAAAATTCGTCGGTTGCTTCTCGCTGGATACACATTTTTCGAGCGATAGCCATACCTTGGCTTGAATAAAACGTTCTTATTTCTAGGAACTTTAACGAAATCTCATGAAACTTTGCAAATTAACATGAAAGGCTTCACACTACATGGTGCTCTCAAAACCATGCAGAAATATGGAACAGGCAAGCGGAGGCCGGAAACTTTTTGATACCCCTGTATATAACAAGCAAAAAATAGCTGTTAACAACGAAGCGACTTCTTCATTCCTGTTCCTCCTTCCATTTTCTAAATCAAACCATATTGTTCGTCACATCAAGTTATTTATCGCTATGATCTCCTATCGCGCTTCGTGACGGAATAGTGCGAACAGGCTAGTGTTCTCGGCTTTCTCGATCTGTTGTAAGATTTTGCATTACGATAATAATCGCGCTACAGGCTTATTCCGTTTCTAGCTAGAAGCCTTTGTTAGATAATTTTCTATACATACCCTTTGCGATATAAGCCACGCCCTGAATATCCTTGCCATTTGGAAATTTTGATCCTTCAGTTTTTCGGTCCCTAGAACTTCTGTGCACAGAAAATATCATAACAGCTCACAAGTTTTGAATAATTTGCTAGATTTGACTGAACTGTTCTTTCAAACTGAACGACTAGTTCTTGCTTATTGTAAAATGGCCGCTTAGATTACTGGCCTTTTTGTTATGGGGCAGGAAATTGCAATACGAGATCATCTGAAAGTTCATTATTTTTTTTTGAATTTTTGTCCCTTAATGCAATCAAGATACGCTGATTCATTCCTATTGCTCATTGACGCGGTAAATTACGAGACATGTTGGAAAAAATTTGATCAAAGTTTGCCTTTACCCAAATTTTGGCGATGGGAACGCGGCATGGCGAATTTGTTCTTCTTCGTCTACAGAGTGGGGCAGGAATGGGATCAGTCACTGACATGCTAAGAATGCTAAAAATTTTCACAAGTTGGCTATTGAGGGTACCAAAGGCGGGATGATTAACAGATGTGGTAGATCTGTTAATCATCCCGCCTTTGGTACCCTCAATAGTCAACTTACGACTAACTGTAAGTTATTAAACGCCAAGATCGTCGCGAAAAGAACATGAACATAAACATCACAGGAAGAGACTTCAGGAGCTCCTACTCTTGGTGGGCTTGTGGGTGGGCCAACGCGCGACTACTGGGTTTTTAAATGATGTGCTCCCTCGTTGGTCACACATGCAGAGCACTTCCTATACTACTAGAGAGTAGATGATGAAGAATGGTCACGAGGAGTACGAATTTTTCCAGAAGGTGCGTAATCGGGAGTGCATCATTCAGAAACCTCGAAATTCCACCATGTCTCCTCGACTGCTTCACCCACAAGCTCTGTGAGAATTGGGAATGGAAAACGGGTCTCCTGGCAATTTTGCACTAAATCGTATACATCATGGTGATCAGTAGCTCTTCTAGATTTTTCCATTTGAACATCTCAAAAATCATCTTGAAGGCAGTGTTGTTGGGTATCAGAAGAATCTAGGGACACTGCTGATTACAATGGAGTATGTATTACAACTCAAAACTGTCAGAACTCCCGTTCTTGAACCGCTTCATTCTGGAGAAATCATGCAGCCGGCACATCGTAGCTCCTACATGGAGTTGCGCCACGATCGATGTCACCGCTGCAACTCCACGCCGTCGTGCACGCGGCACCCCAAATTCTGCGTTAGGGTTTTCCATGGATGTTTTACTTTTCAGCAGCGTTACCTTTTGTTTCATTCGGTGTCGATGATTTCTACAGTCCATCTGGAACGATGGGGTGGATGAGCCAGTGGGAATTCTAGGGGCAGTGCGACTCTGTCGATTTGCTGTTTCGATCTGCTGTTTGAATGAAGTCTGATCAGCCAGAAGAAGCTCACCGAGTGGAAAAGTGAAGACGTATGACGTAGTAAACAGGTAGAAAAGAACGTAAATATCAAAGAAATCAATGATAGCAACGGTAGCCGATCGAGTTGGCGTGTGCTGCCAAGTCGGCCGCGCCACCTCTAGATTTCCCACTGGCCTCATCCGCCCCATCGTTCCAGATGGACTGTAGAAATCACCGACACCGAGTGAAACAAAAGGGAAAGCGTGCTGAAAAGTAAAACATCAATGGAAAACAATGAAGTCGAATTCGAGGCGCCGCGTGCATGACGGCGAAGAGTTGCAGCGGTGACATCGGTCGATCGCGGCGCAACTACGTGTACGAGCTACCGATGCGCCAGCTGCACGGTTTCTCCCAAACGAAACGGTTCAAGAAGGCGATTTTTGACAGTTTTGAGTTGTAATATGTACATACTCCACTGTAATCAGCAGTGCCCCTAGATTCTTCTGATACCCAACACTAAAAACTCACCCTGAGTGTGGACACTGCCTTTAAGGGGGACGGTGCCACTGAAGAATTGTGGCGATGCCCCATCTCCACGCTGCTCAAATGCTGCGGCCGCAAATTTGCTGTTGATCTTTGTTGCGATGTTTGGATTTGCCAAGTTTTGGGAGATATACGGTCTTTGTTTGAGAATAGGAAACGAAATGTCATGAAGAGTTCCTTGTGGTTAATTTGTTCGAAGACCTAGCTTTTCGAGAATTATGAACTGTGCGACTTTGCTCTAATATGCAAGAAAAAAGGAAAAAAGGCAAGGTTTGTTATGCGGTAATTGGAAAATGGAAGGGAAAACTTGGTTATGGAAAAAAGAAGTTACAAGCCAAATTGATCGAAATAGATCAAGTATCGACCTACAGTTCATCTTGAAGGTTCAGAACTGATCCACTGGTGTGCCTTTGTATGACTTGCGAGTGTTCATCTGAATTCCCGATTGGGACAGTTGAGGGACAACCAGACTAATGAGGAAGTTGCCACTGTTTCCAAACCCCTAATATGTTAGAATCCAGAATCTCGAAAGCGAACCTAGTTATCAAATCGCCTCAGGGGATGAACTTTTCTGCAAAACTGGTACTAAGAGGGAACATTTTCTTGAGAGAGTGAGGTTTGGAAACTCACTGATCGTCAGTTCACTTAGATTTTCTTGCCAAGTGTTGCTCAGCTGTCGACTGACCAAGACACTTGCAAATGTTGATTGGAGTAAAAATTTGCTCCTGAGAAGTATGATGAGCGTTATGTTGTTTTTACGTGGTTAGAGCTCATCACCGCTCAAACTTCATTCGAATCTCCCTCTATTATTTCGCTCCATGTTAGGAACTTTTTTACGCTGTCCTAGAGTTTATTGTTGATAAGTTATTGTACCACACTGTGTCGAAAATGGGACAGGATATAAGTAAACAACAAAGTGGAAGCGTTCTAAGAATTTTTACCCTTATTATTAAACAATTCAAGGCTGTTATTGGTTGCAAGCTGAAAAGCAAAGTTATAGAGTCGCCGCTTTTTCCTCGCAACTCCACAAGTGCCATTTCCTTTCATCTCGAATTTTCGGGTCGTTCACTGAGCTGCATTATGTTCGAGGTAGATTTTCCTTTTGCATGAAGTAGAAATAATGAAAATGTCGTGATAAATTCGAGGTGGAAGAAAATGCACTAGTGAAGCTGTGAATTAAGGGCATGGCTGAACGCGTGGAAACGGTCGTCTGTGGTTGAATAACCTGTTTTTGCCCTTTCCTGGCTCTTTGCTTTGTGGGTTCCTGTTATAAAGAGAAAGACATATGATTATGGATGGGAGCATATGCATATTCATGAAATACGAAGGCAATCAATATCAGCATCCGAATGAATATGTTGTCTCTCTCACAGATTGTCACTAAGTACATAAATTGTTATTTGAGTACTCCATCGATGCATTGGTAGGAACAGGAAAGTGATCACCAGGGATGTGCGCAATAAAAAAATCCGATTTTCATGAATCGTAAATCGTATATTTTGGAAAATTGTCGTAAATCGTAAGTCTCAACTGAGGGTCCAAGTATCGTATTATTGATGAGATCCAGAAAATTTTGGTTCTTTCACAACAAATTCCGGAACTAGCTACTGCGACTGTTCCTCGCACAGCTCCCTCATCTTATCCCTAGAATGAAGGATTGAGTGCCTCTGCGATTGTCAGACCAAATCCAATGCATAGTGCACCACAGAGAAGGATGCAAGATGCACAGCAGAGAAGAATTATTTCTTGCACCCTGTGATCCTCGTTCATAACCACTATGAACTGGCTTATAAGAGCTTGGACAGGAAAAAAATCTTCGTGCACTACATCATACTGCAGGTGAAATCAGTAGAATACAGCAACTTTTTTGACGAATGGACGGAGGCTTGGTATACATCTTGTAAACCATGCGTTAGCTCAGCAGCATCAGCCGCCTTCACCATTCCTCCTCAGTGAACGGTACTTTCTTATTCAGAATCCATTCTTCGTGCCTAACCTATCGTTTTTATTGCATTTTTTGTGAGCATAATGTAGAGCTTAACCAATTCTTGAACATATATCACAGTTTCGATTTCAAATCTAATTCAACCATTTAAAATAATTTTCTGGTTCTCATGCTGGATTGCGTTTTTGTTCGGGGTTGAGCAAATGCGGCACTCATCTTTAGAGACGTTTTTTAAAATTAGTTCATCGTGTAAAAAAATTAATAGCTTGTTATAGATGCGCTGGACTCCGTTATATAGCACACATTCGTATTCGATCTGTCAAAACCTTGTAAACGATTTCATTCACTTTTTCCGGTGTGATCACCTTTTCCTAATGTTTTGCACGTGACCTACTGTTTGCTTGCGTCCAGCTATGCTTGGTTTTCGGAACCCAAAAACTATGGCTGAAAAATAAAGGTTATGATGTTCCAAAATCAGCATCCAAGTGGTGTTCGGTTACCTTGAGGTTTTCTTTTCCAGTTAAAAAATTGAGGACTACCTAAATTTAGCATTTCTCTGCAACTGAGCGCATTCGCAGTTGCTTGACTTGATTCTTGTTTAGAAAGTAGAGGCTTTTTCAGATCGA
Source organism: Ancylostoma caninum (assembly GCA_037903475.1). NCBI lineage: Eukaryota > Metazoa > Nematoda > Chromadorea > Rhabditida > Ancylostomatidae > Ancylostoma > Ancylostoma caninum. Next base: position 342,536 of record JBAJFG010000049.1, read on the forward strand.
TTTGAAATTCAGAGTCAATTCATTTGAAGGACTTTTGAACAGAGTTGCATAGAAATTTCTGGAAAAGAACATCTGCCTGGTATGTAGTAATTATGGAAACTTTTTAAACGGCCTTTGTATGTATTTATCTAGAGCCTGAATGCATTGTTGAGATTACTCACAGTTAACGTGTTAAGATGCCCAGATTCACCCTTTTCCTATCACCCATCAACATGTTTACCCGTACTTACATGACATTGTCTGTACCAGCTGCTACCCATGGGTAGGGACTATCCATCCTTCCAGTGATGTAAGCGGGCCTTGTGAAGGGGGTGGGGACAACTTCATAATATTAATGGGACAGTCCACCTCTATCTATGTTCGAGGTATCGGCAGATTCCGAATCTACTCGACATGCTGAATCCAATCTCTTATAGAAAATCCTCCGAACATGGTTCTAAACCGATCTTTCAGGGTTCTTTTTAGTCGTAATTTGTAACAGTTCGTTCAACAAAACTGGTGTAGCTTGCCCTACATCTATCTATATCACACTTACGGAGCGCTTCACTCAATAGTTCTAAGGAATTTTCATCTTTGAAATGGAAGTTTCTTTGCTTTTGTGAGTTTTCGCATGTACCGTTGGAATTGATGTGACGAGAGAAGATGGGAATGTTTTGGTGGTTTTGTCATAAAAGGCGAGTAGGATACTTTTTCGAGGGGGGGGGAACACCACCGAGAGCTAATGGGGCGAGTTGGGAAAGGATTTGTGAACTTCATTCACAGCTTTGACGTTCTGGCAATCAAAAGATTGTTTTCCCAACTTACGAGACCGACAGTTGACCGATTTTGGGAGCAATTTTATGATCGCAGTTATATTTCTCGTCCTTCTTAGCAGATAACTTCTCATTCTCATCATAACCTCTCTTTTTACTGGAGTTTTGCTATGTTTATCTTTACTGTTCTTCTCTATATCCCCAGATCCTGGATTGTTTATCCTATTCTGCTTTCACTGAAGAACAAACATTTTCAGGATGGAAAAGTTGTCCTAGAGCATGGACTACTTTATGGATTCGATTGGGTGGTCTGGCTGACGGTCTTGTGGTATTGTGTAGGAGGTGGGCACTGATTCTGATGCATTCCATTGTGATGTTCATGTCTTTAACCTTCACAGGAACATAAAACTATTTAATTTTATTTATTGGCTAGTTTTATTGTATTTCATTGTTGTTCCTTTTTAAGGACTGTCAGTCGCCGTTTGCATCAAATACGCGGACAACATTGCCAAGAACTTCGCAACATCAGTGGCGATTATCCTCGCCACTGTTGGCTCCATGGTTATTTTCAACTTCCAACCATCGCCGCTGTTCACACTAGGAGCCGCACTGGTCATCTTCAGCATTTTTATGTATTCATCGTCACAATCCATGGTGTCAGTGTTTCGGCGGATCGTTAAAACAGAAATGTTCGTGTAGTTCTCTGTCAAGCTTTTAGTGATGTGCTTTACATAGTCGCATTTATCGTTTAGCTCTTCATTTTTGTTAGCGTTCGACCTAATCTTTGTTTACAAAGGTGGCGAGCAGATGGGAGTCGCTCGCCTTTGCTGCGGCACCGCTGTGCTCTGTGTCCCTGCTTTGCCGTCTTTGACATCTGACACAAAGTTCTCACGCTAAGCGACGCGGCTGTTTGCTTTGCTCCAGTCGATCAGTTGTCAGCCGTCTTTGGCTGGAGATCTGTCGCGTAGAATAACATAGGCACGAGCAGGCTTTTCGCTGCGTAGCTGTGCTAGCTGGTTTCCGTTTATGGTATTTAAGCGTGTAACTAGCAATACTTCGCAGTAGTAGGTGATTAGCAACGCTATCAGCGCTGAATAGTAGCTTCGCTGGGGCATAACCTTCGCACAAGTAACCCTTCCAAGTTTCAATCCTTACTGGTATGGTTAGGACTGAATAAGAATTGAGTAATTAAGTTAGTTCAATTAGTAATTCAGAACCCGTTTCGCATACTCGAAACAATGAGATAGAGAATTGCGTACGTACAGAGAGTCTCCTGGAGTTCTCTTTTCTTCAGGGCCGTATTACTTTCTCTTCTTCGAACACTTGAATTTCCAACTAATTCGAAATGGATTAGCGAAATCGAATGTGTTTCACACATCATTCCGTCCCAAATAAATGGTTTGGATAGCTAGCTTCGTCTTGATGAGACCTTGTTAAAGAACTCTGTTAATTTCCCCTTCTTTCTACAACTCAGCGCTCCCTTTGCAGTCCGTTCCATCGCAACATCCAATGAAGAGACTTTTCAGCAGCTTCAGTCGTTCACTTTCAACTAGCCCAGGAGTGTTCGAAAATTTTTGGATGTAGTTAAAATAGATTTTACCAAACTTCTAGAAGTTGAGGTGAATGATTTTTTATCCTGAAGGTGTAATTTCCTGGCTTCTGGGGTAGAGTGCTATGTGGCCTCAGCTCAACGTATCTTTTCTTCTCGGAACGAATCGGACTTCGATGAACTATAACTGTAGCTAAAGTGTAAGTCCGACTAAAGTTTGCTGCATTTTCCTCTGGGCCATTAGTTAGCTTTAGCTATTCCTGTTGCTTCTGATTCGTTCTCCAAATATGCTAGCAATTCAACAGCTTGCCGTTGAAACGTGCCCATGCTTGCCCAGCTGTGCCGTACCTCGGACACGTAGCGCGGCTTGAGCTCCCAGCTGCTCGTCATGTCCGCCGTTATGTGGGTTTCATTTGTGTGTTGGCGGCTAATTTTGCCCCAGGAATCGTCCTCGATTCTAATTTGTTGGCAATTCTCGCGCTTTCATCGGCGAAACGTCCCATGTGTGAAATGACGGCGTTGTTTAACAGCCCAGGTCGGGCAGGGCTACGTAGCACATTACAGCGGCGGTGGGGGTGTTCTCTGCACGGGCTTGTCGCCGAAGTGTTCACGATCGCTGCACAATTTCCCATGCATATTTATCCACTAATTTTCCCGGGTCTCAATTTTCGGTCAACAGCCATTGATTGGTTGTTTCTTTTCCTTCTCTGCTCCCTCTGGCAGCGCTTTCAGGACGCACAGATTCAATACCGATCCGTTCCTTTCGTTCTGTATGCGCATTGCTGTGCCCATTTGTTTGTATAGCTTGTGCGTGAAATTCCCGGTGGTTTACGTCAATGGAATCTAACCGTTCTTCAGTCATTGCACGCATTTTTCTGTGTATTTTCTTGAAAAGCCACCAGCTGACTCCGCCTTTTGCCCGAATGTGTCTATGTTCACTGTGATACTGTACGATTTACTCTGTGATTTGTGATTATGTTGTTTTTTTTTTTGAGATTTTACAACAGTATTATGTAAAGATTACAAATTTTTGTGATTGCGTTATGTTGTTGTTTATTTGTCCGATGCTTTATGCTGTTTAGAGAGATTAAACTATTTTAAATAGATTTCGTAGTGAATTTATTATTTCTGTTACTAACTGTTTAATATGGCTAACACCACTTTGCACTGTGAATGCCTCGCTACGGCCTCTATTTGCTGTTTCCTTCTGTTTTTTAATTTCTAATGGGAATGCCCTATAGAACGTCAACGCAAATCTTTTAGCGGAAGCAGAAAATCGTAAGCGTATTCGCACTACTAACAATTGCTGGCTTATCTATATTTTCTGAAATCAACCTCGGCGACATATTTTTTATACTTTTCATTTTTACCTCTTTCCACATGCTTGCTGGACCTTTATCAAGCATTTTCTGAATGGTCTTGGCTAACCTGGTTCTTAGTGGTTATCAAATTACATAGTTGCACTATTCTGCTAAGTTTGCGAATTTGATATCAGCTCCACTTCTACGTCTAACTTTGAAGGTTTCGCTTTCTCCTTTCCGCATTTTCAGTTTTGATTCTCATCATTTCAAACTAACACTCCTACATTTCTTTTCCTCCCATAAAAAAGCACTTACGTATGCTTCATTAGGTTTTGATCGCAAAAAATGTTAAGCTTAGGAGGAAGCAATGGAAGAAATGGAAGTTATATCCATTTTTTTCGTCTTTTTTTTTCAATTTCCATCAGCTAATTGCTTTACGACTCTCGTCAACCACTCTACTGCTGAACGCCTGGCTAGATCGCAGATCCCTTGTCCCTAAAGCCGCATCCAAAAGCAGCTTTTTGCTTCAAGTACTTAATTCAAATCAGCACAAGTATTTTTGGCAAGAAGGGTTCTCAGATGCTAGAACAGATGATCTTCAAGAACGGCGAGACCACAACAAAAGCGAGGTGGGGTAGCAAGGACCAGGGAAAAAATGCTCATTCGGGAAGGCTTTTTTTTAAAGAAGAGTGAATTCGAAGCAAATGTGTGAACTAGCACATTTTATTGTCTCCAATCCCTTTCGCCACTTTTTGCCCTGACATGCCCAGGTGATTCCCGTGCCTGTTCTGTCTCACAGAAGCAATTTGAGTCGCAACGTTTCCCTCGCGTCTTGATCTGTCATTCAAGGCATCGTCTTTCCTAAAAGCTCAAAGACCCAGAACTGACCCGAATGGGTGAGAATCACAGTGTCACAGTCCACACAACAGTTCTGAAACGCTAGCAACTGGAAATGAATCCCTTCTAGAGTGATTCTTCCATTATTTCCTCCTTAACTTCGTACTGGTCCTGTGAGCAAATGAACCGAGTGTACAAAGATTTTTTTCCCTTTAAAATGCGATGAAAGAGAACGAGATCTATGGATTCTGCGTCACTTACCCTTGTAGCAATTATATGAGCGCAGAATTCTATCAGTTCATATATTTTTACAAAAGAACAAAAGAGGATGTATCACGCGTTGAGGGCTGGTGTTAATAATCTCACGCTTGAAGCGAGATAACTCTCTCCACGCCATAGCAATAAAGTCTATTGGTTCTTCTCACTGCATTTCATTATTTGTTCTGCTTGCTTTGGTCCTCAAAACGAATATAGTACGAATAGGAGACGTCCTAGTGGATATACAATAGGACGTACATTTTTTTAAAATGAATTCGAAATGCTTCCTGACCACCACCGCTCCAAAAGTGTTAGCGTTTTGAGCAGATTTCTTTCTGTACGAGAAGAATTCGAAATTGTAAACTCATTCCCTGGAAAAGTAATAGTTTTGTAGCGCGGTTAACTGTCTACCCAATACTTAGGGCGAAGAAGCAACCCTTTCATCCCTTCTTTCGAGCTCTCTTCGCCTTCGGATATTTGAATTTTCAACTTATTCGGAATCGAGTTTGAGTTCATGTAATGCACTCGTTATTCGATCCTTAATAAGCTACCATTGTGATACTGTTCGATATACTGTGTGGTGGCTATTTTTGTACAACTTAGCTACTGTGGGCATGCAAAATTTCGGAACCGTACCATTGCTATCTTCTCATTTTCTTTGCTTTCCTTTGCTATCTGCTCATTGCATTGTGGGCATTTTCCACGAAGAAGTGAGTTTTTTCGCTCACTTCTGAATATTAGCACTTTCTTTCATTGTTAAGAAGCGCAGGGACTGTACTTTGAAATGGACCTGTGTAAGCAGTGATTCTCTTGGCGTTCTTTGACGTTTTGCAGTAATCCTCTGTTATTTTTGTTAATAATAAATGGTGTTCATGAAATCCTCGTTGTCTCTCTTTATTTCTAGCTATCATGGTGGGTCTGCGAGATACATTGTTGCAGAGGACACTGTAGGAGTGTGTAATGGTAAAAAATGGTTAACTAACTGAGCTAACTAGTGGCTAACTACCTACGCTAACCACCTGGTAATGGTAAGAAAATAGGAGTCGATTTTGCTGGTCGAATTTGTCCCACCAGCTGTTATAACAAGATGGCTTTACGCTAACCCCCCATTCGTTGATTTCCTGGCCACAATTGTGTTGTGATTTTTGTCACTACATGATATTACATTTGTTATTAGTTTTCTTGTTGCTTGATATGTATTACCGAAAGTGTTACATTTTACGTTTTGTTCTGCTGCACAGTCTGAAGACATTCATTAAATTCTTGAAATAATTTAAACTATTGAACTATGTATCGCTCACTGTGTTTATTTGTGGCTCAAGAGTTTGATCCGCTTTGATTGATGGCGTATTTGATCGCCCTCGCCTCCTCTAAACACTTCCTCCGTGATCAAGCACCTGCTCCTCTCATCACTTTACATAAACTCTCTGAGCATTCGCTTAGACCAGTTCCATGGTTGTTTAGCACTTCCGCCACAACGACCCTTCCATCCTTCTGCCCTAACAACTCGCCAATCGATGAGCTCTAACATCTGCTCGTGTCCTGTTGTCTATCGGGGTCACCGCTGTCTGGCACCAACGTCTAACTCTTGCGACTGCCATAAATCTTACGCTTTTTGCCTCATTCGGGAGATTCTCGTGAATTTGTTGGGTTAAAAATTGTCTGGAGAGTAAGGCGTTGTTGGGACTAGGATCTAGATTCGGATTGAATAGTTGTTTAGAATTTACCTGCACCAAATTAAGGAATTGTCGGGTTTTTCGGAAGCAGATGCTATCCAGAACGTCAAAACTCCATTTATTTCTACTTTTGTTTACTTATCTATTTACTTATGCACTAGCACGCTCACCAAAAAGAAAGAAGAGCTAGAATACATCGTTAAGGTTACTCATAGTAAACGTGTTAGCGTACCCAGATTTACCAAGGTAAATCTATAAAAATTAACATTGTCTCCCAATCAACAAAATTTATAAAATTAAAAACCTAAGGTAACATTTGCATTTCTTCTGCCAATTTTCCATCTTCCTTCATTCTTTTCCCTTTCTTTTCTTCCAAAGGCATCAATGTAAGGAAATGGTTTCCTTCCACTGTTCCCATCAAGATACGGTCATCAGAACCGTCGTCAAGTGATCGGAACATGCCATAACGTTTCATCTTTGCGATTTTTGAACGACGAGAGAACGGCCACGAAAACACTGTGGTATGCGAGAAGTGAGCGAATAACATAGTTGTTCAAGCGACGCATAGCATGCTTCACTTCTTCGATAGATGCTGGGTCTTTCTTATTTAATGCGTTGGTTATTAATGCTCATTCTTCTTACAGATCAATCCACATAGAGCTCAAAATTAGTGTTACTTAATGATGTTTTATGCATGCGAGTTTTTCTGATCTCAAAGCTAAGGAAGAGTTTCTTTTGCGTCATTTTACTCCGTCATTTGTCGTCTAGTAATGCACTACTTTGCCAAAATTGTGACATTTTCACAAGCAATGTTATTTTGGTGGTGATAACAAAGGGAGAGGTCACAAGGGGGGGGGGGGAGGGTCGTTTTGGAGAAGTAGAGACTTGTCTACAACGGGGTGGTCGTACTTTTTCCAGAAAGGGAGTATGGTTGTATGCGGGCAGAAGATGGGTTTGTACTCAGGTCAGGAAATGGTAAGCAGAGAGGAAGACCGTTGTGGAAGTAGGAATTTGTACGCAGAGGTCGGACGGAGTGGGTGTGGAGTAGTTTCTTTGACGGCTGAGATGGGGGGGGGAGGTGGGAGAGTCGCGTGGGTTTCAGTTTTTTTATAGTTACCACACCTTACCCTAGTAGTAAAACAAGGATTCAATCTCGTTGTTCGTTCCTAAACATGTCTACTCCTTAATGCTTAGCTTAATAGTAGTGAAATTTCTTGTTCTGATGTGTTTAGATATGCATAAGTGTGAGTAGTCACAATCACACATGATAATTGTCCACAAACGCCTTTGCCAATGTCCCAATAGCTTCCATTGGAGAATTTTTTCATCCTATCCGTATTGGTTCGATGGAGGGTCTTGGATCTTCACATTATCGTCGTCTAAGAGTGATTGGAAGGTAGAGGAGTTATGGTTTGTTTTTCTTCCAGGAGCTCCCTAAAACGTTTTTGGCTGATTGGATGACTATATCGCTAATAACTATCTCATCAGCTGACGTCGGACGATCCCTGAAACTTCTTTGATCGTGTTGACATGCTAATATGCTTGTGCTTTGTCCGCCTTCGTTTTCGTGAAGGAGACATCGGTTTCCTTCCATTTGAGCGGTGCCATCTTCAAGCCTAAATTAGCTTTTTTTTCAAGCAGATCTCACATTCTTCCTACAACGCCTAGGGCCCTGAGAATGTTTTTTCCTGAGACAGCTAAGATCTTCACAGATTGCATTGCACTTCTTTAGTTTGCTCATCCTCTTTAGTTGAGAAATATAGCCCTGAAATGGCTGCATGTGGAGTATTACGCAAGGCCGGATTCAGTCTCCGTACATAGAAAGTGCAAGAAGATTGCTGTTGGCTCTGCTTCAAAGTTATCGCTTCGTTATCGAACACCTCGACAAACAGCGCTATCTCCACCCAGTTCCTCTTTTGGCTTGTTTTCGATTCACTAATGCACCGTCGACGCCTTTTTTCACTCGATTCAGTTCGCGTGCGCTTCGTGAATGTACCTGAAAAAGTTCTCTTTGATGGCTTTTAAAAAATTTTATGTACAGGAACACTTTGAGGAGAGGGTTGAGCCACACCTTCATGGATTCCTTGGTTAGAGTAGGGGATCGTATAGAAGGCGGTGAGCTCTGCACATCACCTAGTCATAAGTTTCGTCCTAAGCTCCGATGTCGAGCTGTAAATTTATTGGGGCCGTCAGCGTCTCTAGGCCAGGATCAAATTAAATCTTGAAGAAAAATTGGGCTAAAGGCATTAGACTGCTGATTTCCAGTACATGTACACAGATTAGTTTTGATCAATGTTCATTGCCAAAGTGAGTGGGGTTCAGCTGACCTTCCGGACAATGTGAGCCTGTATGCATCATTTAGATCACCCAGGATGAATGTGTTATCGCATCTAAATTTAGCCTTTGCCTGGCAGCCACAAAAGCGGCTACCCATACATGACGGGGGTGAGGCGATATTTAGGATACACCCTAAGTTAGATAGGATTTTATTAATGAATTTTAGTAAGGCTATGTTAAATGGTAGAGTAATAATAATTATTTTGTTGATTGCTTTGTTTACTATGTGAAGATATAAAAAAGGTTGTAGCTTTAAGTAAAAATTGTTATACACAAAATTTATTGAACTTAAAATACGTAAATAACCGGCGGTGGTAAACATTACCCATAGGTTGTCATGACCATGGTTACTACCTATGCTCTAAGTCAGATGTGCCGGTCATGATCTCTATGAAAGGCTCTGTTGACTTTCCGCGAAAGATTATGTCGGGATCAGATCGTTGGACAGAAACTTGACTGGTATTATACTCTGTGGATTTCTGTGAACCGTCCAGCCTCTTCCAAATTGTGTTGGAGCGTTTTTTTAATCGATAACAGGAACGCTCTGTCACGGAAATATAAGATATCAACTGAGAGCTACCGTCAAGTGTGTGAAGCCAAGGAAGTCTTGTCGCTTTTTTGTGGTCTACTATCCGTGATGATCTGTTATGACAGATGGAATGAGGTTTGAAAGAAGCGGCACAGATCAATGTTTTGAATGGCGTAAGAAGATATGCACATTCCCATGGCGTGGGAGCCGTTATCGTAAACAAATTTACGTCTCCATTTTCAAACATCCCAACGGCGTCATATTCATGCCATCACCATTGGTGATGGCGAATCCATGATTCATAGCGCTACAATTTGTTTATTCCTTTATCCATGATTTCTGACGAAATATTGCTTTGAAGTAACCTGCATTGAAATCGTTTTCACTCATGGAGTTGAACAACTCAACTTTGGAATGTCTGGCATCATAATGCCTTCAATTAATGGAGGTCTATTATAGCTACTATTGAAAAAAATATAGAGTTCGTCAAAAAATGACCGGATGTTCTGCCTGTGTTGTTTTCTTTTTTTCTCCGTTTATAAACTGTGGATCCCTTTATGTCCTCTATCGAATTTTCACCTGGATAGCTGAGTCTCAGATCGGCTTTGTTTAGAGCTAGCTCCAAAAAAAAGGATAACTACTGCGCTGGAATGACATGACATCACATAGTCGATCACAGTTCACTCTTCATCTCAGCCATGCCTGTAATTTTGCTGAGATTCGCCGAAAGCGTGTAGGTGCAGAGATTTATCCCTGTAAATGTGTTTGCATTGGCGTTTTGCCCCAGTTTATTCAGTTTACTAGCAAACTTGCACATCAGCATCGTGTTGGGAAGCCGCCCTAGCGCGCATTCACAGTCTTTTCGAATTCGTTTGGGTGTTCTAGAGTTTCTGTTCACTACCACGACCATGGTAATTTATAGTGCATATATGCGGTTGAAGCTCGATGAGAGTGGGCTTAGCTGTGGGAGTAATTTTCTCCTATCTAATTGATGCTGCTCATGGAAACCTCTTTTTTCCGAGATTTTCGGAATTTTGACACTGACAACTTGACTGCTGCCTCTTTTGCTGTTCGGCAGCCTATTTTTTAGGGTTATTTGCACAACAGACCTGTTCTTTTCTGAACCGCCAGAAGTTCCATTTATCTTCCCGGCCGTTGCACTCCAACGACTTTACAGTTTTGAATTCTTCAACATGTTATTTAACCTAGAAGAATCGATGGAAACTTCTTGCAATGGTGTAAACTTCGCGTACAAGTTTTGGTATCTCGCATTGATTTCGAAAATTCAATTTTTTCAATGATTGCTCAGATCTTTCAAGGATTCCAATGAGTTCCTTATGAGCATGCTACCCCGTGGTGATTGCTTTTGCCCAAGTTTTTTTTTTTGAATTAAAGGGGAGATGGGAGGTGGGTTAAAAAAATTATCAAAAATTGTTGATATTTGCCACTTCTTCGCTTTGTGGCTCTCTGAACAGCTGTTCTCAAAGATTAAAATACAATCGGGGTAGTACATAGGCGCTCTAAATCGAATGTTGTTATCGAGGAGTATGTGAAAGTGCTTTGCTTTGTCAGCTGTCTTGCTTCTCACTTCCTTTCGCCATTTCTACCAAATATTGATTGTTTCCAGAAACAGAGAGGCAAAGGCTTTGCCTTTGCCTTTGTTCTTCTCGATTCTTGACGCTTAGAAACTCTTCCCGGTTATGTGATCTTTGATCATCTTCACGATGGTCAACTTTTTTTTGCTTTCCTTGCCAGCTCATTAAAGAAAGCGCAGAATCTGTGGGTGTGATTGTGTAAAGTACTGCAGTTCACGTGGATGTTTCGTGGTTAAGGGTGCTACAATTTTTCATTACTTGTTCCTCTCGCATTCATGTGATCATGCCTTTTTTTCAATAGATCTCGTCGCACATCTTCTCGTGATGTTGCAGTACACTCTGATCAAGGCATAAGGTTTAGTTTCTCCTTGCCAGAGCATCATATTTTTGTCTTTTTATTCTTTTTTCTCCTTGTTTTGCGCGAAATAATCAACATCTTTTTTGTAGCGTTTAGCTAAATTTAACTTCTGATAGCCTTCTTCGTAAGCCCTCATCTGACAAGTATTAGTCGGTACTAGTTTTCAGCAAAGTGTTTTAAAGTTATTTCTAGGCTGATTACGTGAAATTGGATTACATGAAACTATTTAATGAAAAAAACTTGCTTTAGGCTCTTTATACAAGTACATATGTAGAAGAATCTATAGAGGCCGCGTGCATCGTCGTGATTACCCAGGGTGAACATGTTAACATTACACATACTTACCATCGTCAACACGGCGTAAACACATTTACCCTGTGTAGCTCAATAATTTACATGATCCCTTATAGAAATCCAAAAAAAAAAACCCCACTTTCGAGCCCATTCTCTTGTGGATTATTAGAGTTGCCCACTGAAAAATCTGCCACAAGGCTCGCTGACACCTAGCTCATCTTGGTGGCTGATATTCTAATCGTCGTCTCGAATTCTCAACAAAGGAAGAGACTCAAAATTGGGGTTTTCATATATTTTTGTGAGGAATCATGTATAGCATTGTGAACAGCGTCTCTTGACGATTTTTTTCCTATCAAAATCTCGAAAAAAGTCTTTAGGTGAAACAATTGCCGAACCACAGGTGGAATTTCAACCTTATCATGAACGAGTAGTGTCTTTATGCTTGAAATTGTCTTCGTACTTTTGTTACCTCACACTGACACAGTTCTCACGTTTCTTCCCATTTCTCAGGGGATATGTCACGTTGCCGATTGCAAACACAGGGATTGCACGACATTCCCAGCAAAGGCACCAGTTTAATTGCAAAGTAAGCGGAAGAAAAGTCCAAGATCCTGCTCAGAACATGATTTTATGCAATCAGCGTTGGTTTCATGTGCTCTGAACCGTGAATGCCACTGACTTCTTCATTCCATTATACTTTATGAAGTTTGAAAAATTGTTGGTAAGCGATATTTCATAGCAAATTACTTCGATTCCATGTTTGTGTTTTCAAATGGGTTTGAAATACATTCAATCCTGTCTCACATGATTCATGCTTGCAGCTTTCTGGACCTTGTCGGCACTACGCAAATTCAGGGCAGTTTCCTCGCGAATCTTCTGCCATTGCTTAGTTTTGCCGTAGTCACTGGAATCGAACAAAATTTACTCGCACAGAGCCGAATTAAAATTCGCTACACTTGCTATTACCATATGATTTACTACGCTAGCTTGGTTGTTCTATGGTAGCGCCTACTTGCCTGGACAACAGAACAGTGTCTGAAAACCAGTTCTCTTACTTAGCAAGGACTTGTGATATTTTATCGGAACTGTCATAATTCTCACGTTCTCGCACTTCTGCCTAGGAGATAAATCATTTGCATTAGAATTTGGCCAATTCGTAAAACCACAATTTGAAAATGATGTTAGATTTGACTCTTTATTGCTGTAGATTAATAAAGAGACGCCCTAGAAATTTATTCGAATTTCCTTTTCACTTTCATATGACACCGGGGCTATTTCTGTTTCTTTACACTACTTCTTATTCAATTAGAGATTGTAAGGGACCGGAGCAGGGGCAGAAAAGTGAGGCCTACATTACTGTGGCGACTGAGGTAACCAAGTTTTTGAAATTAATTTACTACTAGATTAATTCTGTACTAGGACGCTTCTTCCTCAAGAAGGGTGGAGAGGGAGTTTGATTTGAGCTTCTACATGTAATTCTTCTTTGTGGTTGCCGGTGATTTAATCCATGAATGAATATTAAAAAATAATAGTCAAATTACAAAGCTAAGAATGAGCTAGCGAAAAAAGTGTGGTCCAATCTGTGAACCGTATTTCTATGGCCCTATTCTGGGAGAGCTCCCGTCCCTGTCTACGCTCGCCACTGATCAGGCATGATGAATTAGGGTAAACACATGAAAGCAAGTGAATTATGCACCAAAATTTGTCTGCTCTTATGAGGTAAAATTAGGGAAGGGTGAAAATATGTACGTATATACACTAGGATGTGGGGATGGGGGGTGAGGGGGGAGCGGTGTGCCGTTTTTGCCGGATCAGAAGGAAGGAAGGGTCGTTTGGGGGATGTTGTGGAACAGGGATGTGCATTGAGAATGAAGGAAGAACATACGAGGGGGGGGGGGTCCTATTTTTGCCGGAACAGAGGGAATCCTATTTGGGAAGGGGCCCATTGTGTGGATGGGGGTTTGCATGTAGAAGAAGGGTTGAGGGAGTATTTACTGAATATGTAAAAAATCATCACATGAGGGTTGCATCACTTCGTGTAATGTTATCGAATACTGAGGTACTAAGCAAATCATTATGAAATGCGGTGCAATTTGAGCTACTCCTCAAATTAGATCTTGTTTTCTCTTTCAGTCTGCCCCGCTTCCCCCCCCCCCCCTTCGAAGAACGATCTTTTCTTTTTCTCAGTCATTTTTGTTGTTCCTCCGCATACTGATTTCCGTAACATTTGAATTCTTTTCACGGTTTCGCCTTTTTCACACTGAAAAAACTCGTGTCATATGAATCTTGTTATTCTTCCGACAGTAGCAAGAACGTCCTCATTTTATAACGTCACGTTTATGCATTTCTTTGCAGTTTTGTTGTCTAGGCTTTTGCGCATGCCTTCCAAAAACTATCATTGTATTCGTCTCATTAGACGATGCCTTTGACACTTCACAAAAAATGTCTGCTACTATTAATTTGCTGGCTCCGAGCTTGATTCTCAATTACGCAAAGGTCATGCTAACCGGGGGGGGGGGGGGTTCCATCTTTTCATTGCATCCAATTTATGAAGCTGTACTCTCCAAATTCTATCTTCACTACAGTGAGCAACCAAATTTGAGTTCCACCTTTGTTTGCACTTTGAGTTGACCTGGATTGTGTAGGTGTTTGATGGTTTGAAGTGGGTTGGTGGTGTCAATATTACTCGCGTAGTTGACCGTTTTCTGGTTGTGGCACTTAACAGACGACGCTCATGATCACACTTCATCCGAACTTACTCTTGCCCTTCTCTATCCATGTTGTTTTCAATGGATTTCCCGTTTCCCCATGAATCGACCATCCACTCTCCGATATATTTGATCTGAAGATTTTACTATTGCATCTTGCATCTGATATTACTGTAGGTTGGTCAAAAAGTCTTGCACCAACATTTATTTTTCAATCCAGAATTTCTCGGTATTGAATTGAAATTCCTTGGCGAAATAAAGTAGAATGTTCTATAATCTCTTAACTATAAAATTTGGGAAGCAGGTTCCATTCCTGAGCACTAATGTTATCATTGTTTGAAAAAAGTGTCAAACTTGGTGCAAAACTTTCGGACCAACCTGATTTTGTGTTGTGGACTTTCCGAGAAAATTTGCCTCGCCTGACAGTTATATTTCTTGAAGCTCTAAGGACCACGCCAAATAATTTCCACGCTACACTCACGCTGTGAGGTCACTTCGCGGGATACCTGTTTCAAAATCTGCTTTCATGCCCAGCCAGGATTCAAGCAGTCGTCCGGGTGAAGCAAGCCATTCACTTTCCCGTCTCTATCACATTTACTGCAAATGTCCGTATTTTTCGGTTTATAGACGTGGTTACACGGCTACTCTCCCTTATTGCGATTTTTGGTTCCCTTGGCTAAGGCTGCAAAATTTCCAAACCTGGTATAAAAGTAAACTGGTACATGATCTAGCTGTTTCACCTTTTTTTGAAGTTTCGAACCTGCATAGACCTCGCTCACCTTAGAAGAAGGGAACACACTCTTAAAAATTGAAGCTCAAGTCATCAACCTGATTAAATGATGATAACCGCGGCTCTACATCTTCGAGTACTGGCATGAGTGGTAGTTGAGATGGTGCTTCCATGTAGAACGCAGTTCATATTGGATTCTCTTTGGAATTATTTCGCTCAATCACCGAATGATTCTGGAAATTTGTCAGCGCTAAGTTTTTGAACTAAGCAATTATACAGCTATGATATCTCCGATAATCGCCGTGATTTCTTTTATTCACTCCAAGCAACTTTTCATGGAACAATTTTATACACGTGCCGGCTAAGATGATGTTCATATTTCGTACAACAATTATTTGCCATTTATCTGTTTATTTATTTTATGCACATGAAGTACGCCAAGTGGAGAACAGGGGTGTAAATGATGGTAACATACTGTTTTCAAGAAAAAAAAATGAACTGAACGCAATGACAAACATTCGCCACAGTTGAATAAAAAATGAAAAAAGCACTGGGATTGCATATGTATTTCATACATAGCGTATAAATTACTTCATTGTGTTGAAGGAATTTACAGCAATTATAGTCACAATACTTAATGCAATTAATAATCGTACTATTTATGATCAGTCAACTATTATGGGAAATGTGATGATTTATTCCTGACGATTTAGCTCTTCCTTCTTTACAACCTTTTTTTTTTCTCATTTCTCGATAGTCAACGAAGATGTCGGCTGGTTTTCAACGCAGAAAATTGAGATCGTGATCATTTGTATGATCGAGTTATCCACCTTCCTTCCTAGCATTTTACCACCTGTTCTGTTTCCATGTAGTACCATGAGTTCATGCAAATAAATAAGTACAATTCCTTCTCCGTGGATTTTCTGGAATAAAGATGGACATGCTTCTAGAGCTCACCTTCTAGCACATTGAATGGCGTTTGAGGGGATGCAAGGAATTTTTTAAGTTCTACGGTCTTCTACAATAAATATTTGGTTGATCAAGAAGTCTTGCACCAAATTTTACACTTTTTTCTCAAAGCATCAGAACATCATTGCTCGTGGATGGAATCTGGAAGGCCAGTTTTTATAGCTGAGAAGTAATAGAACTGTCCGCCACATTCTAGTGCCAAAAAATCCAATTTGAAACCAAGAAATTCTGAATCGAAAAATAAATGAGCTACAAGATTTTTGAACTAACCTGATATACGAACGTGAAAGCATAAGAAGAAAAGAATTTCAGAAATAAAACAAAAAACATACATGATTGACTATAGTACTATCAAGGGCTACATTTTTGTCTGGTAATGTGTTCTGTTGTTTGGGGGGTATCCTTTAAAAAATTACCACTGCTATGTAGTTTGGCGATGTTCGTTCTTCTGTTCCAAGCACATGTACATAATTGACAAAATGACGAAGCGATAACGGATTATCCGCACATCTCTGGCGCTATTCTATAGGGGCAGTGTGTCGATGTACAGGTGTACAGTGACGTGGAAATGTGTGATGTGGCAGCAGCATACGGCTGTCGATGACATTTACCGTGTAAGCAATACGCCACCGTTCTCTGCTTATGCTTGGACGGCTTCTCCACTCTTACATGCTTAGACAACACTTATCGCCGCCATCCTCCTGTCTATGCGGTGGGAAGATCCCGTTCCGAGATCCTTTGCGACATTTTCCTGGCTTGGAAACGGTGGCATGGAAGGCGTGTGATGTTTTGATTCCCATTGTTATCATTTGGTTCCCATCTCAGGAACATCTGTTTCCTTCGGAGTCGATACGTGTTATACCGCTCCTGGATTTAACTTTGCTCATTTTCTTTTTTTTTTCTTCTCGCTCCCACCCTTTTTTTCCGCCGGCACTGATGTGGCTGTTCTCTTAAAAAGCGATTCTAGCTCATGATAACTTTTTCAGGTGCCATTACAGGACGGGACGCCCTGCACCGCTTTCTTGGTCAACTGAAAATTCCCTGCTGACATGGCGACCAAGCCTAATAACAGTGAGTTTCATTGATGGAGGTTGAGTTTTTTTAGTCGGTATGAACTTATAATTTTACATTTAGAAGACAATGTCATCAAGTATTCGTCGCTGTTGGTTCTCGTCCTGCAGAACACCTCCTTGGTGTTGTTCATGCGATATGCGATGACTGGAAATAGACCGAAATTTCTTAAGGTGAGGTTCATCTCCTCCATAGTTATTACTTCTTATGATAGACTTTTAGTTTTCCCTGCTGCTCAATTTTTACACTTAATCACCTTTTATTTCGCATTCGAAAATTTCCTCTCTTTTTTGTTTGCTCTAGTTGCCATGTTTTATGGGATTTCTTTTCGAATCACTTTTATACTTTATCCAGTTGCTATTATATGGTTACCCTTAGAAGTGGTCTTTAATCTGTGTATTATTCACTTCATTCTTGGTTGTGAGGAGGTCACCAGGGCCGCGTGCACCTTTGAGATTACTCGGGGTAAAAGTGTTAACTCCATCAGGTTTACCCATAGTCAGCAGAGACGTCAGCACGCGCATCCTGCATCATCTCAGTGATGCATCCAGAGACACGAGCTGATCTTAAAGGCAGGGGTCCACCTCATTTTCGTAGTTCAGGTAACAGCAGATTCTGCATCTACTCGGCGCGATGGTTCTAACGGTATACATAAACTGTCTCAGAATGGTCTATAAACCCGTCTTCCAGGACGGGGTCGGTAACAGTTTGCCAACCCGAGTTGACATGTGAAGCCGTTGATCTTATCGATTGGACACGCCAAGACTCGTTGACCGACGCGGCAGCCGTGGCAGGCAGCCAGCACAGCTTGGAGCGATCCGCCTCCGGGCTCCAAATTTTTACGCAGTTCGTGCCTTTCAAAAATGGGTATTTCGTCGCTTCTGTGCCTGTTGATGTACATCCCGGGGATCATCATGATGAGAAGGTCTAGGATATGTTGGTAAATCCAACAGGCAGAACGATGTGGCCCTCTGCCTTTAACTTATCGGGCTTTTTTCACAACAGAAACTAAGTTAGGAATATTTCTTCCCGAAAACATCAGTAGTGGGGAGGGAGAAATGGGAATAATCCTAGAAAAATTGAATAGAAATCAATATTCACTGAATCTCACTCAACCGAGAGAATGATGCTTCATGGTATCGAAAGTTCGAAAGAGATTTAGAAAATCTCAACAACAACTCAGGAATATCCAAGAAAAAATTGAATCATTACGCTACTAAGTTGATTTTAGTTATAGTGTTCTTCATTCAGTGTGTATTCTCTCCCTCGCTCCTTTGGTGATCAGCACCACTTCATCATCTGAACATGATTTCTTATATGGGAATGCAGAGCAGCGAATGATGGCGTGACCACCTAGGTTCTCAACGCTTTTTTACTCTATTGCATTACCACGGCAAGAATGTGTCAAACAAGTATGGTGCATCCATGTTGGTCGATAAAAACGTTGCCTGATTGACTGCATACGTTTGGTGAAAATGGAGATGATATGGCTGTTTCGTCCAGAAGTCAGGGATGTCGTCTCACTCGCTCTTTTTTGGCACCAGTCTGGAGCGATGTCAAAATTGTGATCACGGCTGATTTCGCTTTTGTTAGTTCAGCTGCATTCGAATATTTTAAAGACATTTTGTATCACCTCGTTTTCATGTTTGAGGCTTTAGCGGATTTTGAATCTCCCCAGTGCGCTGAATCCAGTGATGCACATAAAATGTTACAAAACGTTCTTTAAGGCAGTGTGTCACCTCGTTTCTTGGGCCGTAGATATCAACAGACTCTAGACCTGCTCGTCAAGCTGATTACATTGATGTACGTCAAAGCTCATAGAAGTGACGAAAACCTCTTTTTTGGAGGGGCCGAAAGTGCAGTTCACGGGCCACTTGGGCGGAGCGGTCCGCGGTTGCGCTGGTTGTCCGCCATGGCTGCAGCGTTGCCCAACACGTCTTAACGTGTCCACTCGATAAGACCAACGGCTTCATGCGTCCACTCGGCTCGGCAAACTGTTCCAGATCCTGTCCTGAAAAATGTTTAGAAAAAGATATGAATAGAGGTTTGCAACATTCTATGTATACCGCTGGATTCAGGGTATCGAGGAGATTCAGAATCCGCTAAAAGCTCAAACACGAAAACGAGGCGATACACTGCCTTTAACCCGCTTTTTATACGTTTCTTGGGATGGGATTTGGAACAATTTGTCAAGCCGTGGAGCCCTTGATCTTATCGATCGGACAGTCAAGACGTGTTGCCAACGCTGCAGTCATGGCGGACAGCCAGCACAGTCACGGACCGCTCCGCCAAGTGTTCCGTGACCTGCACTTTCGGAACTTCTGAAAGTGGGGTTTTCGTCATTTTTACGCATTTTGACGTACATCATTAGAATCAGCGTGACGAGGATGTTTAGAATCAGTTAAGAACTCCACTACCAAGACACGGGTGCGGGGCTGTTTCTGACAGGATCAGTGGTCTATCATTACAGCGCAAAACAAGCAACCTTGCGTATTGGGGTTATTTCATGGGCTGATTACAAATACCACTGTTTCACTGGTTGGTAACGCTTAAACCATGTACAGCACTGTGACCATGTAATTTGTGTCACAGTTTGCATTTGCTCCTCCTGCTTGCCCTCCTTTTCTCTTTTTCGTTCCGTCATTTTGCGTAGAACAACATTTGTAATTCCGCCACTTGCATTGCTTCATTTTCTGATAGGAAATTTGCAGTTAACAGTTTATATGAATGCTGTCAAAATTAAAGAACAAGCAAAGGAAGGGCACCCCGCATCCGGCCCCGAAAATTTTGGTTTTTTTTTCACTAAAGCTTTGCGTAGAGGTTATTTGACGTGCTTAACACAAACATGGTATTCCTTTTACATTGTAACCCCATTTATCTAAGGTTCCGGCCGTTTCCCTAACGACAGACCACTGATCAGATTAGAAACAGCACCGCGCACGTGTCCTGGTACCGGAGCTCGTCTGTTGATATCTACAACCCACGAAATGAGATGACACACTGTCTTTAAGCATGGCTTTTCTCCACCGGTTGTACGCTGCTTTATTGCACTTTCAGCGTTCTGAATGCTGTGGGTCGGGAGGTCTGTAATCGCTTTAGATTTCCACTCGCTGATTAAATTTTTAATTAAACTTTGAATTGCATGCGATGGCAAATTGAAGTGAGGCGTACGTGGATAGAGTCGAGTTTTCTGAGGAAGTCGAGTCAGCAAATGAAAGCAACAAATAGATCGGGCTTCATATGTTGCTGTTTGAAGTAATCTTTGAACGCATTTGTTTTTAGAACAGGGTCAGTCATGTGGCGACGGGAAGTTTTCAAGGGGTCGTTTTTATTCCAAGGGGTAGAGATCTGCATGCAGAACGAGGGGGATCGTATTTTTACCAGCCACAAGGCAAGGGGTCATTCGACCTTCACCATCACGACGTTTCATCCTGTTAATTAGAAAATCCGAGAAGCATTTCCAGAAATTTCGGAAGCTTGTTTTTATATGGTTGGGGAGTATTTTTGCTTTCTAATAATTTCTGGAACTCCAGAGAATGCTGGAGGAGGAACTCTTTGCGGTCCCTGCCGAAATAAGTACCCGGACTAGTGAAGTTTCAGAATAAATATTTTGAAAAAATTATTTTAAATTCGAACTACGAAAAATTAATATATGCGAAGTAGTCATAAACATTAGAAATTAAAAGCTGGCACCAAATTTTCACTTATTCTGTAAAGTAACTTCGGAGGTTTCCTCACCCCTTTTCTTTCTTCTAATTACTTTTCTTTTTTATCTTTATCTTGTGATTTTTTTCCAATATACGATGTATGTACTGTTCCGAGTTCCTCTCTCTCTTTTTTGGTTCACTGCTATACGTAGGGTATCGTTCCAAAATAAATTGTTCAGGTAAAAGGAGATACCAGTGCTGAAAATAATGCCAGCATTTGTTCCAGGCCATTTCTGTGTTCTTTGCGGAGGTGTTCAAATTCATAGCTAGCGTTATTCTGGTTTGTTTACAAGAACGAAGTATAAAGACGTAAGTTCTGGAAGAATTTCACCGGAAAACATTCAGAGTACTGAATCTTACGCTCGTTTTCAGAGGATTAGCGCAAATTTATGATCAATTTGTTCACCACTGGCGCGACGCTTTGAAAGTACTCGTGCCGGCTGTGGTCTATACAATCCAGAATTTCTTGCTTTACGTCGCGGTAGAGAACCTTCCAGCGGCTACTTATATGGTGAGAAAGTCCTATTTTAGCTAGAGTCCTGTATTTATGTTGAAATGATGCTTTAGGTGACATATCAATTGAAAATTCTAACGACAGCTGTGTTCACTGTGTTGGTGTTGGGGCGAAAATTGTCCATACAACAATGGATCTCGCTATTCTTCCTGTTTGGCGGTGTAGCCATTGTGCAGTATGTGAGTAAATTTGTATGCTTTTTCACTTCCTTGATAGTCATAATTACTTATTAGCTGGGATACATAGTGCCAAAGCACAATATTTTCTTCTGAAGTTGTGATGTAGTGAAAACTGGCAAGTTATGCGGAATTTTCTGAAAGTTTCGGTGGAAAAGCTAATTCGTACATTTATGGCACACTGAATGACGCTATCTTCCAATTTCCACCACTTCATAGGCAGTACCACTTTAAATAAAAGATAGCGACATTTACTTACTTTATACGTTGTGATGAGGTCCATTATAGTTTGTTAGCTCAGAGAGAGCTGATGTAGTGTCTTAGTCTGCATTTACGACCGCGCTGGTTTCATGGATGTGAGGACGCCGTAGGATGCGTCTGGAAGGAAATTTTACTGAGTGGCATTAGGGAAACATCACATGGAAGGAATCACACCACGTAAAAATGTGAAAATTAGATCAGTTGGCCATCACCGTGCTGAGGTCGTAATTGCAGACAAAGTCGCTCCATCGGCCCTCTCTGAGCTGACAGGCTATAAACTCTTTTCAAAGGGTAGTTTATATTTGAGCAAGATTTCTCTTCTTTAGGATCAAAAGATGTCCAACGATCGCGAAAAAGCGGAGCGACTAGCGGCAGCTATGGCTACCGCTGTCCCTGATCTCCCCACGACTCCGATGCCGACGATCGAGGACGCGTTCACAAAGTTGATGGTGAGCATCCCGCTGGATTTAGGGATCCTTTGGAAAAGTTGTTTCACTCAGTGTTGTCGAAATTCAGGGCTCTGCCTCAGAAGAGCTGAACTCCACAATAGGGCCAATTCTGACTCGAACAAAGCGAGAGGTTCACGAGCAGAATTCAATTTTAGGTATGTCGCAGTATTTTTACCCATTTTTTACTTTGTTTCGGTGTTTTTTTTTTTAAATTACGATATCCTTGCAGGTTTTATTGCTGTGCTAGTGGCTTGCTGTATGTCTGGCTTCGCCGGAATCTATTTCGAGAAAATTCTCAAGGGGTCAAGCGTGTCAATCTGGATTCGAAATATTCAGCTGGCGCTTCCTTCGATCTTCTTCGCCTTGCTCTTCGCTTTTGTTCGTTTTTTTTTTG
>JBAJFG010000049.1:370000-377805 GCA_037903475.1 Ancylostoma caninum
AGGGCCATCATGGTAACTCACAATTTCAGAACCCAACCTCCCTACGCTGGACGTGGGAGTCACCCGGTGGAAATTACCATAACGAAGTCAACCACATCATCGTCAATCGAAGGTTCTGCCTGACTGACGTTGGCGTTGTACCGAAATTTTACACCGAATCAGACCACCGCCTCCTTCGCACAAAATTCTTCTTCTCATACAAAGGAGAGAAAGCCGCGAAATTCAAGAACAGAAGTCCCGAACCCGTCATAAATTGGGATCTGTTCGCTTCGTTAGCCGGCTTTTGGGAGGATGCCGTTGTCGACAACATCGACGAAGAGTACGATCGGCTTGTTCGCATCTCCAGCGCAAAGGAAGCCGAGGGTTCAAGAGCCACCAAGAGGGGACTGTCCCACGAGACCCTTGAGCTCATACTCCAGCGTGAAGCCGCGAGAGCCTCAGGCAATAAGCAGCCAACGTCCGAGCTCGCAAAACGGTGCAGAGAAGCGATAAAAGAAGACCTCAAGGAGAGGCGAGCAGCAGTGTTGGCCAAAGCCGCAGAGCGAAAAGCATCCGCAATGCCCGCCGTGACTTCGCTAACCGTAGGGCCTAGGTGACCGCCCAGATGGAACAATTTCTTCATCAAGACGGGTAATGGAGAAGGTTATCCACGACTTCTACTCGGATCTCTTCGATAGTCACATCCACCTCCCTCCTTGTCATTCTAGGGAGGACGGATATGTCGTCCCATCGGTCTTCCCTTCCGAAGTTCGACATGCCATCAAGTCGGTGAAGAATCGTACAGCACCGGGTCCCGACAGGATTCGACCAGAACATCTGAAGAACCTACCGCCATTTCTTATCAACACATTGGCTAGGCTTTTCGCACGATATCTGTCGGAATGCCCATGCAATGGAAGACCAGCAGGACCGTGCTGGTGCACAAAAAGGGAGACCCTCAGGACATTGGCAATTATCGCCCTATCTTCTTACTGTCCATCGTCTACAAGCTCATCACGCGAGTGATCCTCAACAGGATCGAAAGGACTCTAGATGAAGGAGAGCCGTGCGAGCAGGCAGGGTTTCGAAATGGATTCAGTACTATCGATCACACACACAGCCTGGGGCAACCAGGGAGTTTCTACTCAATATATCACGATATTTCGTTAGCGCCGCAGCAACTTCACGACCAAAATCTCGCCATTCTACACAGACATCACAGTCGACGTCAGAAGAGGGGTTCGATAGGGCGACACCGTGTCACCAAAACTTTTCAGCACCACTCTCGAGGACGTCATGCGAAGACTGGAATGGGATAACATTGGAGTGCAAGTTGATGGCCGGCGAGTTAGCCATCTTCGCTTCGCTGATGACATCGTCCTTATAACGCTAATTATCAGCGAAGCGGAACGGGTGCTGGCCGACTTCGACGACGTGTGTGGGAAGTCGGTCTTCAAGTGAATCTGACGAAGATGATGTACTTGGAAAACGGATGGGTCCCGGATGCCCCATTCTCACTCAACGGAACGACCATAACCGAATGCTCCAGCTACGTATATCTAGGTCGAGAAGTCAACATGATGAACGACCTCGCTCCAGAGCTGGGCAGGAGGAAGCGAGCGGCTTGAGGAGCCTACAAGAGCATCGAGGACGTGAAGAAGACGAAGAACACCAGGCTCCGTGCTCAGCTCTTCAACACAACGGTTCTCCGCGCTTTGACGTACGCCTCAGAAACCTGGGCGTTGCGCAAGCAGGATGAGAATGCGGTCAGCGTCGTCGAACGCTCCAGCGAGAGGGTGATGCTAGGAATTCCCGCCTCACGCGAGTGAGGGCTGGAATGGGAGCTTCACCCTTCGTCAACAGTCGAAGATGAGGGACGCTGCCGCTTACGCCAAGTTAAGTAAGATCAGGTGGGCCGGACACGTGATGCATCTTAACGACAACCGTTGGACAAGAGCCGTCAGCGACTGGACTCCACGGAACGTTAAGCGCACAATAGGAAAACCACCGACCCGATGGTCAGACTCCTTCACGAAGTCCTTCAAGGAACGAAGGACTTCGTGAAAGAGTCTGCTCGCTGCTCTCCGTGTCCCTCGAATGGACAGAATCCATTGGACAACTCTGGCTCGCGAGAGAGACAAATGGAAGGGTTGCTGGCGCCCGCTCTGTATATCCGAAGATCAACGGGAGTCAAGGTGATCAATCGGCTATTATCCGTATTATTCGACTGGGAAGACAGTTTTGAAGTTATCGCCTGTTAGCTATTTTGGAATACTGTAAAAAAAGCTCAGTAAGTTTGTTGTTACCAATGAAATAAAGTTTGCAAAGGAGAAAGTTTGAACCAATTCAGTGTATGAATTCCCTTTTGAGTGAGACAGTGCGTCCGAAACCGATAAGAACATGCAACAAGTAATTAGTCTACACATATGTTACCTATTTTACCATCCCTTGGCCTGAATTCTCCTCGTTCAGTACAAGGAAGTACGAGACGACAGATGCCCCAGGTGAGGTCACCTACTTGTCATCAATGATCATGAGGTGGAGGATTTTGCTGAAGCTCCCAAAAGAGGTCACATGAAATTGCAACGCGCTTCAGCTGCCACCATATATTGGGTTGGGGAATTAGTTCGTGCGTTTTTTTAAACTTGTTCTTTCACGGTGACTTGAATATTGCTTGACTTGCCTTTATGGCCCATTTTGTAGCTCTTGATTTGTACTTTACCAGTATCACAGCAGCGTTCCTCAATTCTCGCTTCACCTTGTTTTCTAGCGCATGGAATTTGACAAGGAAGTCGACATAATTGAAGCTCCCCGCAACCGGCCACCGTTCGGCTTCAATCATGGATCAAATGCGGCTCGATTGGCTAACTACATCAATGACGTCTATAGAGGTGCAAAACTCCAAAATGCTCGATGTGAGGTGATCGTCCACATTGGGTATGCTCGATTTCTTCACGCAAATATCACCAAAATGACTAGCAAAAAACTCGCATGTAGGGGATTTTCACTACTACCGACTCTGCAGGTCCAGAGTAGTCATACACAGCTTATTTTGTTCAGTTTCCTATTTATTTTATAACCTTTATTAGAGAGTTGCGGTTCCGTGCTACAAATGGAGTCGTCTCAAACGAAGCAATTTTTCATATTTCTACACATGAAGCTGACAAGCTGCCCTGTCTCTGGCAGCATCGATAGAGGAAGGAAGGAGCCATGCAACCCATTCAGTGTGGTTCTCAATGCACTGAAGTGAAATTAGTGGTTTCTATTTCCTATCGTAACTGCCCAATAGCACCCGAAGAAGGTAATGTTGAGCAATTGGCGGTACTGGAAAGCTGTGATGTGTGCCCACTGACAATTGGTTCCAACTGGTTGGATAGATACAACAAAACTGTACGCCAGCGACTGCAACAGCTTGCCTGGCAGTCAGTGGAATATGGACAAAATTAACTTCCTGCACGACGACGCGTGGCTAAGCGTTGCAAAGACTATTCAGAAAACACGCAGGAATGCGTTATCGCCAATCCTCCATATTCTCCGGAATTACCCCAGACCGGCTATCAATTATTTCGCTGTTGCAACTGTCTTAAAAGCAAAAGTCTTCTATAATGAGAACGACTAGAAGATGTACCTGTAAAACGAGCGAGATGTGCACATTTTCCTAATGTTGGTGACAGCAAAGGTAGTTGTACACAGCGCTGACTGGATATCTGTTGGCTTGTCGAAATCACTTCTATCATGAAATAAAATACGGAAAAACCGCCCAGAACATCATCCCCAACCTAATACTTCACATGGCCTCCATCTTGAAGGATCGAGAATGCGGCCAAAGAAGCGGCACAACTACCTTAGCTGAACATACCGCATGCCCGATCTGAAGCTTGCGAGAGTCCACCCAAACAACGCCCAACATAGTGTGAAATGGCATTAAAAGAATACTCTATTCACGATGCATAACAAAACAATGTTGGATGGGAGCTATCGTCTTCCAAGTGACTACTGGTCCCTTTTCTATTGAATGGGTTCATATTTATTCAATTCATGTACACAGTAAATCTCTGAGCAGTCACAGCTTGGACAGCATACGAAACAAAACGAGGAAAAATGCAACAACACATCTCAATTTCGGTCAAAACATGGAACAAACACTTGAAAATCGTTAACCTAGACTGGCAAGGAGATCGCTGCCTCGCTGGGAATGAACGAAGTGCCAGGACAAAGTTCTAAAGGCGCAAAAGCGACATCACAACTCGTCGTCGGCTCCAGTGCCAGCAGTTTGACGATGAACACGGTCAGATAGGTAGAAAACGAAAACCACCAACGCCAACACGAATACCGCAAGTAGAACCTGTATAACACATCAGTATTTTAGAACCTATATACTATATTACTACAGTGCTTCTCAAAAATACCTGCCTCACTCTTCACCGCCCATCTGCTAAGCCGCGCCGCATCACCTATGCATTATCATACGTGGTGTGACATGGCTAAGCTGACGGGCGGTTCAGCGTGAGGCAAGAATTTTTGAGAAAGACTGTATGTCTATGCATTGATTATTCGTTAATACATGATTATCGACGACATTAATCGCTTAAGCTTCTTCTAGGGCCTTCACGGAGCACAGTACCCCATGTCGCCGACGCCAGCCACATCGCCAATATTTATCGATTTTGGGTGGAGTATTCACCACTACCGGACGTCACTACCGGCACAACAGCCGATAATCGATAAGCACAGGAATCGGCGTTGCCTGGGCGGTGGCAACGCAGGATGCTATACTAGATGTGAAATAATATAGAGGCAGCGTAGTGCCCACACCGCTAGGAAGTCATTTGCAGTAAAAAACAGTCAAACTCGAAATCTGAAGAATTTCCTGGAAAAATTCAGAAAAGGAAGGTAACTAGCGAAAATTCTCTAAAAACCTTGGAGAACTCTTCTGACCTTACGACCGACCAACTACATCACGTGGCTATTTCGGTGCAGGAAATGGTCCTTAGAGGTGTTGCAAGAAAAGAAAAAAAACAAGTGTTGCAAATGGTTTAAGACTTTAACAGATTGAGCATTTGTAATATTGGAAAATATGAGCCTCTAATTTCTACGAATCGGTTCTTCTGAGCTTACTCATATAATAGAACGCGACAAAAACTGCACCTTTTTAATGCTACCGACTTGAGGCGCAACTGGTGATCCGGAAAGACTTCTGCTGTAGGTCGTTTCCAACTCCAACTCCTCCGGTGAAAGATAACGCATTGATTCCTGCCCACCCATTTCTCCGTCAGAGCCATCATCAAATGACTTCAAAATTAATCCAATATGTTTGTAACAATATATCGAGTTTCAAACAGATTTATCTATATTGCAATGTGAGCAAAAGAATAGAATAATGCACTGAAAGATTAGTCCAGAAAAGTAAAACGCACCACCTGATGAGTTGGATGCACTGTTGCAGGTTTGGTGACACGCGGCGTCTCTGACAATACTTCTCGGACGCGAAGTTGAGTTAACGGTCCTTCATCCTGTGAGGACAAAATTACATTGCGATATCGACGTGACAAAGAATCACAAACAATGCTCTCATATATGAAGCTTGCAGCAGAACCACGCGAATTGACTTCGAAATGAAGTATCAGCTCGGAACAAAATCCGCTTACCTCGATTACTGGCTCACTCTCAATATAATTGGTGTGATTCTCCCCATCGCCATTGGCCATACTGGTTGGTGGTGGTGTTGATCGAGAAGCTGGAGCATCTCCTGAAATGCTAGTTGTAGACTAGCTGTCTTGGAGATAGACATTTTGCTATCCCAAAGTTCTCCTCTTTCAATGCGCTGGGTCTGCAAAAGATTTCTGAGTCACTAATGAAATGGCAGGATTGTCTATCCATCTCTGTACTCTTTTCTTGATGAGTGTGTGTACTACTTGATGATGCTATTGCCTTTTTCATGTCGACCTTAGATAGCGTAAAAATTATTACTACCTTGCATAGCCATCAGATTTCTCAGCTTTTTCAGATGTAAACTTCGCGTAGTCGGCGTCACCGGCCCAACGTTCTGCCCTAATGCAGTGAGTTGCTGAAATTGAAGAAAAAACTGAGCACTGCACCTGTTCAAAACCTTCCACTGCTAACAGTATGAATAAAAGAGTTGAATATGGAATCTCGGGTGTTTTCATTTTCCCATCATAAGTCCAGGGAGCATCAATAGAATGCGTTGGAGCCCGTATTAATAAAATTCTTGAGACTCCAAGGCTCATATCGATGGCTAGTCTCAACACAATGAGCACTCTGAATGTCATTAGAGTGGTAAATTGGATATGCGTGCTGATGTTTCGACATCTTTATGAACGTGTTGCCAAACTGATCGTTCCAAACTTTTGGTACCACCTTGAAGATCCTTTCATGGAGAATTTTTTGATGTACAGGTTGTTAAATGTTTCCTCATCCCTGACTTTTAAAGAAATTCAGAAGACCGACCGAAATTTTTGAATTTCCATTCAATGTGTTTAATGTTGTTAAAGAACGTAAAACTGCGCAACAGCATACAGCAAGTCATATAAAGAATCAAGAGAATGTTTGCTGTGTTGCTGGCCAAATTCATGCGACCACTGACTACTTGAAAATGGTCCCGAACATGGATGAATGAACCAAAATTGTGACCCTCAATCGATTCTAGGACTGCCCTGCTATTCATACATGTATGGAATCAGGAGTCGCGCTTGTGACCGCCTAGTTGCCCAGAAATTTTGCTATCACGCACGCACTCGCAGTCGGTAAACCTTTCCGTGGCAAAGGAAAATTCCAGAGCCGCCGAGCAACTCAAATTTGGGTGAGTCGCTATTTCAGGTCACGGCGCAGCAACATCCTGCGATAGAGCGGTCACTCCCAGTGTGAAGAATTTCGAAGGTTCAATAATACAAATTCTGGATAAAACCTGGATTGAGGTGTTGTAGCTTTGATTTTAGAAAATACTTTATTCCATGCAAAAACACACATTCCTAGTTTACCATCCTAATAAAATATCTAGTAGCCGCAGACAGAACCCTAACTCTCCAGCGAAAGAGCACAACGATTGTCTGCACCATTCTAGTATGTTTCGCTGAAATTATCCAGCAACGAAACCAAGGGCATGCGTTATGTGAGGTGGGATCATTAGTATTAGCTGGAGCAGAAAAAGTTCGTCATCTCTCTTTAGATGTCCAGCACCACTTCCTCTCAGGCTGATTGGAGTAGAACAATAAGTTTTCACTCGTCCAGGAGAATTAACTATGACTTAATTTTTGAGTAGGTTCAGAAAGTGACGATTGGTGTACAGCTAGGTGGAGAACGCAAGGCGGCTTTGTACACGTCGCGCACGTTCTAAACTGTGAGTCACGAAGATTTTCAGCTGCCGTATGTTTTAGAACACCGGAAATGATGTGATCGCGCGCGAAAAGTATGCTTTCGAATAGCACGATAGTCACTCCCTTGTAACGTGGACGTTTCATTGTCCGTTCGCGAAAGCTACCTAGGATTGGTCACCTCTGACATCCGCATGGCCGGTGTGCAATCAAGTGCTAGGGAGACAGAAGCCCATCTTCGTGAATTTCTCGCGCATTTCGCGCTACTTCATCATTAGAAATGACTTCTACGTCCCTTAAAATCCCCGAACACGACGAAATTTTCGGAACGACGACTTCCGTGGGTGCGGCCTTCAGCGGCGGGTCGCCTCACCACCGTAATGACCATGAGCACCCAGTTCTTTATGTCGTCACTACCGCGAAAAGGGCGCAAGACGTAACCAGATCCCATGCGAAACAGCGTCAATATGGATCTCCCATCTTCCCCACTATTGG
>JBAJFG010000478.1:0-32765 GCA_037903475.1 Ancylostoma caninum
CTGCCAGCAGTCAAAGAAACGCCTGCAAGCGACTGTCGTCACTCTCTGATCAGGCTATGATACGGGGTGAATTCGGGGAAGGATTCGCAGTCACGCTACAGCCAGCTTTCTATTATACAAATTTGTGAGTACTGCCACAGGAACACAGGAACAAGTGTATTTTCCGGCCAACAAAAAATTAGCAATGAAGTAGTAATATTACTACTTAACACATTGAGGACCGACCACATTTTTACAAGGATGCAACAAAAATTTTTGAGCCCGATCGGCCCAATCCGATACCATACTTTCTATATTTGTTAATATAATCCTTTAAAAGAACAGTAAGAAAAAAGAGCACTTCTCAACATGGAAACGTAAGTTGGTGTACCATGTCCACCTCAAGGCCATACGGGAACTGAATGTCGTGATGCACTGTGTGCATCACATGATCCACAAATTAATTCAAAAAATCTAATTCGTAGTAGAAATAGTAAATAGCAGAGCAGTATATTATAAGTAGTAGTAATATAAAGTTGTTGGAAGCAGTAGCGTGTCTTTAAAGAAGCCATAGAGAGAGAGGTTCTTAATAGTAGATGTACTCCATACTCCTCTAATATATTATATTCTAATACAGCATTCTATGTACGTATATGTTACATTGTGCACATGATATTTTTGCGCAATGTTATGTGTACTTATGTACGTAATACTATTATATTACTATAGCACTACGTATTACATATTGCTCTATCGTGATGTTACTATCACTAGGAATATTAGCGTCATACTGGTAGCACGGACATGTAAGAAATAGATGAGCTGCGCAACATCCAGATGCTGTTCCATATTTGAAAGAGTTGTGAATAATATGTAGTTAGCCACAAATAGCTGTAAATATTGCAGAAAAGACCAACATCCCATCTTCGCAACAGAAACCTGTGGACATGAAGCAGTATTATGTAGAAGCAGCAGTGACAAGTCATAAATTGTAGTAGTAACGAATTAAGAGATCAAATAATATTTGGCCAAAGAAGCCTAGACAGAGCTACGCCGTAACATACATATGCACTTATGTGTGCACAATAATATTACTGTTCCATTTGCATGATAATGGTATATTAACACTCTGCATAATTACATATTGCTACTACTGTACTCGTACTATTACGATTTTAATTACTACACATACTACTGCTATTAATGTGCGCTAGTAGCGGATTAAGAAAAGGAGGAGCGCCGAAGTTTTCAAAAGTGCATTATAAAATCGTTGAAAATTTTACATTTCATATCAGTTTATTATCAATAGTTTATTCCTACTACTAGTTTTGGAGTACTTATCTTCAAGCATTTAATGTTGAAATTAATAAAAAAATTTTCTGAAGTCCTGACCGCGCGGGTTATCACAGTGTCGGAGACCCCGGTCTTATTCCCGCGCTCTTCAAGCTGCGCATTTCCGTGTCACTGATTTGACCATGAGAAAGAATCACAATGTTAGCATGTATATTAATATTAGGATGGTGCAAGAGCTTAGGCTTTTTCCTCGTCGACTTTGTATTTCCCACGACTTGATTGAACTATCACCTTGACAAACAGTGTAATTTCTATGATTAAAATAGACCACGACTTCTGATGCTTAATGACCACGTCCCTCCCGCCCTGTGTAGAGAATGTGGGAATCAGTGAAGCGAGAAAATCGGAGACTTCCATTTTTGAGTCACGTTTGACGATTTTTTTTCTTGGGTTGTAAGAGGTTGTGGAGCAGATGAGGGTGGAAAACACATGGCAAAATTCGTAGAGAATATGCATGGCGGCAAACTGTTCGCCAACTAAGTTATGGAATTTCAAGGCAAATCCTGGAAGCGGATCCTGGTACATTTTGGCAGCGCATAAATTGAGTCTTTAGGAGTCTCGAGCGGTTTTCTAGCTATATCTCTGCGACTTTTTGGACCAAATAACAGCAAGGGATAGTGCTAAATGCACTGCTTCAATTTACCGACACGGATTGGATGGTATGGCAAGAATTCCAGACATAGCAAAGAAAATACTTGAAAAAGTGCTTGCTTGCGTTCCCTCAATGTTATACAACATTTGCAGAGAATTGTACACTTTTGAAAAAAAACCGACAAAAGTTCTGCATCAACCTAATATTATTGTTGCAATATAATATGTATTACATATGTAATATACATATGCAAATGTAGTAGCCAATCCCCACCACACAGTCGCATATCCTCGAATATATTTACTAGTAGCTCTCACAACGCCTTCTCAAAAGGCTCCAATTGCACTGGAGTATTGAAATCAAAGTTACGGATCCTTGAACACCGTTAGTTTCCTTTGGAAACACGAGTCTCGCCGTTCGAGGCTACTCCGCCGTCGAAGTTCTGTGTGCACCATTGATCCTAGGGTTTCGCCTTTTGACGGTGTCAAACCTCAAGCAACTTCAAGTTTTTTGTTAGCCTTAAACCAATGATGCTCACCTCAGGCGAACTTGAAGTCGCCTGAGGCACCACTGCCGTGGCGAACAGGTTACACGGAAATGTACCGCTAACTCTGTATTAAAAGCCAAAAACAGCAATCTACACTTCGTACAGGCACCTGTTTTGGAACACTCATCGAATGCGTTCTTGTGTATTTTGAGATTCCTTCATGACCAGCTTTGCTCCAGAAGGCCTATTTCGCCGTTGTAACTGCGTCAACGCTTCGGTCGCTAATGCCTTCTACGATCTAGCAAAACCAGTTATGCACATTTGACTTTCAAGAACAAGATCTTGTGGCAGTGAAAGTTAAGTTCTGAAGTTTTCTTGGTGATCATTAACAACAATGCTAGGGAGGACGTTTCTCCGAGTGTCTACATTGTACCATCGGAGGAAACCACAACTACCTTTCCCATCCACAAAAAGCTTGACAAATTTCGCCAAAACATTATGTGAAACCTCTTGTCATTGAAAGCAAAAAAAGGCAAAGTTTTGCTGGTATATTTTTTCTGGTGTTCCCGCTCGAACATACTAGAAAATGCGCTTTATAATTATAAAGTTTCCGCCAAATCTGAGCTTCCAAGAAAAAATTCATTTCGCAATTGAAAGTGCTGCTAGAACCAGGATATTTCTTGGAAGAGTTTGCTAGGGAAATCGAATACAGATGGGGTCGGCAACAGATGCTAATTGCCTCACGCCGCCTCACGCAATGCCGGTCCTCAGGTAAAAGTGAGGATAATTCACCAGAAAAGCCGTAAATAGACGGAACATTTATGTGCAAGGGCTAGACTTATACCCAGTCTAACAATGAAGCAGAATTCGTCTTCATGCTTTCACTTCGATTTTTCCGGAAATTTAAAAAGTTGCAAATTCACGCAGAAACATGCTTCTCATGATTGATTGTTGCCAAAATTTGGTATAGATTTGCAGATGTAGAGTATAAATCGTACCATAGTGAAATTTCACGGAATTACTGATTGGCACCTGACACAACAACTGGCATGCAACTGCAAATTAGCAATGGTAAGAAATTTTAGCTCAATTTTCCCATAATTTCGTATAATTCTCCGTTGCAAGTCATAAATATTCCTTGTAACATGAGTGCCAATATCTACAGTCGATCCAAAAGAAAATAGCATCAGAAAGACTGTTCTCCATAATCTTTCATTTTTCACGCCCAAAATTTCGATGACAAGGCTGCTTAGCTGTCTGCGCTCAATGGCTGTCAACAACCAGTCCTACTGACAAGAATGGAATATACCTGTCGTTCATTCCAATGTCATACAAACGTCATCCGTTCTCGTTGAAACACAACAGTACAGTGGGAAGAACATAAAAGAGGAGATGAAAAGTAATTGAATTGCTATTTTATCAAATAACGAGGCAAAAACTTTAAAGGAATTCAAAGAGAGTAGTTCCGAACTGCGGCAGCCGGCAGTCAAACACAAAACATAAGGAAATAACGAATTTGTAGTGCCTAATTTGATCATCCATCGACCTCGCAGCTTTGGTACGGATATTTTGGTGTGCTATGTTGCCCCAGAGGGTAGGTCTCTGTTTGCCCTGCAGTGATGACCTCCTATTTCTCAATTTTGGAAAGTGTGAAAAAGAGATCTTTTTCGGCAATGCTTACTCCTACCTCAGAATTAGAGATCAAGAAACGTTCACTCGATAGATGATTGATGAGGAACGTACAAAGGTAAGAATACTGTTGGGAAAAGTGAAGTGCAATTTTCTTTTTTATTCCTTTCCCATAAGGAAAATTTGCACACTGTTCATACCTGCATTATCTAGCTTCTCCATGTTGCTATTGCCTACTCCTTAAAGTAATTTAGATCCAATGTTCAGGTGAGCAATAAAAATACTCCGATCTTGCGAGGAGGAAAGGTTATTGACAGCCGCTACGCGCAGCCAAGTCAACAATGCTTGTCATTGAATTTTTACGTGCAAAAAAAATTTCTAGAAAAGAGTTCCTCTGCTGCTCTTTGCTTTCATATCAACTGTAAGGATGGGCAGTAGTCTTAGAGCGAATATGCATGACTTAGAAGAGAAAATTGTACCGAAACATCAGAAAATTGTGCTAAAATTTCTCACTGTTGCTATTTTGTCGTTGCATAGCGGTTGATTGGAAATGAAGCAAGTGATATTTCCGCGAGATTTCACTATAGTACAATGTGTACTCTACAAATCCATACTGTACCAATAGATCACACAAGGGAATCACGTATCTCTATGAATTTGCAACTTTTTAAAGTTTGATGAAAACCGAAGTGAGAGCATGAAGACAAATTTTGCTTCATTGCATCAATGGGCATGAGTTTAGTTCTTGCACGCGAATATTCTAACGATTTACGGCTTTTCTGATCAACTAACCTCACCTTTACCTGAGGACCGGCTTCGCGTGAGGCGGCGTGAGGCGGCTTGAGGCAATTAGCACTCGGCAAGCGACCACACCGACAATAAAGTACAAAATATTATGTGTACCAATGTCATACAAAATATTATGTGTACCAATGTCAATCTGCTTTAATGATATACATTACTCAAACTTGAGATAATCATGCCAACTAATCGAACGAAAAGAAATGTCTGATGAGGATCTAGTTAAAGAGATTATATCTACTATAGCGAAAAGCTGAGCTCAAGTCACGCATTTTCCAGGGAAGGGGTAGACTTTAATACTTCAAAATACTGTGGTAGATTTGATGCGATGGAAAATATGTTTACCGTGCTTCTCAGCTCGATTTTCCGTTAGTAATTCTTACTTTTTGCCTTTTGCACCGTATCATGGCTATTTTGTTTAATTATTTATTTACTCTGTTTATTTTATTTATGACTATTCTATCACGATTATTCCTGTTCCGAGAAATCGAACGAGTTACTCGAGGTAGCAAAAATGGAAGTCTTTAGTGATACAGCTCAAAAAATTCGGATATGGAAGAGGAATCTGTCATTCAGGAAGATGCTTGATAGCTGTTTTCGTTGGAAACGCAGATATTGATCATGATCTTATAGCTTTGTATGAAACAAACTGTGCATGTCGTCATGTGCATATAGTAAACTAGACGATGTACCCGGCTTCGCTCGGGCGTTCAATTTCTCCCGGCCTTTCAAGGCCGATGCCAACACTTGTGGAACCAAAAAGTCTTTCCAAATGTTAATCATTTGGTGATCAGCTCAAGTGACCCTCCTTCATCCCGTCCCCTTCCTTTAAAAAATGGGGTGAAATTGCTTGCTTGGTAGATAAATTCTTCTAAAATGCTTGCCTCATCCACGTTCAGCGTTTCGGAGAACTCCAGAAGGCACGTTTTCACCGACCTGTGTGCAAGAATGCCAAAAAATCAATAAAACAGATGAACCGATATTCGGTCGAAGCGGTGTCATGTACGTGTTCAGCGCACTGAGATACCCCAGTAGACATATTTTCACCATCCCGTGGGCAAGAATGGCAAAGAATCAATAAAATCAATAAATCGGTATTCCGCCCAAAATGGTTGCCATATCTGTATTCAGCGTATTGAGGTACCCCAGTAGACATGTCCTTACCACCCTGTGGGCAAGAATAGCTCAAAATCGATAAAATCAATAAATCGATAACTTGGCGCAAAACGGTTGTCATCTTCGTGTTCAGCGTATTGAGGAACCCTAGCACGCATGTTCTCGCCAGTCCCTGGGCAAAACTGGCGAAAAATCAATAAAATCGATATTATCGATTAACCAATCGATAATCCCAGGTGCAATGTAGCCTATAACCTCCGCCGGCCCCTTGAGAGTCTACGTGCAAAATTTGGTCCGAATCGGTTGATGCTGCGCGATTTCTATTCGGAACATACAAACGTACAAACATACATACACACAAACACACAAACATACAAACACAAAAACACACAAACTTTCACTTTTATATATACAGATTAGTAGAATGGCTGTTAACTCCATGTCCCCAGCGTCGAGAAGTCAATTTTCGTCTTGCTGGCGCGCGAGATCAGTGGTTGCGTCGTAAGAAAAGCCCAAAAACACCACTTTGCAGGTCTACGCTTTTGTGCGTACTCAGTATCGAAGGAGTGCACTTTGCAGCGGTTGTGTAAACTGTTCCGCAGGACTAGCATAACTTGAGTTTGGCCTGTGACGTGTCAGTGGAGAAGGAGCTCTATGCGGGGGCTAATTTCTACAGTTCGAAGCTTGGTTTGCATCTTTCCTGACGATAAAAAAGAAATCTACAAAAGTTTTGACAGCTCAAGTGATACATGTGATACGCTAATGGAACACATTACCAAATGGAATAAGAAAAAAAAATGAGATGTGGAAGTGAAGCGCTCGGGGCGTGAGCTCCAGAAGATACAGAACCAAAAGTATAAAAGTAGTACGGCCTGGATTTCATGGATTCCAGGATTTTGCCAGCAACGTTTCTTCTGTGGAGCTCCACTGACGCCTTCAACATCTCGATTCCTTTTACTTTCAGGGCTGGGATTCATGAATCTTTACCCGGGTCGTTTCCTTCGCAGGCAACCTTGCCCGACTTCTTCCTCCCGACACCGAGGTGAACCACTTCCAGTAGATTTTCAAAATTGAAACAATTGCTTCGCCGAAAGTCAATTTCTCCTGAGTCTCTCTCTCTGTCTCTTGCGAGAACATGAAGCTTTCATTATCGTCACAGCAAAAAGAAGCGCCCTTCATATGAAGCACAATCGATAGAAAATGTCCGTTGAAATGAAAAGGAAGAGTAGTAAGGAGGTGTAAGCAGATGAGTAGGAATAAGAAAACTACGCAGCTGGTTCTGCTGCAGCGCCGGCAGAAGTCGGGCGCCGAGTTGCATGCGAACGTGCGAGGCTCGCGAGGAGCGATGACCTCTTGGCGACGGTCGCCTCGCTCAAACAGTCAAACACAGTGTCTCGAGAGAGGTGCACGCCACGCTCGAATGCAAATCGACGCAAAACCGCCAAGACTGCCTCGTAGTGTTCCGCTTCGCAGCAGGACGCCGACGAGTTTCGAGCGACCCGCAGGACTGCATCCGGGACAACGCCCAGGAAAATCTTTGCTGACCGTCCAATGCGGTTTGACACTTCGGCACGGTGTCAATTCACAGTCACATCAAGATAACGTCACCGCGTGACTGAATAATTGCATGAATGTTGGCACGGAGTAAGGAGCAAGAGAGTGGCCGATAGCTGCCAAAGAAGACCGCAACTGTAAGGTTGTCCCGCTTCCTGGTAGAACTTGTTCATTAGCGCTTAAGTGAATGAAGTCGTTCTCAGCTTTATCCGATGAAAAAGTTGTCCCTTTCGTTGAACTTGTACTTCACTAGGGGAACAGGCGCATAGAACTCAAAACGAAGTATCATAGAGTAGTCATAAATCCTGCTATAACCAACGGTAACATCATTTTCCCGTGATCAGCGTTTAACAAATTCGCGACTTTACTCTTCCATCATGGTGTGTCACGTGGGACACGGGCTGTAGTTAAAGGCAGTGTCCAAGCTCAGGGCCAATTTTCGGTCTTAGGTATCATAAGATGCACGGGGCGACGCCGACTACAATTGTGCAGGTATCTCAGCTCAAGGGAGCAGAAACCCCTCTTTTGAACCCTCTATTTTTGCAGGAAAGGGGTAAAGTTGCAGATGTGTGGTCGAATGCAAGGGCTGCATACCGGCTTGGAGTTGCAACAGGGCATCGATCGATCGCGGCGCAATATCGTGTATAGTCTGTCCGAAACGACGAGTCCGCCCACGCACGCGGGGATCGAGGAGCTGCAACGTTTGCCAGCACTCCACATCATCATCTCTAATCTGCGTATCACGTTTCATCGTTATCTTCATGGTAATGACCAATGATTTGGCTGTGACATGGACGACGTGGCAGCCAACAGCATTCGTCTCAGCCGCGCCGCCTCTCAATCGTGCGTGCGTGGGCGGACTCGTCGTTTCGGTCAGATTATACGAGATGTCGATGCGCCAGGGTGTCCCTTTCCTCCAAAAATAGATGGTTTAAAGAGGGGATTTTCTGCACTTATGAGCTGAGATACCTACCATTGTAGTCAGCATCGCTCCACGCATGCTTGATACCCAATACTCCAAATTGGTCCTGAGATTGGGCATTGCCTAGAAGCATGTGCTTGAGCTCGACCGGTTGTGCACGCTGTCCCACGTATGTCAACCGAGTGAGCACATTTCGCGAATGTGCCAATTTGCCGCTGCTCTTGCTTTCCGTATTTCACTCTCCTCTAATTTGCTGCACAACTTCTTTTTTAGATATTTTTTTAAAGTTTTTTCCTTTCTCCACATTCTCCCCCTCAGCATCTTCTTTTTTGGAGCTCACTTCAAACTATTTATCGATTTCCTCGTTTATTTACTTATTCGTTTATTTACTTATCCGTTTATTTACTTGTTCTTTGTTTAATTAC
Organism: Ancylostoma caninum; assembly: GCA_037903475.1. Classification (NCBI taxonomy): domain Eukaryota; kingdom Metazoa; phylum Nematoda; class Chromadorea; order Rhabditida; family Ancylostomatidae; genus Ancylostoma; species Ancylostoma caninum. Next base: position 8,859 of record JBAJFG010000478.1, read on the forward strand.
CTATTTCAATACACGCTACGCAAAGTGGGTTGAAAAAAGCACCAGGAAATTAGAAGTATGAAATTCGCTCCAATGTTGTTAAAGGGTTTTCGTGCATCACACATCAGTTCAGTTAGAAGATCGGAGTGTCGCCTAACGAGTCCCTGTTCTCAGAACCTGGACGAATGCCTACCTGAACGCAATCAGCGGAAAATATTCTGAAAATCACTTCTGCGTCACCAATATGAACTGATGATCCGCGTTATGTAGCTCACCAATCGCGGTCGACTAGCTAATTCTGCGTATACTCACCTCTCCCACTATTTCGACAGCATTAGAGGGCGATCAGCTCCTAACAGGGCGATGATCTTCTCTGTTGCCACATGCGTGCTCTAGCAGTGACGTGGGTGGCAATGATCTCCACATGGATGCTGGCATGCAATCACTGCCGAAAGCATGGCGATGAGTTTTGGAGTTCATCTCATCACCATGACACTTTACTGCAGGCCCTCATTTCAGCCTCTAAACTTAAGTGAAATCCCTGCTTTCCCATAAGAGCAATTTATACTAGGTTGCGTGAGCCAGAGGCGCGCATTCATTTGTGGAGGATTTTCCATAAAGACCGGTCAACGCGGCATGTACATCCTCAACGGAAAGAAGGTGCGACAGCAATGAGGCCTCAAACGCGCGCGTCAGAGGTGCGTCAGCGATGCGACTTGATCTATTTTTCATCCTATAGACGCGTCAAAAGCACGCATCTATCAGGTTGTTGCGAAAATAATTGCCATTTTGGGGTATGCTTGACTAAAATTATTTCTTCTGTCCAATTTGAGCAACTTAGGCCCATCTTATGTAGCACTCTTGTAGAGGTTTTCCTCCTCTTTCAAATGCTACTTGAAAATTCTGGCTAGCTCGTTCCTGAGGATTTTTATGAAGTTTCCAACAAATAATGAGCCGAAGCGATTTTCAGGTGATTATGTTTGATGACTTCAAACTCGATCACTCTTTGTCGGATGTATGCGGTAATCTTGCGTTTGTATTCGCTTGGAATCGCCTTCCAAATGGACAGTGAACTTGGGGTTCGCAGAGTTCTCTTCTTACGATTTTAAATTCCAATGCAACCCTGGTCGTGGTCTTGGGATGTCGCTAGACGACCAGGCTTTCAGGACAGCCGTGGAACCTAAACCAGATCTTACCATCTGGATGATGAGAGCAGGGATGGAAGCTCACTACACTACAGTTTCAATATATCCGACCCCAGTCAACAGGGTAAGAAAAGTGCGGAAGTGACAACAGACGATCTGACTGATGACAAACGTCTTACCTGGCGTGACATCTTTTCTAACCTAATTTCTTCGTCCCAAAACGACTGATTTCTAGACCATGTAATTACTGTGCATGAAGCTCAGTTTCTGTACGATAACAAGAAATGCGAATGGGTATGGGTGGAAACGTTTTCTCATCTCTAAAATTTCCCATGCCAGATCTTCTCTCCAGGGAGGTTGTGTCAGGAGTTTGATGGTGCTGTAAAGGTGTGATTGACTGCACACTTCCACAGTCTAGTCAGTCATTAGAAGCAGAGTCCTACCATTGTAATTTCGAGTTGAGATCCGCAAATCTGCTATAGATGTGGTCGGCAGCGGTAAACAAATGCTGGTTTACCCCTGCTCCAAGGTAGCGTTAAACCACACATTGCAAAACTAACCTGGCAAAAACCGATGCAGTGAAGCATTGAGGTTCTCACTCAATGCTCTTATTCCTCAGACCATTACCCTACTATATTTCATTTTTCCGTGCTCCAGATAGATTTCTGCGACAGCAGCAGATTGCTGATCTAGAGCATGCTGAAATCGCCTTTCAAACGTTTGCGAATTCTTGTGATCTTATTTTACGCCGTAGAGGAGTGAAATCCTCACTATATTGTCGGGAAGGATCTACCATATTGAACGGTTTCTAAACCTATGAAAAGGTGGCTTTTGAGCGGAGTTGCAACACTTTGAACTGAAGGGTCCATTTCGGCAATTAATTTCGCAACAACCTAATGGTATAAATTGCCCTATATTGGTTGTTTCACACGCTGATCACGAATACGATATCCATTTTCTACTGTGACGCAGTTTTGTAGGGTTACTGTATGCAGACTGTGTGTACTGTAAATGTATTTTCTCCCAGATTTTGGTGAAATCTGGTAGAGCAGGGTTATTTGACATGCTGAATATGGATATGACTTCTGGTTTATGTAACAGCGCATTTTTACAGTGCTACTGCAGCCATGCCGTGAATACAGTTTTTCTTCCTGAAACACCTGAATCCTTACAGAAAGAGATTCTTCCTTGAGCCGATCAGGAATATAGCATTTCCTTTGCACCCGACACGTTTTTGGGAAGTTATATCGCAACGTTGGCTCAATGAATAACAGTACTCTGCAGTCCGGCTGGTACTGTATACTCACCGTAACTTTCCAGAAACGCATTCTGATGCATAATGGATGTGATATTCATGATCAGCATGTGAAACCCCCTTCGCGAAGCTCTGTCAATTTCTGGGAAAAATGTTTATCTACAGTTTCCACAGTACGAATACCGTAACCCTGAATAAGAGCTTAATCATGGGAAACAGCCTTTCTAGTGTCCACTATCAGCACTTCAAATAACCTCTTGGTCGACATATTTGTTTTGAAAATGAAGCGCAAATACGCATTGGTCCGACGTGACTTGAAACGCAAGACGTGCATTATCGTCAATGTGTTAAAAGTAGGGTTCCACACCACCCCGCCTGTTGGAGGTATAGACATAGACTTTCTCGCCATGTTGATCCCATCGGTGTACACTAACAGGCTCAAAAGCGACGAAAGCCTCGTTCTCGGAAGAATCGAACTGGCCATATTTTTGGAGCTCGAAGGCGGATCGCTCCAATCTGTGCTGGCTGTCTGCTACGGCTGCAGTGTTCAACAACGAGTCTTGACGTATCCAATCGATAAGATCAACGGCTTCACACGTCAACTCGGGTCAGCTAACTGCTACAGATCCAGGAAGACGGGTTTAAAGGCCGTTTCGAGTCAATTCACCTATACCGCTGGATTCAGCGCGTCGAGGAGATGCAGAATCTGCCATTACCTCAATGTGAGGTGGGCCCCTGCCTTTGAGCATTTTGCGTGCAACTGCTGCTGCCGACTCCAGCTATGACTCTGGGAAGAGGAATGTCTCAAAGAAGCGCTTAGCATCCAACCTTTGCAACAGTAGGTTAAGTTAGTTACCAATGAAGTTTCCAAGACAAATGACTTGGGATTTTTTTAACGAATAACCTTAACTTTGATCAGCATTGTAAACATGTTGCCACCGCAACGACAAGTACGCACAGACTATTCAAGGCATTACTCAGACAAACCCTCGCTGGCCGCGCAGGTAAGGCCTCGGCAGAAGCGAGATTGGGGCGCGCGACCAGCGAACTTGTGGCGCGCCTTGCGAGATCGGTGCGCGCGCCCAGCGACGGTGTCACAACCGGTCAATGCCGAATGATGCTCAGGTGTTAGACGTTGAGCGACAACGGTCCATCACACAAACGCAGCGATGGTACATGACCATCTTTACAGAAATGGCCGCTACAACCTCCGGGGACAGCGGTTGGAAAAGATTGACTCCGTGCCCTCAACAACCGAACCTGCCCGCCGCCCTGACCGGCGGACTCCCACAGATGTTGCTTCGTATTCCTTGCTGGTGAAGATGTGTTCCCGCGCGCGCAGCGAGCGTCTTTCGCTATCGTTATCTAACAAGGAGTGGGCTCCACCTCCTGGGTGACCTTGGTGTGAAGGGGGTCGTGAGGAGCACCATAAACAGTGATAGTGCAGTAGCGGTGTGAAAGCAAAATTTCATAACCCTGGTGTTGTTTAACAAGGCTTACCTTCCCTCGCCCGGCTTCACTAATACGTCATTGCGACCATCCATTCCTTAAGCGTAAGATACAATGATCAATATAAGTTCCGATCACAAAAGGGACTTATCATCGTCTAATTCACAAACATCATTTACACATCAAAACATTACTTTTCATTTCTCATATAGTGCATCTATGGGATGGTCAGGCATATATGACATGCTATTGTATATGGGTATATATACGTATATATTATATATATATATTTGTATATATACAGGGGGGGCCATAAGTTATTGTACAACGTTTGCTCATTTATTTCTCCACCAGCAACACATGGATTATCCTGCTCTTTTCGCTGCCGAATAGAGCAGGGATCAAAGTATCTTACAGTTAAAACCCGGTTTCCCGGGAGAGTTTTGCTTTGGAGCAGTTGGACTTAGAACAGGTTTTTGAAAAAAGCGGGTTGATGTGGAAATTTTTTACGAAAAATCCACCAAATCTCTAAAGTGGGGTGTACTGCTTAGATGCATCTTAAAGAGCAAAGAATGCTCTTTCTAAAAATATCAAACTGTTTTTGTGGCTGTTTTGCTCGGAAATTGCGGGCAGAGTTAGTGCATTTTGCGGCACCGAAAGTCTGCAATGAATGTTTCCGATAAACTTTTTTCGTTATCTTGGAAGTATCCAGGGGGTTTTTGTGATCAAAAGATAGAGCAAATCCAGCTCTATTAAACAGTGCCTAGTGCGGCAAAAAATATTTTACTACTGCGGAGAAATGGGCCAGCAAACGTTGTACAATAACTTATGGCCCCCCCTGTATATATTGTTAAAACATGGACATACATGGATATGTAATTATACAAGATGCTAATTACATGTAAGTCTTTAATAATCATATTTCAATACATATGTATATATATATATATCAGTATTTGTGTGTATATGTATATATATTGTGCATATAATGATCAAAAAATTAAAATTTAAAAGTATTAACTATACTGTTCTATTTTCAATCATCTTCTTATAATTTTTGTAATCGTACATGTATTACAAATGTGAATGTCCACCTGTCTACAAGTGTTCGTGTCCATGTAATGTTTGTATTAATTTTATATATGCATGTATATGTCTAACAAATATATCACTATAAGTTTCCTCTACCTTACTGATGAGTGCAGGAGGAAACTTATAGCACAATTTAGTTTTCGTATAAGGATAGTGCACGAAACGAAAACTAAAGTCAAAAACTGTAATTGAAATCCGATAAAATAAAATCATAATATTTACCGACCTGCGTCTTCGAAACTGCACCATTTCCTTCTGCTCCGCGCGAAGCGAAGTAGGGCTCGCTTCTCGAGCGGACTTCAAACGGGTGCGCGCGACTAGCGAGGATTTGTTTGAGTAACTACCACGGACAATTCTGTTCTACTCTGTGCTTTTAAAAGTTATATGTAACCTCTACTTGGATGGAACTGTCATCTTTAATCCGTATAAGCGCGGGACTATAACGAAACTTGAAAAGGTCCAAAACTTTAGGAAGCTTTTGATAAGAAATACCAGTTTCAATTACAAAAATCTTCCTCCTGCAGCTGATAGGCATGAAAAATTAGGTTCAATTAGGTTTATACTTCCTCTGCAGCGGAAAAGGAAATTTGGACCCTTAGTAAAGTGTCATGGGGGTGAGATCAGCTGTCTGCACTAGTTGCCACATTTGGGGCGATGATCGGGTGCGCGACGACCTTCCAACATTGAGGAATCGAAGATCATCATCATCCGTGGCGGTGCTGCGAGCACGTATGTGTGGGGCGCTGATCTCATCGCCCTGGACGGCGATGATCGCCATCGTTTGACGAATAGATAGTGTGCAGCAGAGCGAAGAGACGCCTAGTGAAGTACTCGGAGCATCTCACTCGGAGTATGGTGATGGTGTGAAGGTAGGTATAATCAGGTGCATGAATTACACACAGGGTCAAGCATGACGATGGGAAAAACCGACCCTCCATACGACCCCCCCCCTATTCCCTCGTTGAACTCCTACCTTTTCACGACCCCCCCCCCCCCCCTTCTGCTCCCGCATCTTTTCTATGTACACTGAAACACTGAACAGTTCCAAGGAAAAACACACAAAAGAAGCACATTAAAAACCCAAAATTGGAACTAAAACAACCTTGAGGTCGATATACATTCTTCCTCATCCGATCGGACCAGACTGCCAGCAGGAACGATCATGTAATTACGTGTTAAAACAGGACTGATTGGAAGCGCATGCGAGGGATCGGTTTCAGCGTTGGCATTTGCGCGCCCACGGGTTCGATTCCCGGCACCTCCAAAAAATTTTTGCACAGGTTGGAACGGTTCAGGATTTGATGTGGAGCAGAGAGGATTCAAAGGTTTGAAAATGAAGTGAGGGAAGCGAAATCGATCGATAACACATGCGAGAATTCGCCTACGAGGGGCGCCAGTTTGTGGAAAACTAGGGTTACTTAGATCTCGCACTGAGGTTCTCTGAATCAGAATCAGCGAATGTTTTTCAATCTATCCATACAGGATGATCAGCTCTATCCTCTGCCAGAGTTTCAATTTTCTAGAGCTTCATATGTTTTTGGGAGCTCGATGGAAAATCGATGGGAAATTTGGCGAATTTCTCATCGATTTCCCATCTAAATTGCGGGAAAACGAACAAACTTCGTGGAGCCAGATTCTGCATTCAAGTTGGAAATTTCCTCAACTAAAACTCATAAAAAAAAGTTTTCGTAATATCTGCAAATTGCTTCTCAGTGATTTGCCAAAGAGATTTACTCCATTTTCACCATCTGTTCAAATTGCGAGATTTTCACTTCTTCAACTCCCATGAAAAGAGTTTGCCTTCTACCGAAATTTCACTACCTTCACGTAATAGAGCTCCAAGCATTGGTTCTTCAACCCCATTATCGCACCCCAATAATTGCTCCTCCTTGCGTGAGTTAGATGGGAAATTTCCCCTCGAAGACCCGAAAAATTAAAAAATTTCCCATCGAGCTCCCAAAAGCATATGAAGATCTAGAAAATCAAAACTCTGGCAAAAGGTAGAGCTGGTCGTTCTCTATGAAAACATAGAAAACCACTTGCTGATTTCGGGTCAGAGGACTTCAGCACGAGGTCCAGGTCACCCTACTTTTCCAGGTTCTGACGGGCCCTGCAGGCGAACCCTAGCATGTGCAATCGATTGATCTTGCTACTCACACTCTATTTTTCAAACATTTCCACTCTCTTTACTCCACATTTGAATCTGAAGTGATTCCGACCCGTGCAAAAACTTATGGAAGGCGCCGGGGATCGAACCTGTGAGTGCGCTGAAGCGGATCTCTCTCATACGTCCAACCAGTCCTGCTTTAACTCGATACGACGTGATCATTCTTGGGCGGAACGTCATTTTTCATGTCCTAGAACAATCATGAATTTACATTCAATGATCAAGCCACCCCTTTACGTACCCCACCCACACCTCCAATACGACCCCCCCCCTTCCCAGCCCCTCCCATACGACCCCCTCATGGGAAATTCCCATCGGACGCTTGACCCTGATTACACAGAATGCATCTGAGCCTCTGGACTGAGGCATTTGCCCAACAGCACAGAACAAGCTCGAATGTGTACGAGTTGTCAGAAGCACAGAGGTGCTTCTGGGGGAAACGGACCTTTTGGACCCTAGCAATTAGGGCGGGGTCAGCGGCTGGCTGGGACAGCGCCGCGATTGGTCGACTGTTTGCAGCCGTATGCTGCGGAGCGGCCGTTGCGTCGCGGTCAACGCGGCAAATCGCGGAGAGAGCGCGAAGGCCTGTACGAGTTGCTCGTCACTAATTTAGATAAGGCGAGAGCAGCAATTAGCTAATGCTTAAAAGCGAGCGTGGCCGACATTGACATGGACCGAAACTGCAAACTTGCGCACGCTGGAAATGGACGCCTCGGGGTTGTTCGATGTGCTGAACACGAATTTCGCATTCGAATTGCGTCTCAACTTCACCTTGTACGGTATGACCAGGTGGAATTTATTGCATTCCTCAGGATCTTATGAAACTTTACAAAAATGGGTGATTTAGTCAATGTGTTATTCCTTGTGAGGATCTTTCCTTCGATTTTTTATTTATGCCACAAGCAACAGTATGTATACTGTACTGGTGTAGCTCTAAAATTACATTCCAGATCTTGCCCCTCTTACTATATTTGCTCATTTTCCGGAAAACTGTGATACCTTGATTTTGAGCTCTGATGCATAGAAAGACTGCGAATTTCCTTTTGAAATCAAGAAGAAACAGATGGCAGTTCACTTGAAATACCATACATATGCATTTTCGGATAATGTCCGTTGTTAATTGGATTAGGACATTTTTTGCTGGTTTTCCATTCGCATTATATTCTATTATATTACAATTTCCTTGGAGTGACTGAATATGATGTCTTTGCCGTTCTCAGTATGACCTGCGCTAACACCTAAGGACTCGTCGTCGCCCTAAGGATATGCCATCTCGTTTCGGGAAGTTCCTTAGGGAAAATCTGCCAACCACTGCGTAATCGAGGTCACATACACGCACTAACACTTTGGGAAAAGTAGTTGTTGAATCAATAAAAAAATTTGAATATCATACCAAGGGATATTCCCATTCCCATCTTCGTGAAAAAAAAAGGGACGGCGGTAATTCTTTAAAAGGACTACAAACTCACCCTTGAAATACTGAAGCACACAACAACAATTTTGAAATGTATACGGCAAAGGTTAGACAAATGTAATTGCGAAAGATGGGACGTCAGATTCGTTTTCAGCATGGTTGAATATGCTACATATTCTTTCCGGATGAGGAAAACTGAGAGTTCAATGGCTTTGATTTAATGACTGAAATCTATCAATCTCTAAGGAAATGTAACCCTTACAGTAGAAATCTCGAAATGCTGCGTTATTTTAATTAGTTCATCGGTTCTAGACAGTTTTATGATAATAAAAAAAATCTAGATTATCAAAGGGAACAGCCCATTTTCAAAGTTCCATAAGATCCTGAGAAATAGTTATTTCAGTCTATCCATTGTAGCCGCGAAAGATGAAGTCATAGTGCGAAATGGATGTGAAATTCGTGCTCAGCACGTCCAGTAACCTCTAGATGCAAATTTACAGCTACTTGCTGCCTATGAACTAAGAGAGCTCGTCCACATTTCTTCGCGCTCCCGCCCTATCGGCGGCAGCACACGCACCGCAGCCGTCCCGCGTCCCCACCCTATAATTACTGTAGGTTTACTGTAGGGTCCAAATGGTCACGCAGCCAAAAATGCCCCGGAAATGATGTAGGAGTATGTGAAACACGTACATTCGATAACTTTTCATGTACGGCCTGTCCGACTAACCGTGGCGATGATCACCATACTTCTCTCCAACGCGAAGTGCGATCATCGCCCTGAACGTGATGTGCGATGATCGTACTGGACACTTTACTACGGGCCTTGATTTCATAACTTTAAATAAATTGGCGCACGTACTATGTGGGCTTGATCCTAACATATACTGCACATTCAAACCATCATTTACGAAAGGCGACTCAGTGAAACTATAGCCCCTAGCACTAGAACTAAATTCAGATCACAATTCTTTATTAATAGAACAGGCTCCGGTTATTTAGCACTGAGCAGAATGAAGGCAATTTCTGGTAATGTTCGATCATTCACTAGAATTCTTGACAGCTATATAAAATACTGACTATTTCCTGGGCGAGTATGTAATCGTACACATTTGTAATTATCACTGGTCTTTGTATTGGCAGCATGAGATCTCTCATGTAAACAATAAGCTGCTTCCAAGTTTCTTACATGGTCGGAACGCAAGAGGTCGCTATTCGTGATTGGCATGTTCCCGCTCTCTCCTATCATTATCGAGTAAAACCTATATTAGCAGAATGGGTGAGTTACTAAATTAGGTTATGTTAGAAACGAAGGAGGACCAAAATTTCCAACAGGATTTTCCTAACAAATATAGCAATTCAGTATGTTACACTATCGTCTTTTCGTCTTCCAAAAACAGAATTCAGGTTTCTTACATTTTTCCTGCTCACATAAGAGTTAGCAGTCCTTTTTTCCTTACAGTACAATTTTTTTCGCACCAGCTATATTTTCCATGAAATAGTAACAAAAAGCCAATGAAAGTACAAAAAGGGTTGAAATGGAGACGGGGGGGGACACTCGGTATTGATCGATAATATGACCTGCCTTACACGTTCTGACTTGTTTGCATTTTAGGTACAGTGGACATCAACGACGGTGGCCCATCCGCGGCCTTGAGAGGAACGCAGCGTGACTGTGCCGCGCGCACCTAGATCTATGTTATCTGCCGCAGTAGTGCTATTTCCGGGGGCTTTCCTCCCAATTTGGTCGAAGATCTTTAAAATCGGGTGGCAAAGCTGCTAGATACAGCAGCAGACAACAGTGACAGGGCGCGCGGTGCGCTTGCGCGGTGTTCTTCTTGAGGCCGCGGATGGGCCACCGCCACTGACGTCCACTGCCGCCATAGTCCTCGAGGACTGTGGCACCCCGCGTCGCAGTCGCTGGCGACTATGACAGCGGCGCGCATCGATTGTGGGCGGAGTGTCGCGGCGGTCGCCGAAGTTGGCGACTGGCGATAATAGCGACTGCGACGTCGGTGCTTATCGATTGGTCGCCAACATTGGCGATCGGCGGCCGCCAATGTTGGCAACTGCGGCTTCGGTGCGAATCGATTGTGAGCGGTAGCCAAAATTGACGGCCAGGACGCAAGCTGCTATACTCCTCGCGGCTACCTAACTACTGTACGTTAGGAGAGCTAACAAGTTAGCACATTCCAAACGTGTCAGCTAACAAGTCAGAACGTGTAGGACAGGTCAAGTTATCGACACCTGCTAGGTGCTCCCCCCCTCGCACTTCATTTTGGAGAAATCCTACTCGTACCTATCCCTCCACTACAGTAAGTAAGAGCTTGATGTTTACCTCAAGGGAGCACCCGCGAAAGATTTCGTGATTAAGATTTTAATAGTTTTGGATGCTCTACACTTGTCGCAACAATTCAACGAGAATTCCACGTTTGTAGACATCAGCATTCATGATATGAAGAGATAAGGTGTGCGCTGCGATCAGTTACGATGATGTGTGCTATGAAATGAAGGATATTTTTGTTTGCAATCACTCTTTCCCAATGAAAGCACTTGTTTTTATTGCCTCCTCCCTCCATTTTAAGCCCGGGCAACTCGGCCATCCTGTACAAACGAGCTACACTCTTCAAGAGTGAAAACGGCCTTTTGCGTACGATTCGACAAAATTGATCACTGCTGTTCACTCTAGCGCTGAGCATGAGGATATAAAAAGCAAAATCTGTGAGAGCAAAATTTCCTTGGGCGCTGCCTTTAAGAGGATCGTTTCCATACAGTATAATGAGATCCTCGTGTGATCCTTCACGAATACGAGTTCTGAATCAGGAATGCAAAAACATGACCTGCAGCAGGACTCGAACTTGCATTTATGTTCCATTCAAGCAAGAGACCCACCACTTCACCATCGTCCTGACGCAGTGCTATCCGAGATCTTATGTGAGGAATGCGAGGATCAACGCATCAACAAAACTGCCATAACTTTCCACTCGGGATCCTTTAGGAATGGTGCGGTACAGATCCGTTGCGAGATCACCGTTGCCAGCTGCATTGAACCGTACATAAACTATTAGGGAAAGCTCATTGTGAAAGAGATCCTTCCCTTGTTAGTACTGTCATCGACAGAGATAGATGATCGTTCCAGCTCATAATGTGTTTTCCAACAATTGAACGGCTAGTGTTACTGTGCTCGGTAACGCTCAAGTTTCTGATAATGCAGTGGACTTCCTTAGCCTTGGACCATCCTTCGCACCTACCCAAAACATCAATGCAGCGGTCATCCGTAAAGTTGTGGGAGGGCTACACCGACTCAGAGACCAAATTCGAGTCAGAATGAACCGAGCCAATCCTCTTAACAAAGCACCGTAAGGGCGGCACTGACGGAAAAATGGATACAGTCTCCAATGATGAAAGCGAGTGGTTTAGACAGCGCTTTCAGGGTTTCGTGGCGGGAGCCTACTCTAAAGGTCTCGAGCCCTCCGGGAGAAAGAATGTTTACAGCGACTTGATATTGCGCAACAGCTGTGTACGGAGCAAAGTAGCCCCTCTGTTGGAGCTTTAGCGGTGTCCGACAGAATTATGGTGCACCTCGAATGGATCACGAGAGGTCGCGCAGCGATGACCGCACTCGGTCCTTGACTTGAGAGTGTGCGTGTGGCGCACTTATTCCCGAGGTCCCGCATAGTGGGAATCTATGCGGGACCTCGGGAATAAGTGCGCCACACGCACACTCTCAAGTCAAGGACCGAGTGCGGTCATCGCTGCGCGACCTCTCGTGATCCATTCGAGGTGCACCATAATTCTGTCGGACACCGCTAAAGCTCCAACAGAGGGGCTACTTGCTCCGTACACAGCTGTTGCGCAATATCAAGTCGCTGTAAACATTCTCTCTCCCGGAGGGCTCGAGACCTTTAGAGTAGGCTCCCGCCACGAAACCCTGAAAGCGCTGTCTAAACCACTCGCTTTCATCATTGGAGACTGTATCCATTTTTCCGTCAGCCCTTACGGTGCTTTGTTAAGAGGATTGGCTCGGTTCATTCTGACTCGAATTTGGTCTGAGTCGGTGTAGCCCTCCCACAACTTTACGGATGACCGGATATGTGCGAAGGATGGTCCAAGGCTAAGGAAGTCCACTGCATTATCAGAAACTTGAGCGTTACCGAGCACAGTAACACTAGCCGTTCAATTGTTGGAAAACACATTATGAGCTGGAACGATCATCTATCTCTGTCGATGACAGTACTAACAAGGGAAGGATCTCTTTCACAATGAGCTTTCCCTAATAGTTCATCTCCCCCACTTCTGGGCGCTGGCGCACCCTTATCACAGTGGTGGACCCGTCTGCCCCACTTCTGGGCACCGGCGCACCCTTATCACAGTGGTGGACCCGTCTCCCCCACTTCTGGGCGCCGGCGCACCCTTTTATCACAGTGGTGGACACATCTTCCCCACTTCTGGGCGCCGGCGCACCCTTGTCACAGTGGTGGGCCGTCTCTCCCACTTTTGGACGCCGGCGCGCCCTTATCGCAGCTGTCGACCCATCTCCTCCACTTTTGGACGCCGGCGCAGCCCTTCTGTATTGACTCCATTGACGGACCTGTTGCACATTGTTCAACCTTCTCCTCGATCTCATCCCTACCCCACTCAACCATACCACAGCCATTCCTAGGCTTTTATATGATCTCACAATCATGATCACTGACCAATTGTAGAATTTCGTAACGGTCTGACACACACATACAGACAGACAGACATGAAAACAGACTAAGCCCGCTATTATAAGTCATGATATTCTGATTACAATATGACTTAGATAAAGATTGCTAAAAAGATGCCAGATACCAGAAGAAAAAAGATACCAGAAGATGCAGATTTAATACTGAGTATACCATCATAAATTATAGATATCTGTAATCAATAAATAGTCCACCTATTCCATCCCTTCAATACATCCATTTGATCATGGTCACCCACAAATGGACAATTTGATTCAATGAACTCAGCGCCATATAATCAACATCTTCTGGTTGATTATATACCACTTGGTACTTCTCATTTTTAATACAATATTCGTACATGTGGTGGGATGTTGTATCAATCCAAGACTAATTGTAAGTTTCAAGCCTAAACATCTAGTAAGCATCTTCGAGGTATATGTGCACATATTAGGCATAGGTTTAGAAACAAAATGTAGTAGGTTTCCGTCACCTTACTAAGTGAGTGCAGGAGGAAACCTATTCCTGTGTCTGGTTTGTACACAATATGTATATCAGTTAGTGTACAGTCTATTAGCTCACAGAGGGCGCCCGATCCGACTTTGTCCGCAACTACAACCTTATCATATTTCGGCTGACCGATCTTTCTTGCACTTTTTTGATGAGCATATGGTGTGATTCCTGCCATTCTTATGTTTCCTTACTGCCATTCGCTAAGACATCCTTCCAGACGCATTCTGCGGGCAAAGTCGTAATTGTAGACAAAGTCGGATCAGACGCCATCTGTAAGCTAATAGACCATATGTGCATATGTGTTTCAAAACCAGGAAAATAATCCATCCCGTTACCAGGTCAACGTTATTATTAGCTATGCCCTGATCAATGTGGCCGTTCAGTCGACGCCGAAATTCCAGACTAGTGATAGGTAATCTAATACTTTAATTTATCTTTCTTGAAGTTTCGCAACAGTTAAACGCCAATTGAGCATTAGTTTGTGACATGAACCAGGGCACGAAGTAAACTTAGAATAATCATGACAATCTAGCTAGATACCGTGTTTTGCGTGGTTGCACGGAGGTGCATGGATTTTGCATGATATTGGGAAAATCATGGGTGTGTCGTGGAATGATTTGCATCGGCACATGATTTGCATCGGATCACGTGATGCATGTGTCCTGCACGGGTTTTGCATTTATGCAACTGTTGTTGACAACGACTGGCTTAGAAAAACCGCGTTTCATAGGCAATCAAGCTGACATCTGCACAGGCATACAAGGCATACATAGATATATTTGGGCTTTGCAACGATGTAATACGCCTACTCACTTCATGCTGTACTTGCAATTACACTTGGGACCGAGAAACGTATTCGAATAAAAAATTCAAATAAACATTCGAATTCAAATAATTCGAAATTAGACTATTCGAAAAAAGTCCATTTTCGAATTTATTCGAAATTCGAATATTCGATGAAGGTGCAAGTTTGAATTTGTTCGATATCCGATTCGATTTCGTTTGGAATAATCGAATAATTTCGAATATTCGGGGAAATTGTGTGTCTGCAAAGTTCTTCTTTCCTAGCTCCCAGACTTTGCGTAGTATAGACTATACTATGCTATAGTCATCTACATAGTCAAGGGTTCAATCCCCACCAAGGCTAAAATTTTTGCACGACTTCAGATAACGTGCGCTTGTAGTGGGCTCGAGATAATCGAAAGAAGTGCACGAAAAGGCACTTTATCGAGCTGCAGGACTGAGCAGGGTAAGCAGTACGAACGTGCAAAAACCTCCATCGAAAATTTTGGCTCACTCAGAAGTATGGTTGTAGATGGACCTGAATAGCAGGAGATCTAGCCCGTTGAGGTGCTGATCTTTTATCAGTTTTAAATAGTCGAAGGGTTGCGCTTTCAGGCTGCACAGCTCCTTTTTCCACATTTGCGTCCGTCGCGATTCAACTCCGTCGATAAAAACAACATGTAAAAAAGGCTTTTCTTATCGACAAAACCTCATCTCCATAATTCTCGTGCTGAATCTTTCCTCTTGGACATGGAGATCTGAAACTCGGAGATAAAGCACAGTTTGCTGGGCTCCACAGAGCGGCTGTTTGTTGGTTTGCAAAACTGTGTAGTACTAGCAGTGCAAACGTGCGAATGTTTTCACCTGAAAGATCGGCTTGATTGTAGTTGGACATGATAGAAGGAGATCTGGCAGGTTGATGTTCCGATTTTTTCTCAGTTTTGATTAGTAGGAGTTTTGTGCTCTCAGGCAGTGTGGTTCCCTTACCGCAGTTATCATCCTTTCTGCTTTGGTCTAGTCGATAAAAAAGCAAAGAAGGCCATTTTTATCAACTAAACATCATCTCCGTAATTCCTGTGCTGAATCTTTTCTATTGATCATGGAGAGCTATTCGCAGCATGAACACCTTCCAAATAAATAAAAATAAACAAATAAATAAATAAATATACTCTACCAGAATCTCAAGTAACATGCAAACGTCAAAACCAAAATGTTATAGAAAGCTTTGGAAAAAAAGTAGAGGACGTGACACCAGTCACACTTCCCTCCATGAGATTTTCCAGTCATCCAACTCATAGTGTAGTGCCACAAATTGACAAAGACGTATCAGTTAAAATCATAGTCAACATAGAAGGAACAGTGGATACGACAGCCGTCGATGTAGGTGAAATCCGCCATAGTCAAATGTTCATTGGTCGCTGAGAACTACCTTAGTACATCTTGGGGTAATGCCCTCCGCAGTGATCTGACCAAGCACGATCGCTCTGTTTCCTTTATTCTTCGCGGCTGTTTTTCTGCACGAGAATTTTCACATATTCGTAGCGGGAACAAATCGTAGAATGGAATCATCATTTTCCTCTCTTCTTGGTCATAGAGCTGAACACCAATATCTCGTCGATGGTGACAAAACAATTAGCTTCACATTTTGCTTGGTGGAAGGTGGAAAGGCAGGTCGCTTTCTCATTGACGAGGGCTGTATGCTCGGAAATTGAAACATTGTCCTTTCCTTATGCTGCACAAAAAGCCTAGACTACGTAGGAAATTGTGAAGCGTGGTTGCTTACCTCTTAAAGTTCTTAAAATTGCTCCAAGCTTACCCTCATTTTTGCTCATCGCACAATGATAGATTCATTCTTAGTTCAATTATATCAGCTCCCTTTCTCATTGTTTTTAATGAACTTCTTTCTTGTGAGAAAATTTTCCCAAAATTTATAATCTACATCTCCCCATATGATCCACTTAGTTTATTGATAGCATTATGTAGGAAATACCGTATACGATTAGACGTTGAATATCTATCGCAATAGGCATGTTAAAGCAATTTGCCCATCATCCGTATGTCTAAATTTCATATGACACAAACTAACTACCATCATGTCCTTAACTTCTACTTACCTCAACTGTCTAGCAAACATATTCAGTAATTTACGCAATCTCTAATTGTTTAGGTTTTCCAGACCAACAATTCTGATCCAGCCGACTAACACACTTATGTTGTTGCTATCTTGGAACAACTTTGCACATTGTTGATATTTTGACGTCAACCTAAAGCTAAGGTCGTACTTATTTAATCAACCTTGCACTGTACAAGCTCCTTACTGACCATTTTCTCAACTCTAATTTTCAGATTTATTTTTCCTAAAAGTTTACTTCACTTATCCAAGAAAGCTTCCCCCATATTCTCACAAATGACATCGAACAGAAGGACCATACAATTTAGCAGTTAGGGTTCTTTCAATGTGGTAGATAAAAGTAAATAACAATAAAGGAAAAGGGACTAACGCTTCCGGAAGAGTCTGGACATTTTCTGAACGTAGTATAGTTTAGTTTTGTAACAAGGATGGCGAATGAAGGGAGAGCTAACATGAAAATTCACATTCTCAGAAGCAAAGTTGAAGTTATCAAAAAAAAAACTGTCACAACCAAGGATCCGTTTATGACGCGTATAAATATTTGTATCTGTTCAGTAGAAAGCGAAACACAATCACATTACATGTTGAAATCATGTTAGTCTCTTGTAAAGCCAAGGAGTACTTGTCCCAGTTTGTTCTCGTATTCTACTTCGCAGCATATCTGGGGAACCAACTGAAGAGAATTTAACACAATGACTATGACGGCTTCTTCCTGAAGAGAACGAGCCATAGGGAAACAATTCATGCATGATCTTTTCATCCTTCACCTTTTCTCTCACAAGACTCTCACACGGCGCATTGATTTGATGAACACGTTCAAACGAGTCTCGTGAGATTCGCGGGAAGGTTTGTTCATTTAAAGGCAGCACTCACGGGAATCTTTGGGTTGGAGATTTCGCGGTATATCGGGGTTTTTAGAGGCGATGAACTCATTGACAACGATGAAGTTGCGTGAAACCCGCGAAAAACACAGAAAATGATGACGGTATTTCATGTGTGTCCACGGCGCGGACAAGTGTTCCGTGATGGGTCCCGCCACGAAACTCTGCAAATGGTAGGAATTTCATAAACATGCCCCCGCCGAACCACATGCGCACACCCTGTCAACGGCGTTTGTTGGCGCGACGGAACTCTAATGTCCAGAGCGGCAGATGTGTCCACGGCTGTATCTTCGCATATAGGCGGCCATTCAAGGTGTTCGACTTACTGTTGCGATTGTCCAGCGGCCGGCTACATGGTAAGCGACTCACTTCAGAAGTGAAAATTTCCGTGAGTGCTGCCTTTAAAGGTAACAATCGCAACAGTAAGTCGAACACCTTGAATGGCCGCCTATCTGCGAAGATACTGCCGTGGACACATCTGCCGCTCTGGATATTGGAGTTCCGTTGCGCCAACTAACGCCGTTGACAGGATGTGCGCATGTGGTTCAGCGGGGGCGTGTTTATGAAATTCGTACCATTTGCAGGGTTCCGTGGCGGGACCCATCACGGAACACTCGTCCGCGCTGTGGACACACATGAAATACCGTCATCATTTTCTGTGTTTTTCGCGGGTTTCACGCTACTTCATCGTTGTCACTTCATCGTCCCTAAAAACCCCGATATACCGCGAAATCTTCAACCCAAAAATTACCGTGGGTGCTGCCTTTAAGAAGATGAATTGTGATTTATTGATTATTTGTAGTACATGAAAACTTTAGCGCTACTGATGCAAGGAAATTCGTTTGCCCAAACCATGCATTTTTGGAGTTGATTCTAGCTGAAAGGCGAGCAATCAAGCTCATGGAAAACAGCACCCTATTTCGATGGATTTCTCGCGCGTTCTGCACTGCGAGACAAGAGGCACCCATTTTGCACAGTAACTTCATTTTTGTATGATTACGGTGGACAGATACGATTCTTCGTGTAATCCCCTCGGATTCTTCACGAATGTTCTCTGAGTTGCTAAATACGAATATCGTATCCATTCCATAGTGTTAGACACATCTCTCTAACACCTAAATAGATTTAGTTTTCTCCTCCAACTTGTAGGATTTCTACGATTTCTGGCTCCAGTCTAGTGTCAGGTTTGTGATTCTATAAGGTACTATCAAGGTTGTGAGTCGTCTTATTTCCTTCACTTAGCTTTCCTGGTTAGAAAGCTCGTAGCTTCGCTTGAACACGTAATATCAGATTGGTGCGAAATTAATTGCCGTTTTGAGGTATGCACAAATAAACGTCTCTATTCTGCGGAATTTAAAAATTTTCAAGCCAAATGTGTGTCGTTCTGAAAGGGTTTTTTCCACCACTTCCAAAAGCCAGTTGTACATTCTGGCTCGCTCTTTCCAGTACTTTTTTGTAGAGCCGCGAGCAAATGATGAGTCGGCGTGACTCTCAGGTGATCGTAGTTGATGACATCAAACACAATGACTCTGAACCAGAAGTGTCAGGTAATCTTGCATTTGTTTTATTTTGGGATCGTCTTCCCAATGGACAGTGAGGTTCCTGCACTTTTCTTCCTACTATCTGTATATATAAAAGTGAAAGTTTGTTTGTGTGTGTGTTTGTTTGCGTGTTTATGTGTGTGTTTGTGTGTTCCGAATAGAAATTGCGGAGGATGAACCGATCGGGACCAAATTTTGCAGATAGACTCTCCACTGGCCGGCGGAGGGTATAGGCTACTTTGCACCTGGGATTATCGATTGGTTTATCGATTATATCGATTTTATTGATTTTTCGCTCTTCCTGACCAGGGACTAGCGAGAACATGCCTACTGGGGTGCCTCAATGCGCTGAACACGAATATGACAACCATTTTGCGCCAATTTATCGATTTATTGATTTTATTGATTTTTCGCTCTTCTTGACCAGAGACTAGCGAGAACATGCCTACTGGGGTGCTTCAATGCGCTGAACACGAATATGACAACCATTTTGCGCCAATTTATCGATTTATTGATTTTATTGATTTTTCGCTCTTCTTGACCAGAGACTAGCGAGAACATGCCTACTGGGGTATCTCAATGCGCTGAACACGAATATGACAACCATTTCGCGCCAATTTATCGATTACATTGATTTTATTGATTTTTCACTGTTCTTGACCAGGGACTAGCGAGAACATGCCTACTGGTTTACCTCAATGCGCTGAACACGAATATGACAACCATTTTGCGCCAATTTATCGATTTATTGATTTTATTGATTTTTCGCTCTTCTTGGCCAGGGACTAGCGAGAACATGCCTACTGCGGTACCTCAATGCGCTGAACACCAACAGGACAACCATTTTGCGCCAGTTTATCGATTTATTGATTTTATTGATTTTCCGCTCATCTTGACCAGGGACTAGCAAGAACATGCCCACTAGGGTACCTCAGTGCGCTGAACACGAATATGACAACCATTTTGCGCCAATTTATCGATTTATTGATTTTATTGATTTTTCGCTCTTCTTGGCCAGGGACTAGCGAGAATATGCCTACTGGGGTACCTCAATGCGCTGAACACGAACAGGACAACCATTTTGCGCCAGTTTATCGACTTATTGATTTTATTGATTTTTCGCTATTCTTGATCATGGGGTGGTAAAGACATGTCTACTGGGGTTCCTCAACACGCTGAATAAGAATGACAACCTTTTTGCACGAAATATTGATTTATTGATTTTATCGATTTTTTCCCATTTTCGCTCGGGGACGGACAAAGACATGTCTTCTTGGGTTTCTCAGTACGCTGAATAGGAATATGACAGACATTTTGCCTGAAATAACGATTTTTCGATTTTATGATTTTTGGCTCTTCCGCCCAATGGAGCGATGAAGACATCTCTCCTGGGGTTCCTCGATATGCTGAGTATGAATATGACAACCACTTTGTACGAATACGCCAATTCAATGTCACCGAAATAGCTTTGCTAACTTTTCGCCCACAAGACGATGGGAAACGTCACCTGGGCTTCGCTAACATGCTGATTACCAAAATTATGGAGATTTTAATGAATTTGTCGATGATAGTAATTGGCCTCAGCAGTATGATGTAGCCAAGGTAATAAAACACCCGAGCGAAGCCGGGTACGGCAGCTAGTCATTGATAATTCTTGATATACTATCCTTTAGGGTTCTGAGTTCTTGGTTGTAGTTAAAGAACAACTTAGAAGCGATATCCGTGAGCATGAAGACAACGTGGAATGGAATATAGCTAGTGCTAGAATTATTGGAGATGATATTCCAATTTTGGTTCCATGGTTTTTTTTATTCCATGGTTAGGAATTCTATTTTCAAGTTAACGTTATCTATAATTTTGTGTAAAAATGTGGCTGTAGGTTGAAGTGAGAATTGGATTTTATTTCTTTATTTGCTCTGGATGATGTACGCTTGAAATGAAATTTGCAAACAAGACATAACAGAACTCGCTTGTTTTTGGTAGTTATAGAAGCAAGGAAATCAGTATCCCACTCTATAATAAAGCGCTGGAACATATTACGAAATATGTCTGTCTGTCGCCGGGTGACTCATCGCCTCACGGAGTCGAGGGGACGGCAATTTTTTCCATTTTCGAGTAGAATTCTCGGTGATTAAGGCAGAGATTCGCAGAAAAGAGATAGAGGAAGATTGAAGAGGGTTCCCCATACCCACTGGAAAGACTATTTCGCAATTTATCGTGAATGAAAAGTCGGGGGCGTTGTGGTCGCATGTCCGAGGTTAAGGTGCTTGAACTGCAAGCACATTTGGAGTCCAGGTGAACAGAATCCAGACAAAACAGGCCAAGACAAACCCCACCTCCTTTATCTCTTTTCTTCTAATGACGTTTTCAGAATCAACATCTCCATAAAACATCACTCGCACTGCATCAGAACTAACAAAATAGGCACGCGCTGTTCAAAACAAAAGAGGCTCATATAGGACAGCTAAACTCTTCAAAATGAAGTACTTGCCTAAGAGTTCGGGAAAACAGTGCATGTGAAAGCCCTCAAAAAGCCACGACAGGGTGATGAATATCGTTAGCGGGGTGGGGGGTGGTGTTGCAGCAAGACCGAGTTAGCTGTTTATTAGCAAGTTAGCTGTTTATTTCATTTCATTCAGCCAGGGAAGGAAATTCTGTCCACAGTAATTTGACGAAAAAAATTAATGAAGCAGATTCGCAGAAAATCACTGTCTTCCGCGAAACGCGGCGAAGCTGCGCTTCGTGTGGATGACTGTGATTTTCTGCGCCGCACCATGGCCACGCCCCTCTTGACTGCGTACATTTGGAGCTTCCTGTATATATGTATTGTATGTTATGCATGCATGGAATGTTAGAGGTGGGGTGCATGCGCTCCGCTCACTCTCCTTTCCTATCGTTATCCGTAGCAAATCAGACGCGTCATCAATAGCTAGAGGTGATGGTTGGGCATGATACGCAGATATTGATGACGAAGAGTGAGCGGTCCGGATGCACGCCACCGAAGAACTAACTCACTATATGTTTAGTGCTGCAGATTGAGAGAAGGATCTCCGCGACGCCTAGGATTCTGCACGTCGTTACTCGTCGTTATCTCCAGCAAGCAGATCATAGGTCGACATATTAGAGATGACTGAGGACAACGTTCGACCATGAAACGCAGTGATGCCTAACATGTTAACCAATGATCTTCTTGTTAAGGATAATGATGTGGAGGAGCGAAAGCGTTGCGGAGACCCTTCTATCTTAATCTACAGCACTATACACAATTAAGAGCCAATCATACCCTTGGTAATGGTTCAAGAAGAAAAACTTTGCAAATTTATTACACCAATTTATTACAAGGTACCTTTTTTGCTCATGCGATCCTGTTCTTACAAAAAATATTCGTTGCTAATCTTTAATTATGGAAGCGGGTATTTGATATTTGATGTTTGTTCCGTCAATGCAGGAAATGCAGACAACTGTAAAGAGGAAGGATTTGTGCGATTAATCGACAAGAAAATCTATGAAAGGAAAAATCATAAGAAGTCGTATTGCTGAAAACTCTATGCAGCGCGACGTGATGGAAGCCCCCAAAAAGATATGAGAAAAACCAGGAAGCCTATGGGCGGAGGCCAGCTGGCTATAACCCTCAGTGAAACGATTACCTGAAGCGCTACACGGTTCAGCCTAGCATATGGGTAACGAGAAAGCTATAAACCAGTACCAGCGTTTACACCTTCACCGTGCGAGATTAAATATTTATTCATGTAATCATCACAAGTGATGAACTGTTATGAGCGAGAGTGACTTAACAAAAATTGACTAACACAAATCGCATCAGGATGATTATCGTGCACCATCTTGAGCGCTAGATTGGAGCACATCTGTTCAAGCAGGGATAAGCATTTATCATAAAATTTGACAAGAAGATGATCTAGCCTGCAATGCACAACTCACTTTAGTCGAAATTATTCTAGAACGTCAGATATACCCACACCAGCCAGCCATGTGTCTTCCGGCAATTGCTGTCAGAGCATGACGAAGCTTCGGAACGCGGGTATGCTGGCTGCTGACCCCGCGGAACCGACATGCCGGGTAGCCGACGTTACTATTAGTGTGATAAAGCACAGTTGAAACATTGTAGGTACCATGGCTGATGGGGTCAGGTCCGGAAGGATTGCATAGTAGTTTTGAAGTCCATCGGGGCATCAATCAACGCTCATGTGTAGGTGCACTGATATCACGCTGAAGCGCTTACAAAAACAGGATACTTTTAATCAATAAAATCTTCAATATTTAGTACATTGAGAACATTCATATTTCGCAGTTTTCTCCTAAATGCCGCTGAATTCTTGGACGCAAACAACGAAGAAGGCAGTTTGTTCATCTCGGAACACGGTAGAAGAAAGAGTTGTTCACCAGGTTCAGATGGGCTGTACCAAATCTAGGCAATCACTATGTAGTAAAACTCATCTGTTTGTGTGTTTGTCTGTAATCGCTTATATCTCACGATCCAGAGGACAAACACACATGAAACCTATACCGTTCGACTCAGAATTGTGCCCTCCTGTGCAATGTCAGGGTCTCTTGCCGTTTCCGAGAAAAACGATTTCGTCGATTTTTGGCCCCCTATCCCCATCACTATGTAGTAAAACTCATCTGTTTGTGTGTTTGTCTGTAATCGCTTATATCTCACGATCCAGAGGACAAACACACATGAAACCTATACCGTTCGACTCAGAATTGTGCCCTCCTGTGCAATGTCAGGGTCTTTTGCCGTTTCCGAGAAAAACGATTTCATCGATTTTTGGCCCCCTATCCCCATCACTATGTAGTAAAACTCATCTGTTTGTGTATTTGTCTGTAATC